>JACVVK020000034.1:2427500-2442500 GCA_018292915.2 Batillaria attramentaria
ACTCTGACAACCAGTTCGTACGCATGGCATCTTCATTATCAGACCTTCACTGACTTCGAAGTTTCACTTGAGGAGGATTCTCATTATCCACCTTCCCTGTTTAAACCGGGCCATTTTTAGGTTCAAACTTCAGTTGTCTTTCACTGCCGTTCCAGCTGGTGGCTTGGGTGTGTGTCTTTAGGTCTGTCCAAGCGGACAAAAAAAAATTATCACGGTTCAGTGCCCCACGGGATCTGAATCTACCGGACAGTGTGAAATCCTGTCCAGTAACTCAAATTTTTAACGACAAATTTCGACAGGACACATTAGTCATTGAAGACAAACTTCTCGGCGTCTCGTTCCTTTTACGATTTTTATCGACGAACACAAGTTGGTTACAATGGAAGCAATGGAGTCATTTCCAGCTAACAAACTGCGATGGAGGAGGGGGAGGGTCAGAGGTCGTATCGGTACCAGCAGCCCCGAGATGACAAGGGGCGATAATTAAGACAGTGGGTCCGCGGGTGAGCCAGGGACAGTGTTAGCCCAGCGCACACTCGGCAGCCGAATATGTTACTGGCCTCTAATTGCTACAGTGATAAATAACCGCCAGCTATTGTTCTGACGCGTGCGCACATTAGCGTTTGATGCAGAGGCAGTTTCTTCGTCTCCTCCCTTGACCCCCCACCCCCCCCCCCCTTCCCCGCCTCCCATCCCGGGTCTCCTGCGCGAGGGGTTTAGTCTAAAAGCCGGGGTGTTATCTGGTGGTACATCGATTCGAAAGGTTCGACAGCGATTGCTCTCGTGTAAAGCCAGAATTATGTCTGATAATTGTATGTATCTACGCATGCTTACGTCTTTGCTTTTGTTGTAACTTGTTAGTAAAGTCGCTGTGTGGTTCGGGAAAGGTCCGTTTTACTTTTGAATCGAGGTAGCACCAGAAAAAACGCCCCGCCATTGTTAACTTCCGCACATTACTACCCTTGCTACTGCTTTGTATTTTACAGCGTATAACTGAGCCCGTCTGTTTTCAAAACAAAAACAAAACAAACAAACAAACAAACAAAATTTTAAAAAAGACAAAGTTCGTTTCGTTTTCAAAAGAGGCTTTTGAAGTTGGGCTGCCATTATCACTGAGATTCCCATCAGTTGTACCACGTTCCCTTATTAATTTTTAGCAGCATTCAGGGACTCCGCTTCCTTGAATTATTTCAATCAAAGATTAAGTTCACATGGTATGAAATCGCAGACGAAGCATTTAAAGCTGGTCATCGTGAAAGAGGTGATGGTGACTCAGAAACTCCAAACGACATCCATAAGAGACAGCGTTCACAACGGTTCCCCATAACGAGGACATGCTTGTCTTGACGGAGATGGAAAGAGACACGGGGCCCATCCTGCTCCACGAACCGGGATGTGAGTGTCGTCTGTAGGGAGGTGGCCACAGGAGGACAACAGCTTGGTAATGGCTCCAGATACGGCCTCGGGATAAGTCCGGGGGCATTGGGCAACTGTGAAAGTGTGCGCGGGGGGAACAGTGAGGCCACGGGACGGCCATCCATCGTCACGACACCTCTGGGGGGAGACTAGGGATCCCCCCACCCCTTCCTTTACACCCAACACCCACCATCGCCTCCGCCAGTATCATCGCTCATCGGAGGAGTATTATAATTTCATCCCAAATTCAAATCGCACTTGCACAATGCGCGATAACACTAATTGCCTTTTCCCTCCCTCGGCTCGAGATTCTTCCAAATGAATCCGTTACAGCGGTTTTTACAATGGGCGGCCTTCTGGCTAATTTCATTCACTGACAATTGACCAAATGCGCCGTGCTTTTATATCGTGACTCTTATCGTTTCCGCCGCTCCGTCGGGTTATCGGCGGAGTGGGGAAAAAAACTAATATTGAAGAGGAGAAATTATTTTCCCTGGAAATTGTTTTCTAAAAGACGAATGCTTCTCAGTTGAAATCTTTATTGTCTCGCTTCCGCTTGGTTCTTTGTTTTCTTTTGGGTGCATTAAAAGACTCCTTTTTGTCGTGTTGCCACTGCCAAAAAGGAACAGGTCGCTTTAGTTTTTGTAAATTTTAGTATTAATTTCGTGTTGTTGTCCGTGTTCTGACGACTGTTGTGGAAAACTTATCAAAGCCACAGGTTTCGAAAGTAGGTCTTCGAGTAAGCTTTCGGGATTTCCGTCCGTCCTTTCAATTAATTTATTAAGGCCTTAAATTAAAACAATCGAACAATACACTGCCATTCTGGAAAGTAGAGTTTTGATACTTGAGTTTTCTAACCTATCTTCAGTTTGAAATTCAAATAAAATAGAGACAGGGCTGACCACCCACCCCCATCTCTTTGAAGAGGTGCTTCAAGTGTACCTTTAACAAACCAGTGACAGGGTGGAAATAAGGACGGAATATCGGCCTCTGGAAGCCTTCTGCTAAAGCTCTTATCAAATCCAGGCATACAGCTCCGTCTTAATCTATCGGTCGCTTGTCCGTGATGGAATTTTGTGTGTGGAGTGTTCAGCCAGCCAAGGATGATGCAGTCGAAAAGAATTTTACTGGTGTTCTTTCACTGAGTTACACAAATTTAAGTTTCGCCAGCAGAGCGCGACGCCGGATGCCGGCCAGTGTGTTTGTGTTTGGAGAGGGGGGGGGGGGGGGGGGCGATCGTGTGCTGGTGTGTGTGTGTGTGTGTGTGTGTGTGTGTGTGTGTGTGTGTGTGTGTGTGTGTGTGTGTGTGTGTGTGTGTGAAGTGGAGGAGGGACGATTGTGTTATGGCTGCTGCCCAGAATGGTCGTGTGATGACCCATGCAGCATGTCTGTGAATCACCAGCCATTACTCCGACGTGCGCTGGAGAGTAAGTCCGGCACTTTAGCGCCAAATTGTCATCGTGAGAGCTCGGGAAATGTTTCCTCCGTCTGATCACCATCCCGACCCTGGTGTGTGATCTCAGCCTCTGGGTTAGTTTGTCTCCCCCCACCGGCTGGGGACAACCCGTCAGATTTACTGCTTTTGTTTCGCACGCGGCCCGGGGACGAGCCATGAAATGCAGAGGGCACAAAACAGAACCTTGGCCGTGACCAACTCCCGAAGTAGCTCTCTCTCCCTCTCCCTCCCTCCCTCTCTCTCTCTCTCTCTCTGGTGCTGGAATCAAAACAGTGCCTCGTCGACCAGAAGTATCGGACATAATGAAATTATGACCGGCTTTGTTGTAAGAGGGAGGGGGAGAGAGAGAGAGAGTGGGAGGGGTGTGGTTGCACCATGGATCACGAGCATGGAGAGAGACTGACAGAAAGAGACAGAATTATGCAGCAGGGAGTCGAGTGTGACAATTCTCTATCAGACTCCAGTGTGTGGCTCGCGTTTAAATCATCCAGAGATCAGCCCTTTACGACGACACGACACGACAAGAAAGCGCCCCTAAAACACCAGTTTGACGGACGAAATCAAAACCTCGGACAATAACGCCGTCTGCCGGTCCGATTGTACTGTCCCGGACGCGAGGATACGGATCCTGTGTTAGGACGCAGAGGGCGTAGACGTAAAGATTGAAATCTTTTTGTTGGACGTAGATCGGCTGCTGGGTTTCAATGCCCGGGGCTGTGAAGTCTCAAGGATGCCCTCCACCGGATGACTCCTTTCGGAAACTGTCAATGTTCTTTCACATAATTCCTGAATGACAGGGTGTAGGGTGCAGAACTATACATGTCTATACTAGATTGAAATAACGTCTGTGGCGATGCGGCTGGTATGCCTGTCTTTTATCCAGTTTGAAAATGTATTTGTTTATCTGTACTTCTTTGCTAGTGGTCACAAAAACAGGGAACAGAACAAAAAAAATAAAACATAACACAGGAAGCTCTTTTCTTCTGGTTTGACACTGTTGTCATTGCTCTTTATTTTTTTTTTTTAATTGAAGCAGCAGCCTTACTGGTTTCCATACAGTGAGCTGTCAAACGTTTCCACTTGCCAAAGGTAACTCGCGTTACACTGTGACTCGTACTTGGCTAAAACACAGAACTGTTATGCAGAATTTACTTTATCTTTATTTGTGAATGCAAGGGGTGTTGTATCACCTACCTAAAACAAGTTTGGTAAAATTTGGTTGATATCTAATACTTAAAATTAAAACACAACTCATGTGACACGGTAACGCGAGTGACCTGCATACTGAAAATTTTCACCGTGCACAACAAAAACAATGTATTTCGTCCCAATTTCCCTAACATATAGCACATCAGAACAGCATCACTGTCACCAATACTCTTGTCCCTGGAAGCAAATGTACAGTCACCAGCAGATGTTTTGCTTAAAAGGTGACCTTGTTACACGTGACACGTGCACTCATCAGCTTGAGACACAGTCACTCTCCTGAACGCGCTCGCCCACACATCCTCCCCCCTACACTAGTTGAAGGTAAACGCGAGTCTTCTGCCAGGTGTCAGTGATGGTTGTGCCACTATTGTCTGGATCATGGAGGTTGGATGCCACGCCTGATCAGCCCAAATGTAGACCCCATCTTCTCCTTAAGATAGTGCAGCAAACATTCACTCTCGCCTTCTGCATCCACAACCTCAAGAACCTACAACACACAGAATACAACAGCAGGAATATACACTAGATTCGTATCAATATAAATGTATTTAGGACAAAGAAAATAAGTTTTAAAAAAAAATTAAAAAAACGCGGACAAAGCACTACTGAGAACTTTTTTGGGGTCTACATTTGTGATAAGAATAAAAACAGCCGTGCATTTGTTTATGAAAACATTTTAAAATATATATAACTCATTTACCTTGGCGTAGTAGAGGGTTTCAGTCTGCCTGCGGCCAGTAGTGAAGACTGCCTTCACAAAGTCATCCACCTTGGGAGTTCTGAAAAAAGACGCAAGTTTTAAGCATAAATAAACACGGAAAATAAGCTTAACTTACTTTTTACGGGGCAAGAAATAGTTTTCATTAAGCGTGAATGGTATACTTTGTGTATGCCATTATTCCGTCCAAGGTGTCGTCAGTAATTCCGTACCATACACGTCCTGTGAAACACAGTTACCAGGTCAGGTTAAATGCCACATTTCGAAACTTAAAAAAAAGAAATTTGCTAACAGTGCAAATCATTTAATTTCTTCCTAATCTGCCAACACAAAAAAAATGCATATTGCTACTTGTAGGTAGGTAAACCAGAAACAGTGACATGATTACATGGGACACAAATAACCTGTCCCGTGAAACACTGCAACCAAAGACCTTGGATATGTTTCCAAGATCTTTGCTGCAACCAAGAACCTATTTTCAACCTTATTTTCTCTTTCAAGGTGTATTTTCAAATAGTTGTTTTGATGCAAACCTACATAGCAGTGCAAAGAGAGCAAAAAACTGCACTACTGATAAGGCAATCAATATTTTTTTCTTATAAAAAGGGTGCACTGGGTAACAACCATTATTGCGACACAGGTTGTGCATTGATTTCTGTGGAAAATGGGTGTCCCGTGAAACAAAGTTACTAATGTTCCATTATTGACCATCCCGGGGAATTTGTTCAGAGACACCTCCAGTTCAAAACCTCTCACGGAGGTTATATCATATCTTTCCTGTGGTCACTAGAGGCTAAAATGCACTTTTCAAGTCACACACGTTTCATGGGACAGTGGAGGAGAATGGGCACTGCCACATCGTTAATTAAGCTGTAGCGCGTGATTTCATACAAAATATCACCAAAATATTGAGTAAAAAACTAAGTTAAAACATTTCTTCTTACCTTGAAACACCGACGAGTGCAAAAAGTCGCTTCACAGAGCCGATGACACTCCAAAATACCGGCAACATGCGATCGTCTTTCGCGCCGGTCACATCGTTACCGGTGAAAGAAAGGCGTGACACGTAACGGTTTTCGGCCTCAGATTCGCAGAAATTTCGCTGTTGATGTGTGAAACGTCATCAATCAGCGAGTATAAACTTGGGTACACAAAAATACGGTGTTCTGAGCTGCTGTTCTCGAAACTTGTGTTCGGGCACGATCTCTAAACTTTGAAGGTAACTAACGTTTCACTTGTGACACGGCGAAAAATATGCGATCTAAATAAACCAGGAATGCAAAAGTGCTGCTGAAACTGCAGCAAACATCCGCATTGTGATGTAAACTTGCCACATTTGAGGTTTGAGGTACAGAAACGAGTTTACAATGGGCTTTCGACAGCCAACTTCGATGCCGATCGAGTGTGACACGCCATGTAACGCGGTTACCGTTAACATTCCCTTCAGTTTCTAAACCAGCAGTACAAAAAAGTTTCTTCAGCCGTTCTTTTTTATATAATTTAACGTCTTGTTATGATGTAGAGATCAAAATTTAGAGTCAGCTTTGTTAACTGACTTCACACGGGACAGATTTGGATAGCAGGTTGTCGAGTTCCCTTTTTTGTCGCCATTTTTACCACCATTTTTACCGTTTCTTTTGCAATTTCTCTTTTTGTACAAGCATTTTCAAACTGTCCTTGCTCATGTTGTTACTTTATTGTTTCATCAAGACACAAACGTCGATTTTTAATAAGTTTGGACTAAATATGTACTGTAAACAACGTTCTAGTGAAGCTACCCCAGTTTGTGACCACTAGCAAAGAATGACAGTTATGGATTTAGTGCTGTTTTATTAACAGGGACAGTTTTGCGAGTGGGGCTTGTGAGCTGATTAAAATTTTTTACAATAAAGAATAAACATTTTGAAATAAAGACCCCATGCTCAGCACCCCCCCCCCCCCCCCCCCTCTCTCTCTCTCTCTGGTGGAATGCGTACTTCTCTTTGTGTTAAAACGCCGATATCTTGATTGTTTGCAGGCATTCTGTGAAGTGCTTTTTTTGTTGTCTCCAATTGTCGTGTGAAAAAAAAACTGCAGTCATTCCGGCATTGGGTTTTACATGCATCTGTCGCTTCTAGCACATTTGAACCTTTCCGAGGGTTTGCTCTTGGCTGTTTGGTGCAGTTGGGAAACGTCCGTGATCATTTCTAGAGCGCCCCTCTTTCATCCTTTGTTTCCCACGGACACTGATAAACTGAATCTAAATGGAAATGCAAATGCCGACGATGGCCGGGGTGTTTTTTCGGGCCGAAGCATGATGACATGCTGGCATGGTGTATGCAGCAGTTGCGTGCCACGAACACAGATGCTCCCGACCCTGAGTGACCGGACTTGGGACAGAGGGCGCCACCACACAGCACCATTAGGTAATTATCCCGCCGGCTAATGAAATCTCTCAACTTCACAGAGATTTAGATCCAGCTCCCGCTCACTTTGTCAAGGCGCGTGATGTATTCAGTGTAATTTTCAATTTTCATAATGTTTTCCTGTAATCACAGCCAAACTGGAGGAGGGCAGATGGCTGCAGGCCACGACCGCAGTCCGCCGGGCAGCATTTCGAGGCGTTTTGAGGGTTAAAATTATCGGCTTTTCTTCTCGGGGATATGCTAAATAAGTCCTGTAACCAGACTTTAATCGCTTCCTCCAACACGGTCCGGGCGAGCACCCTACCATCAATGTGCCAAGCTTGATTCGTGATTTTTTGAGGTCGTAATCCATCTGTAGGCCCAGCGAACGTCATGTGCCTGTCTCGTGGCACGAGAGAACGGTGATTACGCTGATCATATTAAACCCAGTGGACGATCTAGCTCCCAGTCGCGCCCACAAAGGAGAGACAGTTGAAGTTGAAGATCCTTGCTCGGCCCAAGGTCTTTCCTGTCCTATCTTCCCCCCCCCCCCACCCGATGCCTATCGTGAGGTAGGGAGGTGGTGGGGTTACGGGCGGCCGTGGTGCAGTGGGCTCATGTTCTAGGGCTGAGTGACAGCCACGGAAGAAGGGGAGGGGAGGGGCGGGTTCGATTCTGACAGAGAGAGATTGAAGCGACTGGCAGGCAGCTCCGTCTGCACAGTGTCTTGCTTGCCGTCATCCTTGTCTTCTTGATGCCGGGAGGAGGTGCCACGGTTTCGGGTGTCCAGTTGTGTTCTATCCCCCCCACCTCTCCTTCTCACGAAGGTCCTTTTTGGGGTCGGTTCGGGTCAGGTCGGGTCGGGTCGGGTCGGGTCGGGTCGATTGCTCTGGGTTTCATCTGAAACTCTCCATAAAACGTCCTTTTGTGGTGCAATTATTCATTGCTGCCTTTAAATTCATTTCAGCTCCGTTTGCTCCCTCAGCAACACCCCCGTGCTCCCCCCAGCCTGTACTTGTAATGTCTCCTGTGTCAGAACAAAGCCTTTGCGTCGTTTCATAAGTTCATATAACACAAAATAATAAGACATGTATTATATCAATGTTGCAAGCAGCCATGCCGTGTACAGACACAGACCAGCCGTCTGTGCATGATACCTTTGTTCCCTATTTCTATAACACAGCAGTAGGCCCCTCCTGGATTTTTGGAGTATACACACAAGTATGTTATTGTCAGTTTTTGTCTAACTGCAGTTGCATGTGACTTCGGGTTTTCCAGCCTCTCCCTCGTGTTTTTTGTTCTTTCTTTTTTTTTCTTTTCTTTCTTTCTTTTTTTCTGGCAATTTATTTCGACTCGTCTAATGAAACCCTACTCTAGATCTAAACAGCAGGGTGTTGTAACGGATACCATGCACGCTCATAAATCCAGTGTCGTGAAAGGCCCTCTCAACACCGCGTCGTTTGCTCCTTGTTCTCAAGTTAGCCGACTGAAGATGTCCCGCTGCTGTCGAGACAGTCTCCTCGTATGTACGTGACAGAGGAGGGAGGCCGGCTGGACAGCTTCAATACAGGTGTGTTTCATCGTGCGTGTGCGTACCCCAAGCAGCTCGGTTCACTATTATGCCCAGATATAAACCTCTTTATCAGGCTTGATCGCAAAGAGGCAGGAGTAATATTGTGAGGATGGATACAGCGATAAGACGGAGACGGGTCTCTGGTCTGAGGACCCGTGAGAAGAGATCCGTGAGATGTGTGTTCAATAGCGCGGCTCCCTTCCCCAAACTCTCAGCACCTGATAGCGAACGGCGTCCTCAACGCTATCACCTTGCACAACACCCTCACTGAATATCTCGCTTTCGCGACCTGACAAAGTGGGTTGAGGGTGTTCTTTGCTCGTGGGGTTTATTCCACGTCGTCATCAGAGAATCGGCTCTCGAGGGCTCATAACTGTCATGTGGTCCTCAGACATCACGATCGTCATCTCAAGGTCTTGGCTCGTACTCCACGCGGCTCTTGGCTGATGAGTAACGATAAAGGTTTGCATCTCCCGTTCGAGTGCGATCTTCATGATGGTCTGAATGACCTTTTGATTGTTTGGGAGTTTATGTACCTGATGTGACGATGCAGTGTCATTCTGTAACTTTTAGAATCTACGGAAGATGCTTAATGTAGCGAGCTGTACTCGGTAAGTAAAGGATAGCAAAGAGTGGAAGATCTCTGGGGGAAGAGTACGGTGATTAACGAGATACTCGACTTTGGAGGCGTATGGATTCGGTGTCTAGACAGGGGCCAAATGATTTTTTTTTCTTTTTTTTTTTTGTTTGTTTGTTTTTGTTTTGTTTTGTTTTTGTTTTTTTTTTGGGGGGGGGGGGACACACTCCCGTCCGTTGTCCGGGTACCCGGGATAGTCATCAAGCCGAGCTGGACTTTTAATGCTCTGGTTTGACTTAGATTCCCGACTGGGAGAACACACACACACCACACACACACACACACACACACACACACACTTGTCCTGGCGTTTTCCTCGTTGCCCCGTCTTTGATATCGCCTGATTATATGGCGGAAAAGGACGTTAAAACTGCAAGCAAACCTATAACCAAGCAGTCCTGTGCACTCCACATCCTAGCGATCACGCTGGTGGTGGACAAGGAATCCCCAGAAGCGTACTTTCAATGCATGAGCCGATTCTAGCCCATGACACCCCTTTCTCTTCGGAATGAGTGAACGTAAAAGCGCAGGGACAGGGTCGTTTTCTTGTGTTTCACGCCAGAAGTACAAACAATGCGGCGATGAACATTAGGGCGAGGTGATAAACGTGTGTCGTGCTTCCTGGTGAGTCTAACCGATATATTCTTTACTCCTAGGTATGTGTCTGGGTTACGTAAACCGAGCCGTCTTCACCATACAACGAGGCAGTACTGATAGGACAAATCTACCATCACGATGTGCTCTAGACCGCAGCTGTCCGTCTGACTCAGTGTCACGCACAGCTCCGCGGTTGCTGCCACTCTTTTGACTAGTGATGAGGGCAACACATAAAGATGCGCTCGCAGTTCTGGTTGTCGGTATGATCCATGCAGCTCTATTGTTCACGCCGGCTGCGCTGTCGCCCTACATACGGGGCTCCGTGCGTCTGGCAGCACGTGAAACACGAAAACATGACGTAGCTCACCAGGGGGCACCGCTCGTTGCTGGTGACCTTGTGCTGAGGTTTATAGGCACCTTGGAGCGGGCCAGGCACTGTGTTTGATTAGGGTGTCATCGTCTGGCGCTTACTCTCTTTTATTTCCTGAGCGTTAACGCAGTTGTGCACGGCTGACTTGTTTGATGGGCGTTATTTGTCACAGGGAATGGTACTACATATAGTTTCAAGTTCTGGGTCTTGTTGTTAGCGTGTGCGTTCTACGTCTTACGATATGACTTTGGAATGTCTTGTTATGCAGGGAGAGGGCTGGATGCTCTCTCTCTCTCTCTCTCGGGTCGGGAGTTCGAAACCCGGCTGGGGCCAAATATTTGTGGCTGCCTTTTTCTCGTTGCCCCGTCTTTGATATCACCCTTACGTTGTGGAAAAAGACGTTAAACTCCCAAACACCCATCCCACCCTCTCTCGCTCGCCGGTTTTGTTGGGTTTGCAGTAAACTCACACTTGGACGGTAAATGAAGACGATGCCTACTTATCCAAAAATATATAACTAAGTGCCAGGGTACTTTCAGACGTCCAATGAATTCGCGGTCAGCGCGCATACAGCAACCGGCAACGGACTGCAACCTGACTGCGCCTGCAGAATCAAATCATGCGTGCAACTGAGGCTGTGGCGAGGATGCGGCGTGTAGGAATCCAAGAGGCTTGCACGTAGTAGAAACAAAGGCAAAAGTGGGAGACGCTAGGCTGGCGTGGAGCATCTTTTCTTGATTAAGGTGATTTGGGGGATAGTTATGAGGTGTATGATTCAATGTGACAAGTCCGCAATGAGGTGTAGCTCCCCCTACTGGGGAGCAAGGGGGAACCACTCTATCGGGACAGGCCCGGGAAACTGGCAGGCGTGCAAATGGGAGGCAGGAGAGAGAGAGAGAGCTGTTGCTGCATATAGTGGGGAGGAGACGCGAACGGCAGGGGAATGTTGCCCGGGATGTTCCGCTAAATGCACACAATCATGCACATTATGAAATACCTGAAAGTGGCGCTCCAGACTCAGCAGGCTGTAAGGAACTTTGGCCGGAGCGCGGCTGTATACAGTACTGAGAACATTATGATGTCTCGGTCGGGCATTTATCTCTATCATGGGCATTACGTTTCTCTATCATGGCAGACTTGTTGATTCAGGGCCCAGAACTGACCTGAGGGACTAAATCACAAACTGCTACGGTTCATGAAAGTGGACAAGATCGAAGTCTGTTTGCAGCTATACCTCATCGCTGACGGCGTCACATTTTTTTTTCTTTTTTAAACTGATATTAAAGAATGTGACACAGTTGATGATGCCTCTCACTAGATTAACCCGGCCAGTCCACAACGGCAAACTGCAGGATACTGTAATTTCCGCCCGATTCTGTATCGGTGATAGAAAGAACTCCATCACTGAGCTTCGTTTGGTTTGGCGAGCACGTGAATCAGAGTAGTCGTTACTGAGAGGTCAAGGACAAAAGAACAATTAGCGGTAGATGCTTCTTATGCGATACTGAGGATGACAACATCAAGGTATCCTTTGTGCCTTGAACCAAAAGAAAAAGAAGAAGAAATTGTTTTGTCTTTGGACTTCAGATGTCGGCTCAATTAAACTGACAGCGACCTTTCACCAGGTGAATGAAAAGAAACAGTAAACTCCACCGCACAGATGAATGTATTCTGGGTTTTTTGGGGGTTTTTTTTCGGCACTGAAAACAAATTACCCAAATTGGGATAATAAAGATATTTGAATCTCTGAATTGTTCTGCATTTTGGTTCGGTTGATGGTTCCATCGACGTCTTCGGAAGTGACAACTTGCACGGTTTGCAAACCAAAACTGTACAACACAACCATTTCCCCACTTACTCTGTTTACCTCAGTCAGACCACGTTTCTGCTTTTGTCGCGGCACACCTGTCCAAACGTGTAAAGCACGTGTTCTGTCGCGCTCGGCTGGATCCAGATAGCAGCGGCCACGGCACTGGGCAACAGTTGCTGAGGAAGCTTCACCCGACTTCCCTCCCCCAAGCCAACGTTCTGGGGGAATTCCTCTTCACGATAGCGGCAGCGAGCAACAAGTCTTGAGCGTCTGTTGATCCAGCTAGCTCTAACCAGATCACCTCCCCTGCCTGAGCTCTCGAGTGCTGGAGGCGAGGAGAAGGGCTGAGTGATTGGTTTGATTTCGCTCAGATGCTGTTGCTGTTGCCGTGGGTGGAGAAGTGGAGAGGGGAGGGAGGAAGGAGGGTACCCGTGTCCTCATCTGATAAGGGAGAAATTTATGAGATAACTTTCCGATTACCCTTCCGTTCGGATTGCGGGCTGTTGGATTTGGAGTGGATGCCCCCCCCCCCCCTCTCTCTCTCTCTCTCAGCGTGCAGGGTTGTGAAATAAAAAGCGGCTCACACTCTTCCTAACATCTCTTCCTTTCGAGAACAGTATTGTTTCATTTTCAGTTGATGAAAATGTTGGGGGGTTGTGTTTTTGTCTGGGAGGGCGCGATGTGTTTTAGCCGGGCAGGGGCAATAAAAAGGGACGGGCCGGCAGAAGGGGGCGGTAATCATAGAGAGGCCATCAGCTGGCTTCAGTGATTGGAAATTGATCATGCTGCCTGGTCAGGACAGAGTTGGTGTTAGTCATCTGATGAGATGCTCCTCTCGCTGCCTTATTCACTTTTTTTTTTTTTTTTTTGGGGGGGGGGGTCCTCTCTCTCTCTCTCTCCTCTCTCTCTCTCTCTCTCTGTGTGTGTGTGTGTGTGTGTGTGTGTGTGTGTGTGTGTGTGTGTGTGTGTGTGTAGGAAAGGCAGTTTGAAAGTTTACAAGTATGGCAACAACGGGTGTAGCCTTTGGACCTGTAATGCCCGTTATTTCCGCTCGGTAAATTTACTGTTCTGAATTGATAACAATAAAATAAGTTCTGTCTGACATACTTAACAATACAAAATCTACATACACTGTGGAGAAAAGGCAGCGGTCGTGAGGTTCGGCAACACAGCCTTAACCAGGTCCATTATGACGACGTGTCATAGATCCTGATTGAAAAATATGCCAGAATTTCTGGTTCTTTTCGTCATTGGCAGGTACCACAAAACGTTCAGTGAAGCGTGACAGCGAATCGAAGCAGGGAGGCGTGGCTGTGTCAATTAACGGTTGACGTTGACGTTTGGGTTGACGTTTCGCATTCAGACGTATGTTCGGTCTGACACGGTGGTTCTTCCGACAAAATTGTCCTTTTATGGCACCAGTGTTTACCTAAACGGGAGTCAGCCCTTTACTCTTACGACTCGTCGCTAAAGTCAACATCCTGCGGAGCAGTCACGAGAATAGATAACCAGTTGTGTTTTGTTCTCTAACGGAAACTCTTTTGAGTGTGCCTCCCCCTGCGCCTCAGTCGTGGGTGGAGACTGTTGAAGGCAGCAGTGGTATGAGGTTTCAAGAGGAATTGATGCAGGAGGAGGAGAATCAATGGCTGAACAAACCGGGAATTTCCTGACTCCTTCGCTTCCTTAGACACACACACACACACAAGCCGCTGCACAATTGACGACGTGTGAGCAAACACTCGGCCAAACCCTCCACATCTCCTCAGCTCCGGTGTCGCACGGCTTAGTTAGAGTCGCGCTGGAGTCCTCCTGCCCGCAGGGCATCTTCTTCAACAGGTCTTTGGCTGCGGGAGAATAGCTCTGTGTGTGCTGCTGCTCTTGAGTCACGATAGCATACTGGTTGGCGGTGTGTGTGGAAAGCATAAGGGTTTAATGTCTCGTGCTGTTTGCGGTTGGGTTGCCGCTTCGCGTCATCCGGTTTCAGTTGTGATGACTGGTGTGGATTCAATTTGTTTCAAAGTCTGACTAAGTTTGTCAGGCATACAACAACACTGTGGCAAACCTTTCATCAATTGCGCTTAATCCGTGCATCAGAATCAGTCATTTGGGACATGATGTATTATCTGAAACCATTGTGTTGACTCTGGTTTGCGTATGTGTTGTTCTACGTAAGTAGAAGCGTACCGTGTACTGAGCAGACGACGTTATTTGGTTGCGGACTGAAGACCAACAAGGCAGCGCTGATTGTTTTAGCTACTTGGTCGTATCGACGTGTGGTACAGGTATTGAAGCGTTAGGCCAAATGAAGTCATATTACTCGACTATTAGAAGCCACGAATTCACGAAAATAGTCGCAATGACCCAGGGTGGGTGGGTGTTTGGGGGTTTAACGTCCTTTTCCACCACATAGGGTGATATCAAAGACGGGGGCAACGATGAAAAAGCCAGCACAAATATTTGGCCCCAGCCGGGATACGAACTCACGACCCGAGCATTAGAAGTCCAACGCTCTACCATTCGACCACCCCGGTTCCCGCGCAGTGACCCAAAGGAACACTTGTTCAATTGGCAAACAGTCTTCATAGCTTTGTAAGGGGCAGTGTTTTCCACTCAATACCAACATAGAGACTTTCAGACTGCCGGTAGAATTTTTGTTAATTTTCTGTATTCTGCAATCGGATGTTTTTTGTTTGTTTTTTTTGTAAGTTATGGCAGAGGCACACAAACATTATGTTATATGCCTCTGGTTAAGGGAAATTCACGTGGGAGAGTTAAATTACTTGTCGTGAATCTTGGGTTAAAGACTTCACAAAGCGTTCAAATCTGCCGG
>JACVVK020000034.1:2452500-2567500 GCA_018292915.2 Batillaria attramentaria
TCACCACAGCGGACTAATTTATGTCCTGTCGTTTCTATGCCACATTAGACAAAATTCAGGACTAATGTTCTATACTTTTACAGCCAGCCATGACGTGTCCTGTCATGGTCCACACGGGTGCGTGGGTGGGTGGGTGTTTGGGAGTTAAACTTCCTTTTCCACCACGTAAGGGTGATACCAAAGACGGGGCAACGAGAAAAAGGCCAGCACAAATATTTGGCCCCAGCCGGGATTCGGACTCACGACCCGAGCATTGAGAGTCCAGCGCTCTACCATTCGGCCACCCCGGCTCCCCGGGTTTGAAGCCCACGGAAAGACGTGTCAATAACTCACTGGCCCGCATACACGTTCTAAGACCAAAACACTGCTTTCAGGAAAGACACTGACAACAAGAACAAAGAAAAGAAACAAACAAACAAACAACAACGAAACACACAGCTGCAGAGTAGCTCTGCACAACTGTCTCAATCAAGGTATGGCAGCAGCATCACCTGGTACAATTATTCCAATCTGGCTTTGTGGATCTGGGTTGGGTATCAGATGTGCAGAAGTACATATGCCTCATTCACAGACATTCCTGCCCAACACAAAGGGTCTCTTGCGCTTCAAGGGTGTGGAGGATCCCGGAAGGAAAATATTTTGTCGGCAATTGTTCAGCCATTGAACTGTCCCACTGCTTGTAGTACAGCTGGTATCCGTTTCCTTTTGGTAAGATGAGAGACGTCCTTTGTGTTTTACCTTGCCTCGAAATGCTGTTTGTGTCACGTATTAGGTGCCTGAGTTATAGGATGCTAAATGTTTGGGCAATTTCGACACCTTCGTACGGTGGTAAATTGTACTCATAACTGTTTAAACGTCCATTACGGAGGTCCTGGGATAAAGCCGCGCTGGCACATCGTATGATTTTCAATGCTTGGCTCATGTGTTTGAATCCCGTTTGGGGCAGTATTCTGTGCTGGCTTTTTCTCCCCATCCCACTCACTCCCACCCCCCCCCCCCCCCACACACACACATACACAAACAAGAACAACAACAGCAAAACACCAACCAACGCTCTTACGCAGTATGCTTCTGTTGGCTTTTTCCTTGTTGTCCCGCCTTTGATATCACCCTGGGCGCTAGGAAATGACGTTAAACTACAACAACAGCAACAACAACAACAACAACAATCAACCAACAAACTGACGCTCATTACGACGCATCCTTCTAATAATAACTTGTGACGTTCTCATGACGTGTTCTTGTAAGTGCGTAAAATGCCAGGCCGTCTGTGCCACTCCATAGTCCGAATTAACGAATGAATGAATTACAAGAGCTTAAGAACTCATTGCAGTTTACCTTAATTACCACTCCGACTCAGCTTTGGATTTTAAGAACAGTGAAGACCCATCAACTGTGCATACATCGTTTCAGGCCATTACACGTTTTTTCACAAGAATATCGCATTCCTTCAAAACTTGTCCCTTGCTCTTTATCCACACATTCCACATTCACTCACGTCGTTTAAAATCCGAGTCTGTTCCGCGTTAAGGTCGAATTAGTTTTCATTATGACCGTTCCTCCTGAGAGCGCACTTGGCTAATTCCATGCGGAAACGATCGCTCTTGTCAAGAGAGGAACATGACCATCGCGACAGCTTCAACTTGAGGAGAGGAAGACCAGCAAAGTAGATGACGACAGCGCCGCTTGAAATCCAACTTATCCCAAGCCAGATCTGTTTGATCTTTCTTCATGGGCTCATTATCCACTCGACTTGTGTGTTTGTGAGGTCCACAAAACATGCCTGAAGGAGTTTCTGGATATTAGGACCGATGTAAGGCAAATCAAGTTTGGACGGTATAGAATGGAATGGGATGCAACACAACAACAACAACAGAGAGAGAGGGGGGAGGGAGGGAGAGAGAGAGAGAGAGATGATGATGATGATGAAACGTTTATTAGGATAATTCTTGTAGGCATCTCTGCCTATCTTACAAGAAGTCCTCAGTCTCTCACACTACATTCTACAATAATGATCGAACAAAAGCAAAAACAAAGCATAATATGCAAAGATAAACTAACAATCTAGGCTACCGAAAAAGTGAGACCCCCAAAAACAAACAAACAACAACAGACAAACAAACAAACAAAGAGAGAGAGAATCACTGCTTGACTTTCAAACGTGACCGTTACGCACTGGATGGAAAAAAATTAATGAGGACAGTATATCGTATAACGTGAGAACAATTTTTCGCATTTCTTTCGTGTTTTTATTCTTAACATGTTTAACTAACTCTTCGGAAAAAAGTATTAATTATTTTTTCACGACCCCTCGAGTCAGCGGAGTTCAGCATTAACACTGTATAATGGTGTTCCTGAAGGCTTATCTTTCTCTCGGAATAACTTCAAGAAGGTATCCCTTTCTTGGCATTGTGTTTCTCATACTTTTTGTCCCCAGGTACGGTACAGTTCAGGTCGCAGCACACTTTTCCGCCTTCTCCTCCAGGAGATCGATACACAGGGAGATAATCCTTTCTCTGCTGCTTTTTTCAGACAAAGACTTTGTTTTGCTATGGGATTTGTCCCCAGTGCGAGTTTTAAAAAGACGAAAAAACAAACAAACAAACACATGTTACATGAAACTTGCTGAAACAGCTTGACTTTGTTTTTAACTTTTTTTTTCAAGTTTATTTTCAGAAAGTGCATGAATGCAGTCGGGTAAAATGTACGCTACAAAACAAAAAAAAAGAAGATGAAGAAGCCGCTAGGGCAGGTTATTATAAATTTTTCCCTTTTAAATTGTGGCTTAAAAACGAAAACGGCTGGAAGGAGAATACTTTTTTTTTTAAGCGGGACAAAAGCAGGTTAAAGACGCCAAATGCCATTAATCATCGATGACGCCAAAAGCAGCCGGCAAAAGTTTGCCGAAAATATCTTTTTTTCGTTTTTAAACTGACATTTTTATAATTACAAGTAGGCGGATGTCATGCTGGTCACAGTGAAATGCTTGGTGAGCCCCGCAACTGAAGGAGGTGGTCGTGATGCGGTGATAAGAAAAACGTGTTCGTTTTTAGGTTGCCACCTGCAGATGGTCTGCACATGTGGCCGAAGAACACAATTGCACGGGGTCTCAAAATGCATATATATTTCTCTATTAGCCTCAGGCATCATAGTCACCCCTAAAAAAAATGCCTCAGTCTAGAAACACAAATAAGCATGCACAGACCATTCAGGTGCTTGGGAGTTTAACGTCCTTTTCCACCACATAAGGATGATACCAAAGACGGGGCAGCGAGAAAAAGGCCAGCACAAAAGACCATTCAGGGGCACATACCTGACAGGAGTTGAAAAACATTGAAAGTCTGCTTTCCGCTCAGTCCTCACTGGAGTAATGCTAGTGTACTTAGCTTAAGTCGCTTTTGCAGCTCTCCAGAGCAAAAAGTCCCAGCTTCACTGTCAGTTTGCCTCTTGTTGCAGCCCCCCCTGGCATGCACTTCCGCCTTCAAAATACAAATATCACGAAAATCACGGTTTTTCCTGACAACAAAAACCATTACAAACTAACACACTCGCTGGATAGGGTTCCCCCCAAAAAACACTAACCATGACGTCGCGGTCAGTTTGTGTCCTTACGCCTGTACCAACGACTGAAGAGAAAAAAAAAGCCTTCACAAACAGCCTTTCTCTGTTGGCTGGCTGGATGTGTTCAGATTGAATGACCTTGTCTACCATGTCTAGCGATATCAAAGACTGGGCAACGAGGAGAAAGCCAGCACAAGACTCTGCCTCCCAGCTCGAATTCCAATTCACGAGAAATGTTTTCAGCAAGCAACCTTACTCTGTTGGTTGGTTTGGGGTTGTCTTGAAGAATCAACGCCCTTGTTTCCCATGTAAGGTTGATACAAAAAACAAAAAAAAAAAAAACTGGGCAACGAAGAAAAAGCAAGCACAAGATTGTGGTTCCCGCATGGGGTTCGATTCCATGAAAAACTTTTCGACAGGCAACCTTTCTTTGCTGGTTGGTTCTGTTGTGGTTGTGTTGTGCTGAAGAATGAACGCCCTTCTGCACCATGTACGGTTGATATTAAATTCAGGGCAAAGGAGAAAGAAAAAGCCCGCTCAAGTGTTTTATTCCAGCTATTTCTACAACTACAAGACCGGCTGTGGTTGGTTGGTTCAATTCAAGTCAAGTCAAGTCAAGTCAAGTCAAGTCAAGTCAAATCTTTATTATCTCCTTAGGGGAAAATAGGGTGTGGTGGTCATAAAAAACATGAAACAGTACATTAAAATCACTCAAACAAAATAATCAATAATGAAACCATACATATTACAGCAGTAAGAGTATATATATGGTTGGATGTTGGTTTAAGGCCTTCTCCCACCACGTCGGAACGTGATACGCGTCCGAGATGCTGTCGGAAGAGCAGAAGACAACTATGATACTCATCACAACAACAACAACAAAAAAACAAAGACTACTTGCAAAAACATGAATAACTCAGTGAAGTGTTAGTCCGGCGTCCTGTCAACACTACACTACTGAAATTTGATTCATCCATCTTAGCACGTTCACACACACACACACACACACACACACACACACACACACACACACACACACACACACACACACACACACACACACACACACACACACACACACACACACACACACACACACACACACACACACATGCGAAGAAGAAATCAACCTAATAATTTTTTTCCTCCCAATCGGGAAAAGAGCTTGTGTCCATCTGCCCTCCGCTAAATCCTGACAAGTCAAGTCGTGTTAATTGTTACCGCAGACACCACTTCAGACGCTGAATAATTTCACACGTACGTAGAAGCGGGCTCCCCTCTCTAATTTCGCGGTTCGAAATGATTTAAAGGCCATGATCATTTATATTCATTTGTCAGCTGCGAGTAGCCGCCCTTGTCGCCTGACGTGAAAATTGTCCCCCTTGCTGACAGGAAAACCGATGGCAGTCTTTGGAGAACCCTTTTCGCTGTCAAAACACATATTGGTTTTCGAGAAGCTTAATGTCCTTTGTTGTAGTAATTGTGGCGTTTTAACAGCAGGAGACAAAAGCATGGGCGGAAAAATAATGGAAAGGGTTCGTGTTTTCTCTCTCTTGCCTCATTGGTGCGATCATTTGTTGTGAAATATTCGGCAGCGGTAATTGTGAAAAAAAAAGCGGTTTGGTCATAAGTTCTGACAAGTTCATTTCTGGCACTTTGTCAGTCGAGTCATGCGTGTTTGGGTTTTACAGGATCGTGGTTACTATTGGGAGCGTTGGAGACAATGATACCAGTTTGGTTCGAATGATTCTCGTTGAAATACCCAGTGTATGTGTCCGAGTTTAAATCCGTTATGACAGTATATGCGTGCAGACAGGCGTGCGAGCGCACACACGCGCGCACGCACACACACACACTCACACACACACACACACACACACACACACACACACACACACACACACACACAGATACATGCACGCACGCACGCACGCACGCAGTCACACGCGCACGCATACTCACACACGCGCACGAACACACCATCTCGCCCCTAGCAAGGCGTACGTCCATGGTGTGCGTGCGTGCGTGCTTGCGTGCGTGTGTTATGACGGTATTGTTATTATTATTATTTGAACCTTGATGTCGAATTCATTTCTTGATATTGCCTAACACCGTGTAAACACGGTCGGTCGGCTCCCCCCACTGCTAAATTGCTTCAAACGAAGAAGATAAACTCGCCCATTATCAAATCGCGGGCAGATAGATTTTGTAAACAACGTGTTTGGGTTGAGCCCAAACAAACTGATACCTGGGACCTACACGGGGTACTCTGTGCCTGTTTGGATGGCGTGTGCAAACACATTGGGTAAAAAGTCAGCTTGCACAAGAGGTATGTTGTGTCCGATTGTTTCTGTTTTCCTTCGTCTGGTTGCCGACATGTTTTGGGGTGTAATTAAATCTTAAGTATGTGCTTGCTTGATGGCAAAGCAAGAGACTTGTCAGTTAGCCTTGCGACTGAACGTAATCCCGGTTGAAAGCAAGACAAGGCAATGTCTGTGTTTTGAACACTGAGAGAAATCGAAGAGGAAGGAAGACGTTTAGTGATAGTTTTGTCGTGTTTCGCCGTTAAAAGTTAAGTGCCAAACCACTTCAGTTCCATTGCACCACCACATGTCGTAGGTTGGTTAGTCGACCAGTAAATGTCAAAATTCATTCATTTATCGTCTAATTGAAAAAATGTTATTGTTGTCAACTGACGTGCAGAGGAGGAAAAATTCTGCGCATAGAAACAGCCCAGAGATCAAAGACAACTCATTGTATTCACTCAAGCAGTTGAAGACCACCAAAATTTGGTGTCTCTCTTGTTTCGCCGTTATTGAGAAGTCGGGCGCCAAAGCACTTTATTCCAATTCTGTTATAAGAAGAACTGTTTACTTTTTGGTTAGTTAATCGAGTGGTAAATTTATGCCTAAGTGCATTTATTACTTTCATTACTGTTGTCAAAGTCGAGAGGCAGAGAAATCCAAAATTTCTGTGCAAAGTGACTGTGCAGAGAGCAGACGTCACCTACATTTACTCAAGGACCGCTTCCCAAACACGCATGATAATTATTATGATTCAAAAGAGAGTTTGTCAACAAAACTTTGAGATTTAGTTGGCTGATTGGCTGACAGGTTTAAAAAAATAAGCCATTACGCCGGCAACCGGAATGTTTACATAAAAAGATAAACATAACATAAATATTACTTTATTACCGTACGTGTAAACATTAGGACTTTGTTGTGGTTCAAGAGAACTGTTTTGCAGTCACTCACTGTGACGTGCATGCTGCAACTTACTGTAAATTACAGTCACTCACTGTGACATGCATGCTGCAACTTACTGTAAATTACAGTCACTCACTGTGACGTGCATGCTGCAACTTACTGTAAATTACAGTCACTCACTGTGACGTGCATGCTGCAACTTACTGTAAATTACAGTCACTCACTGTGACGTGCATGCTGCAACTTACTGTAAATTACAGTCACTCACTGTGACGTGCATGCTGCAACTTACTGTAAATTACAGTCACTCACTGTGACGTGCATGCTGCAACTTACTGTAAATTACAGTCACTCACTGTGACGTGCAGCTGCAACTTACTGTAAATCACAGTCACTCACTGTGACGTGCATGCTGCAACTTACTGTAAATTACAGTCACTCACTGTGACGTGCATGCTGCAACTTACTGTAAATTACAGTCACTCACTGTGACGTGCATGCTGCAACTTACTGTAAATTACAGTCACTCACTGTGACGTGCATGCTGCAACTTACTGTAAATTACAGTCACTCACTGTGACGTGCATGCTGCAACTTACTGTAAATTACAGTCACTCACTGTGACGTGCATGCTGCAACTTACTGTAAATTACAGTCACTCACTGTGACGTGCATGCTGCAACTTACTGTAAATTACAGTCACTCACTGTGACGTGCATGCTGCAACTTACTGTAAATTACAGTCACTCACTGTGACGTGCATGCTGCAACTTACTGTAAATTACAGTCACTCACTGTGACGTGCATGCTGCAACTTACTGTAAATTACAGTCACTCACTGTGACGTGCATGCTGCAACTTACTGTAAATTACAGTCACTCACTGTGACGTGCATGCTGCAACTTACTGTAAATTACAGTCACTCACTGTGACATGCATGCTGCAACTTACTGTAAATTACAGTCACTGGCACTTACATCTGAACACAGTCACATCAAACCTTATTGACTAAACTTGCTACAACAGTAAATACAATACAATCAGACCGATAAAATAGGGTTGGGGGTTTTTTTTGTTTGTTCGTTTGTTTTTTACTACTTTATTGTCCCTTTCGGGGGGAGCCGGGGTGGTCGAATGGTAGAGCGTTGGACTTCCAATGCTCGGGTCGTGAGTTCGATCCCGGCTGGGGCCAAATATTTGTGCTGGCTTTTTCATCGTTGCCCCGTCTTTGATATCACCCTATGTGGTGGAAAAGGACGTTAAACCCCCAAACACCCACCCACCCCACCCACCCACCCACCCACCCTTGTCCCTTTCGGGAAATTCGGGCTGCTTCCCCCGCGGTGCAGCACCACCCGATACTTACTTTTTTAAAACAATTTTGCTGGGGAGGAAAGCCGGATAACCCGGAGAGAAACCCCCGATGAGCAGCCCGGCAGCCAGGAAAAACCGGTATCACATATCACAAGCTCGACCTGGGCTCGAACCCACGCTTCATCGCCATGACATTGGTGACGGCCGTTCAGTAGCGCAGCGGCTAAATCCGACGCGCTACCTATTAGACCACCGCTCACCCGCTTACTATAGAGTTTGGTTTAAACAGTTTTTATTCATTTTAAACAAGTAGAAAATACACTCCACAATTTCCACAAGCCGAGCACAACAAGTTAAAAACTTATGAATGTGCTCATAAGTACAAAGAAAACATTTGCGGCGGAGGCGTCAGATGCAGTACAGACAGATTTGTAAAGAAGTGATAGGAGGAAAGGGGATAGAAAGAATGGCTAAAAGAAAAATGGTAGAAAGAAAAATGCAGTGGGACTGTATCTGCGACGGTGGCAGCGGGCCGGCGACTGGTAATGGTAATCGGAATTTACGTGTCAAAGCGACTATAGAGTTTTTTTTTGGTTTTTTTTTACTATAGAGTTTGACTAAGATACATCATAAACAGCAGAAACAGGTCGGAATAAAGAATTGCAAAGTAAGACATCCTGAACCTGTTTCTGAACCCTGCTGTTTTGGTCTTTATCGCTCTATGCCATGCTCGTGAAGGCAGAGGTTCTAACGGGCTGTGGGTGGGATGGGACAGATCATACACTATGGAAGCTGCTTTCTGAACGGCTCCAAGGTTATCCTTAACTTTTTGTGACTAGTGTAGAACGTAGACTGCGCCAAGCGTATGTCATACTGGAACGTGTTTGTACGTAATGCGACAGTAAACTGAACAGGCAGCAGTTCGGGTCAAGTCCATCTATTGTTTGCTGGGTTCGCTCAGTCGAGATCAGACGAATATTTTCTGCGAACAACAAGAAAGGTTACTGCAATTCTCCCAAGAGAAAAAAAATGTTAAATGCTCTCCGCGGGACATAGATCATCTTCTTGCTGTGTGTGTGTGTTCAGTGCAGTCACCACCACCTCTCACATATACAAGTCAACCACAAAGAGAGTACATGTGGTCTCCTGTGTGTGCAGCGTTAACTTTGTTTTCGCCACGTCTGCCAGTTCATAAAATATTGGCTATAGACCCGTTCCACACAACAAACGTCTGGCTATGCACCTGGCCACCCAGGATGTAGGAGGAATTCCTCCACTGCTAGGAATCAAGGGTCTCCCCTCCTTTTGGTAACAAATTTTCCTACCGTTTTCATCTCCTGTTTTCGTGGGCTTTTCTTCTCTCTTTGTTGGGTGAAAGCGATAAGGCGGGCAGGCCTAAAAATGCTACCGATAGCGCGGCGGATACATAAAGATTAAATGCCGGACATATAAAGTGTGATTTAATTGCGTGGGTTTATGAAATTGCATGCTGTTTATGTCGCATTAATGATTAGGGCGGCGACGGGTTGCCTCATTTGTGCACCGACGAACTGCAAAGTGGTTGTGTGTGTGTGTGTGTGTGTGTGTGTGTGTGTGTGTGTGTGTGTGTGTGTGTGTGTGTGTGTGTGTGTGTGTGTGTGTGTGTGAGAGAGAGAGAGAGAGAGAGACTGACTGACTGACTGACTGAAACTTTATTTTTCAAGGATGAGATAATAGACGCACAGGTCTCTCTTACTATCTGTCCTTGCTACACTAATAAACACACAAAGTGCAAGAGAGAGAGAGAGAGAGAGGGGGGGAGGGGCAGCAAAAGAGTATTTCACAACGATGGAAAATGATTGAATTTGTAACCAATTTTTAAACGCTTGCCGTTCCTATATTACAGATTTGTCTCAAGAAAATAACTATGATGAGAGAGAGGGGGTAGGTGGGGGGGGGGTGCACAATGTTTTCAATGAACGTTTCATCGCAGGCTCTGAAACAAGATCACATTACTTTTTTTTTAACTTCCTTTTATTCTGCCTTTGAGGTTCACATTTATCCTTTTCCCTCTAATTTGAGCTTCCGATCTCAGGTTCTTCAAAATCATCAAGACTTCAAAGAAGCAAAATTAATTCCGAGAGATAATCTTTCCGATCCGGCCTTTTGTGTTTACATCACCTGCCCCGCTCTGGCTCCTTCTCCCACAATTCCATTTCCGGCAGCGTATCATCCGGTGACAGATGTCTGCCCCGCGCCATCGTTTCGTAAATTGACTTCCAGTCAGCGCCGTGTCCGTGGTCAGTGAAGCGTGCCGGCACGCGCGTGCGACATGTAACTGATACACGTGAAAAACTCAGGAAGGAAGTCTGTCTGACGTCTATAATTGATGACCCTCCAGCTTTTTTTGCCTCACAAATTTGTAGACGCTCCGCCCGGGTCATTAAGCGATGCACCGCGGGCGGACAACAAGAAAAAAAATGCGTCGCTCCGCTTGAGTGACTTTAGGTTTGTCAAGCAAGACACGAAGTTCACGACCAGCCGCCCGTTGATAAATAAGTCATAACGGGTTGAAACTTATTCACCTTGGGAGGGGGAGGGGGTGGCGGGGGGGGGGGGGGGGGGGGGGGGGGGGGGGGGGGGGGGGGGGGGGGGGGGGGGGGGGGGGGGGGGGGGGGGGGGGGGGGGGGGGGGGGGGGGGTGGGGGGGGGGGGGGGGGGGGGGGGGGGGGGGGGGGGTAAATCATACATGAACTGACTTCAGCCTCGTCAGTGTCGCCTTTCATGTCGTTTCGCGTCACTTCGGTCTGTGTGTCTGATATCCACCCTTGAATAAACCATAACTCCGTAAGCGTTCATGGGTTTGTTTGTTTGGTTTTTTTTTTTGGGTTTTTTTTTTTGGTTTTTTTTTTTTTTTTTCATTTTCCCGCAGCCGTACCAACTCCACAGCTTGTGAAACATGCCAACCCATCGTCACTGTCATCATATTGCATATCATGTGACAGAGAATTGAGAATACTTTGAAAGTAGGGAGGGAAGCCGGGATAGCCGAATGGCTGGGGCCAACTATTTGTGCTGACCTTTTTCTCGTTGCCCCGTCATTGCTATCACCCTTACGTGGTGCAAAAGGACGTTAAACTCCCAAACACCCACCCACCCTTGAAAGTAGGGGAGCCGGTGTCTAAGAATATTTCGGAACCAGGATAAATCGGAACCGGTTCCCAAAAATCCTAGGATATTTGGGAACCATTCCCATTTATCCCGCACCTGGCAGACAAAATCGGAATGGTTCCGAAAAATCCTGCCACCAGGGCCAGGGTAAATCGGAATGGTTCCCATTCGTCCGGTTCCGAAATATCCTGTGACACCGGGAGCCGGGATAGCCGAATCGTAGAGCGTTGGCACGTGAGTTCGAATCACGGCTAGGGTGAAGTATTTGTGATAGATAGCCTTTTTCTTGTTGCCCTATACGTGATGAAAAAGGACTTCAAACTCCCAAGCACCCAACCCATCCACTTTGAAAGAAGACAAAAACTACATCGAACTCGTGTATTCGTGTATGACAATTTTAGTATCTGAATTACAAGACCCTTTCTCTTGCGAAAATCAACTTCATTGCAATAACGGGTTTAAACTTTCTTCACCCGGAGTAAATCATACACGACTTGACTTCAGCCTCGTCGGTGTCCCCTTTGATATTTTCTCTCATTTAACATCTTGTCTCCGTTAGTATCAGAGGGTCGTCAGACTTTCTGTCTACATCGTGTCGGATTTTGGAGTGGAGCTTGTTCGTATTTTGCCGCCGGGCCCATGTTTTAGCCCTGCCATGTTTCAATTTGTAGTCTGTCGGTCTTGTTTGAGGTGAGTGTGGGGCCCAGGTTAATCGGTATGCGTTGGCGCCACGACTGGCGAAGCGCTGAGCGACCATGGAGATTAAGTGTAATTGAGAGCTCCTTTTTGTGATATCGGTAGTCTATGGAGTCATGTTTGCTCAGGGGCATGATTCATAAGCACGGAAAACGGAGTTGTCATGACGAAAATGGAACGACCGACGGTTTGATATCATCAGCAGGAGGTGACTTTTCTAGGTGAGAATAGGATGTGGTTTTAGAAAAAAAACAGATTGATACCATCTGGGAAGTGTGTCTCTTGGTTAAATATGACATCCCGTGAGCAGCCCTCAGTGTCGTCAATACGAGGTGACTTTTCTAGGTGAGAATAGAATGTGGTTTGACCCCCCCCCCCCCAAAAAAAAAAAAAAATAATAATAAAAAATGATACCATCTGGCAAGTTTCTCTCTTGGTTAAATATGACATCCCGTGCCCCCCCCCCCTCACTTACCACCCCTCCCCCACTCAACCAGCCCCCCCCCCCACACACACACACATACACACTTATATACACACACAAATTGTGAGATTAATACATGTTTGCTGCTGGCTAAAAAATTAATTTAATCTTGAAGTTGAACCAGACCCAGTGGAATTGTATCATTATATTTGCAGCATAATTGCTCGAGGATGAAGTTAAAACAAATGTAACTGGCTGATTTCTGTGAAAATTACAGAATTAGAAGTCATTTCTTACAGAATTAGAATACTCCCCTGTCGGTCATGCTAATTTTGAAATCAATCAGCAACCTTTGAAAAGAAAAAGAAAGAAAGAAAGAAAAAACACTTTTCCGTGTCACCTGCCCCCCAAACTGTCAGATTTGAACCCCCGAAGCCCTGACTAAAATTATCACAGCTTGCTCGCTGAGACCCTGTGCCCCCTCGGGGCTTCCAGAAACCTTCTTGGACACCCCCCCCCCCCCCCTCCTCTCACCCCCTCCCCATCTCCCTAACACGCGGCAGTCAGCCGTTTCTCAGACAATGTCCGTATTTGCATTTCCGTTTGCGCCGTTTTCTTTTCATGCATCTTGTCGCGTAGATTGTTGGAGAAGACAAACAAAGAGATCAGAGAGGGTGACAGGGGACTCTGAGGCACTGTTGTCTTTTCCTTTCCTTCTTGTCGACTCTGGGTCCTTTTCCTCTGGCCTTTTCACTCGCCTGGAGATGGCGGGTATGATTTATTTATGGCCTTTGTTTCAAATGCCTCTGCCGCCGGCTGAAGTTTCAGAAAGGAAAAGAGCAGATTTCATGTCTGGCTTGAAGAAGAGTCGATCTTTAATTCGTGCTGTCGTCATGGAGCTGCAGTGACCACTGTCGTTATAGTTTGGGTGATATTGTCAACGTCGGCATTGCACGCGACGTACCATGTCTACACGAGCTCCTTAAGCAATGGACGACTCCACTCCTGTCGATGAAAAAGGGTCGAGCCCCCAGAATTCAGCCAATCATGTGCTTAATGAGCACAACACATGGCATGGTCTGGCAAACGTCACATATAGGCATTTTTTAGGCCCTGTGTATTAGTGTTCTTCGCAAACGTTTTGCCAGACACGACAACGAGGGAAGCACGTGTAGTCTGATATGACTGAAACGTGGAAAGAAAGCCGCAGTAAGTCCATTGACGTCATTTGGGGGGAAAAGACCATGACGTCAATCTCTTGAAATCACTCCCTTTTCCATAAAATGACGCGATGGACGCACTGCGCTTTGCGAATGTTTTGCGTGATTTTTGTGTTATGTAAGTCAAGTTGCATGCCAGGCGGTCACAAAAAGAGGCAAGCTGCCAGTGAAGCTGGGACTTTTTGCACAGAGGTCGGGCACAAGTGAGGCAAGCGGATTTATGCGAACTGCCTGTCTGGCCTAAACAGAAAGTAGACGTGCATTACTCCAGTGAGGCCTGAGCGGAAAGGAGACATTCATGTTTTTTTAACCCATGTCCGGTGCGTGTCTTGTAATAGTCTGTTCATGGTAGTAATTGTTTCTAGATTGAAGCATTTTTAGGGGTGACTATGATGCCTGAGGCTAATAGGACATATATGTGACCCGTTCTCACAAAAGGGACCATAAGTCGAAAATTATCAATTTTGAGATATGTATCACTGCAATTTACGGGTTGTGCAGTTTAATTGAATATAAGAATGAAAGCTGTACAACTAAAATTGACAGAGATGTCAGCAGTTGAAGTTAGCTACTCACAAGGCGGTCACACTGACCCACGGCACTCTTTTCGCCTGTAGCGGCGGTCGGCCTAGCGCGACTTACGGTCCCTTTCGCAAGAACGGGTCACATATAGGCATTTTGAGGCCCTGTGTATTAGTGTTCTTCGCCCACCTGCTTGCTACAAATATACGACACTGACCATTTCAACCCTAACGGTCTATTTACGGCTGTAAACTACTGACCTGCATAACCTGCTATCATCGCCTGCTCGCAAGGCAGTTTCAAAATGCCAATGGTCAACTGGCTTAATTCTTATTCTGTCCCGGAATAAATCTTAGGAAAACTTTTTCCTCATGAAAAGAAAACTGTGCTTTGTGGTCGATAGAAAATCAAAGGGCATTTTTTTTTCCGGCGGTTCAAAGGCACCCAAACCCATGGATGACCTTTTCCATGTATTTTGAATACATGTACCAACATTTTTGTACCAACAAAGGACACGTCAATCAAAATGCCAATGGTCAACTGGCTTACTTCTCATTCTGTCCCAGAATAAAACTTAGGAAAACTTTTTCCTCATAAAAAGAAAATTTTGCTTTGTGGTCGAATAGAAAATCAAAGGGTATTTCTTTTTTTTTCCCGGCCAGTTGAAAGGCACCCAAACCCTTGAGTGACCTTTCATTGTAGCTTGAATAAATGTACCAACATTTTTGACAGCGGAAAAAAAGGACATCTCATTCAGACCTATCATGCGTTTTCCAATGATATAAACTGCTGAAACAACACACAGAACATGTTTACCTGAGCCCAACGGGATTCCATGCATTACTCTTCTGCTTTGGAACCTGCGGCCGAAGGACACAAATACACAGGGCCTCGAAATGCCTATATATTCACACACACACACACACACACACACACACACACACACACACACACACACACACACACACACACACACACACACACACACACACACACACACACACACCAAAGCTTGCTGCACTGCAACACGTGACAATACCTGAAATAAGAAATTTCTTCGGATAATTCCCGAACCAGATATTCCTGTCCTTTTATGCCCACGTTTTTCTTCTCAAGTGACGGTCGAAGATAAGCTTACTCGTTGCTAACGAGAAATGCAATATCTGTATGACAGTTTCTTGTCTTCACCTCAGTAGGCTACGCACTTTACGAACGCGAGCTCAGGGCTGCGGCAAAGAGGGTGTCGGGTACACTTCGTGTGCAGGCGGTGGTAACGTTTTATGTCCCTCGAATAACCTCCCTTGCTTCGATTATGTCCCCTTGAAATGGGCAGGTCACGCCGACCTGATCGCGTAGATAACTGACACCTGTTTCTGAAAATACTTGGTGTAAGAACGACGGTGTGCTCAACACGGGGGGGTGTAGTCAAGATGGTGGGGATCTTTCTAATGTTACTTCGTTTTAACGAAGATTCTTTTCAGGTAAAACCATGTTTTGAAATACGATCATACACACGCCTTTACTCAGCACAAGAACCAAACTTCGCATCTTCAACTCTAACGTGAAGTCAGTTCTGCTCTACGGATGCGAAACATGGAGGACAACAAAGACGATGCAGCAGAAGATCCAGACATTTCTCAACTCCTGTCTGAGGCGCATCTTCAGCATCCGATGGCCAGAGAAGATCCGAAACGAAGAGCTATGGGAGCGAGCGGGACAGGAACCACTGGCCAGGCAGATCTTGCGGAGGAAGTGGGGCTGGATTGGACACACCCTCAGGAAGCCAGCATCCAGCACCACACGTCAAGCCCTGATGTGGAACCCGCAGGGGAAAAGGAAAAGAGGCCGGCCTCGCAACAGCTGGAGGCGGGACACTGAGGCAGAGCTAGGCAAGCAGGAGATCGACTGGACTGGAGTGGCAAGAGTAGCCCAGAACAGAGTGCGATGGCGAAGGGTCGTCGATGGCCCTGTCGATGGGTGTCGATGTCGATGGCCTATGCTCCACTTGGAGCCGTGGGCCTTAGTAGTAGTAGTAGTAGTAGTAGTAGCAGTACAAGCCTTTACTGACGTTGTAGTAACCTGTTAGTAGAATTCGTTTTCTGGTTGAGAAACGGCCCATGTCTTTCCCCACCAACAAGAAGTCCAAGAAGTGTTTCCGGTGCTCTTTAGTCACGTTTAAAAAAGAGGGAAACACTCGGTGCCACTGGATTTCGGTCTGCACGTGTGAAAGAAAAGTGCCGTGTAACAGGTCGACGAGAAAACGACTAAACTGACGCGCCATCTCAGTGTAGAAACGAGTGCATCCTGAGGATCCCACTAGGGCTATCCGTCCAGATCCTAAACAACACGCTGTTGTTTGCACACAAACAATTTAAACCATCCATTTAATCGGCCATGTGGATCGCTTTAGAAACTTGGAGCTCAGGTCGTGAGTTCGTATCCCGGCTGGGGCCAAATATTTGTACTGGCTTTTTCATCGTTGCCCATGTCTTTGATATCACCCGTATGTGGTGGAAAAAGACGTTAAACCCCCCAAACACCCACCCACCCTTGTATTACATGAAAGCAATCGTCAAACCTTTTTAACCGTGGAAGCACGATCAACACTCTCCGCCATCTTGGGTACCCGCTTGCTCAAGGCAAGGCTGTTTAACAACCGATCGGCAAGAATTATCTGGAAACAGGGATCTGGGATGATGCTAAAGACGGCTGCTCGGAAAGCCAGTATTCCAGGAAATAAAACCTTCGGCTGTCAGGAAGAGGGAAAAACAAGGTCTTAATTCACGAGCTTTAAAGGCATATTCTGTCTGGAAAAAAAAAACCCTGAAAAAAAAAGAGTTGTTTAATTAGGAAGGAGACCAGGATGCTGCTGTTGTAGGTTCGTGTTTATGAGGACCTTAAGTGATTTACTTCAGGCGTTAGTTTCCGGTCCGCAAGGTTGAAGTAACACGACTGTGGTCGGGTCAGTTGTTTGGTTCGTTTACTACTGTGAGCCTTTCGCAATGAAAGGCCTGTGCATTAAAAGCCGTGACAGACCCTGGTCATGTTCTCCCAGAGCAGACACAAAAATAACGTGCCAATTTGTTCTCCTTTTGTCAAGTTTTTAGTATATAATATTGTACAGTGACAAAGACAACAAAAACAACATGCATGCATTGCATGCTTGAACATACATGAACAGACATTAAAAGCCATGACAGAACCTGGTCATGTTTGCCCAGAGCAGACGTTATACACAAAAAGAACGTGCCAATTTTTTTTATATTCTGTTTTATGTGTACATAATTATATTGCACAGTGACAAAGGCAATTACAACATGCATGCATTACATGCTTGAACGTACATGAACAGACATGACATTTGGTTAGAGTCATGACACTGTCAAAAGCCATAGTGGTTTGTTGTTGTTGTTGTTTTTACTACTTTATTGTCCCTTTCGGGAAATTCGGGCTGCTTCCCCCGAGAAAAGCGCGTCGCCGCGGTGCAGCGCCACCCAATACCTTTCCTATTTTTTAATTTTTATTTTTTTTTACAATTTTGCTGGGGGAGGAAAACCGGATAACCCGGAGAGACTCCCCAACACACACACACACACACACACACACACACACACACACACACACACACACACACACACACACACACACACACACACACACACACACACACACCGGCACACACACACACACACACACACACACACACACACACACACACACACACACACACGCTCTCTCTCTCTCTCTCTCTCTCTCTCTCTCTCTCTCTCATGCGTGGATTGATCAGTATCCCAGTAGCTAAACGAATGACCACAATCCGTCATGGGTGAAGTGCTGTCCTCTCCCTCTCTCCAGCAACAGCGCCCTCTGTTTGCTCATACGGACGCGCACGACGTCCGTGGAATAGCGGAGAACCAGCGGGCAGGGCAAACTTTGCCCGTCAGACATAATCCAGTCGTTTGCCGGAGCCAAAACACGTTTAATTGCTGTTTGCACGTAAACACTCCCCGTCGGATACTATCGCTGGCATCAGATTTGAACAACCATTTCCTCGCTCTTCCTCGGAGCTCAGTGCTTGCTGGTTCTGGTCTGCACGTGTACCCTTGTGGAATTTGTACTCCCTTGGGAAAAATGAATCTGGGTTGTTTGTTGCTTGAGCTGAAAAGATCAGATTAAAAGAAATTATTTTATTTTATTTCATTTTTTTTCAATTTCTTCTTTTTTTCTAAATTTTATTTCATTTATTTTTATTTTGTCGTTTTATTTTTCCTTTATTTTTTTCTTTCGTCGTCTTTATTTTATTTTAGTTATTTTCCTTGTTTTCTTTTCTTTTCATTTTATTTTAGTTTATGTAGTTTAACGGAGAAATGTACTTGGTTTTTCAGTTAAAGAATGGCTTGTGTGGAAAGTTACCAAACTCGATTTTGTTTGCTTAGTTGCTTAACCAGAGACAATAGAGAAGCCAGTCTTGCGTACGCAGAAACAAACCAAAGTTAAGCCTGCTGACAAAAACAGAAAAGAAGTTTTTTTGTGCCTGCGAAAGTGGCGGGTTCAGTTTGGGGTTGTTGTTGTTGTTGTTGTTGTTTTTTCCCATGAAAAATGACCTGGATTTATTCTCGAAGGGAAGGTAATTTGCCCTCGCACCGACTCTCTCTCTCTCTCTCTCTCACACACACACACACACACACACACACACACACACACACACACACACACACACACACACACACACAGTCTCAGTCTCTCTCTCTCTCTCTCTCTCTCTCTCTCTCTTTAGGGAATTATTTTTATCTCGTGTTTATGGTGTGGTCCGGTCTTTAACTCAAATATTTGCTTCGATGCATGAGAGGTTGGAATGACCGGGGGAATGGTGTACAGGATAATTTCAAAGGCTATATTGGGAAAACCATTTAACTCCCGACCAAGCATAATTCAGTCTCACGGTAATTACACGAAGCAGACGATAACGGATTGAAACAAATTTATCTGTGGTGTTTGGCTGCCAAAGAGAATGATACTGTTTGACTTCTTAATAGCTCTTTGTGACATCATTATGAGCCGTTTTTATGCGAGAACTTGGGTGGGGGGGTTGCGGGCGGATGGAGGGGGGTTTCGTCGGGGGGGGGGGTGGCGGGCCTTTTTTTTTTTTTTTTTTTGCTTCTTCGTCACCGTTTCGTGCAAGAATAGCATCAATCCTCGCTGACGCTTCTCCGGACAAAATTATTTGACTCAGTGGAAATGGCATAAAAACCAAACTCTATTCCTCTTCCCTCTCAGACATATCCCCCCATAATCAAAAGGACATCGTTCAGTCGGCTGCTGTTTGCACTGCCTCCCTTCACAAGTTGAATTTTGATCTGTTTAAACTTTTCGAAAGCGCATTTTTCTTGTGAGTCTCGCCCTTCGTTGCAGCAGATTTATTGGATTGGCTTTTGGACAACACAGCTGATCCCCCAGCTACCCTCCCCCCCCCCCCAACCCCCTCTCACCGTGCCTTCACCCCCATCCCCGCGAGAGCCGTCGGAACATGGTGACCTTAGTCCGTCGCTTACTAGTAATGCATATCGAGCCTGTCTCCAAAAGGTAAAGCATGTAGACTACTTGCAAAACGTCTGCCGAATTTAAGCAAAGTATGGTTTAAAGTCCTTCTCAGTAACAACCAGGTTCAAGATTTTTGTCGCGGGATGCTAGCTGAGCATCAAAAAAAGTACACTTAAAGATGACGACTACTTGTGAAAAATCTTATGAGTTTATGCCATTTGTGGCTTCTTTGTCAGTAACATTCAGATATCACAAAGATATGTGTCCAGATATCACCAAGACTTGTGACCAGAGTATCTCCCCTTTTTTTCCTTTTTTTTTTGGGGGGGGGGGAGTGGGAGAGGAGAGGTATCTACTTTTCTTGTCAGCAGCTGGTCAAGGTACACACGTACCAACGTTTACTCAAAGCTACGTTGAGCAACTTCCCATTCCTGTAATATTCCATAAGTAGGCTTCATCTCTAAATCTGTAAAACTTTCTGTTGACGAACCTTGCGACATGTAAGTGTTGCTTTCAGTTTACAACATTTTCGCGCAGCGGATGCTATTTTGGAGACTGTTTCGTGAATGGAGATTTACGAGTATAAGTTTCACTTTTCTAGAAAGAAACACCAGAGAAACTGACTTTTTTGTTTTGCTGTTGTTGCGTGTCTTTGTTATTGCTTTTTCAAAACTTTTTACGAGGTGTTTTGTTGACCAACTTTCCAAGGTACCCAGGTGTTTTGTTTTTTCTGTTTGATGTGTGTTTCCCCCCGTCGTGACAAACACAGGGCACAGTTTCATAAGGGCTGATCTAGATTACCGCCACAAGAGGAAACAGGTCAAGAACGCCGAAGCTGGCTTGTTTTGCTTGTTTATTTTGTCTGGAAAAAGCAAAACATGTATGCATGCATCAAGACAACATATCCTGAATCGATTTTTTGACAAGGAGGGGGTTGCATTTCTTGGGAGCGAGACATATCATTACATTACATTCATAATAATTATGCAGGCGGCATACAGAACAGTATGCATGTGTAATGTATAGCCAAACATTAAGAGTCTGTACTGCCTCTCTCTCTCTCTCTCTCTCTTCTTTATTTTGCCATTGTTTTGTTTTTTTGTTTTTTTTTTCCTTGTATTTTCCTTTAATCTTGCCATTGTAGTCTTTTGTTTTTGTAGCAACGGCTGATTGAAAAATAATCATTGTTTGGTTAAATCACTTCCGTTGGAAAATAAAGTTCGTTCGTTCGTTCGTTCGTTCGTTCGTTCTCTCTCTCTCTCTCTCTCTCTCTCTCTCTCTCTCTCTCTCTCTCTCTCTCTCTCTCTCTCACACACACACACACACACACACACACACCACACACACACCACACACACACACACACACACACACACACACACCAAGAGAGAGAGGTGGGGGGGAGGTCGAGAAAGAGAGATCAGCTCAATGTAGAGTTGAATTATTCGGGCTGACTTCTGGACTGGTCCGAACGGAAACACTCGGTGTTACTGTTTGGAAACACTGTACTGGCGGTGCTGCGTTTGAAGCGGAGTAGCACCGGAAACACTTGCGTCTATTTTGACCACAGCCCCGTGGTCACTTCACCTCCTACTCCATCTACTTCCGCCAGAGTAGGCTTACCTAGAGCTCACTCGGACAAACACTGTGGCCAAAGAACACAAATGCACGGGGTCTCAAAATGCCTATATATTTCCTATTAGCCTCAGGTATCACAGTCACCCCTAAAAATTCTTCAATCTACAAACAAAAATTAGCATGCACAGACCATACAAGGGCACGCATCTGACAGGAGTTAAAAATTTTTTTAATGTCTCCTTTCCGCTCTGGCCTAACTGGAGTAAAACTAGTCTGTTTAGGCCAGACAGCCGCTTCATCCAAATCCGCTCGCGTCGCTTTTGCCACTCTCCAGCGCAGAAAGTCCCGGCTTCACCGACAGCTTGCTTGGCATGCACCTTGGCCTACAAAATACAAAATCACGAAAATCACGCTTATTCATGACAACAACAAAAAATCATTACAAACTAGCGCACTCGCTTAACAGGGTTCCCCAAATCAACACCAAACATGACCCCACGGTTAATTGTTGTCCCTACGCCTGTACCACGTTTGTGCTACTTTTGTAGCGGAGTAACACCGGAAACTATGGCGTCCATTTTGATTTTCCATTTAGGGGTGAGCGGTGGTCGAATAGGTAGCGTGTCGGATTTAGCCGCTGCGCTACTGAACGGCCGTCACCAATGTCATGGCGATGAAGCGTGGGTTCGAGCCCAGGTCGAGCTTGTGATATGTGATACCGGTTATTCCTGGCTGCCGGGCTGCTCATCGGGGGTTTCTCTCCGGGTCATCCGGGTTTCCTCCCCCAGCAAAATTGTAAAAAAAAAAAAAAAAATAGGATAGGTATTGGGTGGCGCTGCACCGCGGCGACGCGCTTCCTCCGGGGGAAGCAGCCCGAATTTCCCGAAAGGGATAATAAAGTAATAAGATAAAAGATAAAGATAATAGACCCCGTGGTCACCTCACCGCCTACTCGATCTACTTCCACTAGAGTAGGCCTACCAGCTAGCTACAGCTCACTCGGACAAAGACTCTGAATCGCGCTCATTTTTCAGTATTTTTGGGAGCGTCTTCCTGACACCAGTGGCTTTGGCTTGCTGCGTGTAAAGCTTTCACTAGCAAATGGTTTAGGACCAATTCTGGAAAGAAATTAGTCCGCCTAAGTTGTGCAATCAAACCCTCTTTTCTTTTGCGTTTATTTCGGGCAGGAGGCCCTTTTTACGACCGGACCACTCGTCCCGGCGAGCATAGGACCGCTTTCCGGTTGGTTTCAGTTCGGGTCAGGCGGTCTCCGTCTTAGCACTTGCACGTGATATGCGTCTCCTCTGAGATAGCGGCAATTCCAGCCGCGTGTGGGGGTGAGCCAATCTTTTACTGTAGCTCTTTCAGCCGTAATCTGGCACCAACAAACGATGTCCTATCATACAGATGAGTTGGCGGCAGTTTAAAGAGGGTCTTAGATCGAGTGCTAAATCAAAGTTAATCCTGGCCACAAGCATTTTTAGACGGGAGTGTGGGGGGGGGGGGGGGGGGGGGGCGAGGGGGGGGGGCAGGGCGACGGAACCGGAGAGAGAGAGAGAGAGAGAGAGGAGGAGGAGGAGGAGGAGGACGACGACGACGACGATGACGACGACGACGACGATGATGATGATGATGGTGGTGACGATGGTGAAATTTTTCAACGGTTAAAGTTTTGGCATAAACGTCAGATAAACATCGAGAGAGAGAGAGAGAGAGAGAGAGATGGTCTTCTCAATAAATTCACCTGACAAACAACTTTCACACAATGGTGATATGGATGACAGATAGGGAACTCTGACCGGCCAGTGCAGTCCCATTTTGAAAGCGTTAGCAAGCAAATAATTGCCGCATTAAACTGGAGATCTAAAGACAGTGCTGCTGGGCGGAGTCCTCTTCATTGACAGGTCTAAAAGGGCACATCGCTCAAAACGCTTTTCACACCAAGCTATGATTTTGTTTATTGTGCCCAGTAAAGTCAACTTATGCCACATGGATTAGGTGCATTGAAGTCATACACCATCCTGGTTTTGTCTGTGCTGACAGCAAGCCAAGGGCAGATGTGAAGGTAAAGGTCAGATATGTCTTATAAGGGACCTGGCTGGCTGCATTATCCGCACTGTGAAAGATTTCATGAGTGAGTTTTTAGGGCTTAAAGCTGCGCAAGCCACAAAGACTAATTCGCGGCTGAGTGTGTCTGCACTACATGAAAGATTTCATGAACATAACGACACTCATCAACAATCAACAAGTAAAAGAGCATACGAGCTTAAAAAGCCCATGTCGTTTAGGCTTTTTGGGGGGTTTCTTTGTGGTTTGTGTGTGTGTGTGTGTGTGTGTGTGTGTGTGTGTGTGTGTGTGTGTGTGTGTGTGTGTGTGTGTGTGTGTTTTTTTTGGGGGGGGGGTATTTAGCAAATGACAGCCTACAAGTCAGCTAGGGAAAAAAAGCCTAATCACCATAGACTTAGATAGGCGCTTAGTTCCTTTTTCAGGATGACGGTGCCGGTAGTCTGGGTCGTCTCAGATTAAGTGTGATTTCTGTCTGATGATGCTGATGTGTGAATTGATCCACCGTTGTGGACGTGATTTCCATGACTGTCACTCCTTCAGGTGGTCGTCCCTTTTTTTTCTGACCCAATGTGGTATTGATTAAGTTTTATTTTCAGTTTCGCTGAATCGGTCTGAGGATGAGAGCGGCACGCCTTCGCATTTCCTGGCATCGTCTCAGGTCTTTTGTCTTTGTGGGCCGAAGGAATTTTTTTAATCAGTGAGGCGATCTGTTCAAAGACACATCAAAGGGCAATGTAACGCGATTTTGCGGATTAGAAATAGTCTCCTCGCGCACCTCCTCCACCCAGTCTGGCTCCCCCCCCCCCTCCCTGTCTCTGTCACTGTGTTTCTGTGCGTCTCTCTTTCTGTCACTGTGTTTCTGTGCGTCTCTCTTTCTGTCACTGTGTTTCTGTGCAAGTCTCTCTCTCTCTTCTGTGTCAAGGAGGACAGATTCTCAAAGAGGCGATGCTTTGTATCCTTGGAAATGATATCCTGAGTCCTCAGTCCAATCCAATTCAGTCCCCCCCTCACACACACACACACACACACACACACACACACACACACACACACACACACACACACACACAGCTACAGATTGTGATGGTAGAGGTTAGCGGTAAGAGAGGTGACGGGCATGGGGTCAGGTAAGAGGGTAATTTCCTCTTACAGGAAAGAAACGAACGGAGACAACAAAGCACGGGGAACTCGTTGACCTAGACACCTGCCTGTCGTCAGTGTTTGATATTGCAGGGTCTGTGTACCGACTACCGTAGCGCCAAGTGCAGCTTCTGATGTGTTACCAGAAAAGACCTCAACTGATGACCGAACTCTTTCTGGCTCGCGCTGTGACTTCATTCCGGCCTAACTGCACGTGCACAATGTCAAAGGTCAATGTTGGAATTGCGGAGCAGGGTGGGTGTTTGGGGGTTTAACGTCCTTTTCCACCGCATAGGGTGATATCAAACACGGGGCAACGATGAAAAAGCCAGCAGAAATATTTGGCCCCAGCCGGGATCGAACTCACGACCCGAGCATTAGAAGTCCAACGCTCTACCATTCGACCACCCCCGGCTCCCCTAGAATTGCGGAGCAGAGAGGAACAGGCCTTTCATTTCGTACCTACCACCAACAATGCCACGTGTCTTTCCGTTGTTTTTGGTGTTGTTTCAGCTAAGACAAGTAAAACATGTATCCTTATACTTGGGGGAGGGGGCATCGCCGATTTGGTGGAGTTCCGGACTATACAGTGCTCGAGTCGTGGGTTTGAATCCCGGATGGGCCGCGGTGCGAAAAATAAATGAGCTGGCTTTTTCAGTTCCTCTTTTCCATCGTCTGCAAGTGTGCACGCGATCATGAGTGAACAGGTTGAAACTGCTAGGGGTTAAAAAATAAAATAAAAAGAAGAGATAGATAAAAGGAAATGAGGACAGCACGAGACAGACTTTTTACAAAGAACATGTAACACAAATACATGTAATACATTTAGCTGATTCAGTGTTCGGGAACGGCTCCAAACACAACTTCTGACCTTTTTCCTGCGGAAATATAACACGGTATCCATCACCCACCACCCACCACCCTCCACCACCACCCTCTCCAAGACAGGTACATGTATAATACACGAGACCTTCAATTCATGAAGCTGCTTGTAATCTGTGCTGTTACTCGATGTAATCAGGTGTAATTCTGGCCCAGTCTTATTAGGGAAAGGTTACTGGTTAGACTTGGGAGCTGAGAAAAGACTTGAGTCGGCTCCGTTCTGGAAGCGTTTGACATTTCTCAGGTCCGTGAGTCTCCCCCGTGGGATGACGAACAGGTTTGCTCCGGCGCTTACTGATGGAACTCAATCCCTGTCGGTTACGCGAGGTTGTCACGTGCGTTGCCAGGACATTACCTGACTCTGCCAGCAGTCAGGCGGGTAGACAAGAGAGCGGACTGTTTCCCCGCTGCTACTTCGATTCAGACCGTATAGATAACTGACACCTGTTTCTGAAAATACTTCACGTAAGAACGAAGGAAAGTGCGCTCAACACGGGGGGTGGGGATGGGGGAGGGGGGGGGGACGAGGGGATAGCCAAGACGGCGGACTTTTGTCTGCTGCTACTTTAAAGTACAAAACGTATCGAAGATTGGTCCAAGGCAAAGAAATGACTGTGGTTGAAACATTTGCATGCACACGCATTTATGTCGTGGTTATGTGTTAGTGAAAGTCGTGTTCTGGTGGTGAACGGCCCATTCAGTTCTTTTTCGCACAGGCAAACCGGTGTCCAGGAAGTGTTTCCGGTGCTACTCACATTCGTAAACGAAAACACTCGGTGCTTACTGTTTTACTGGATTTCGGTTTGCCTGTGTGAAAGAAATGAGCTGTGTATCAACAACAAAATAAATAAATAAATAAATAAATGGGGCGGTCGGTGGTCTAGTGGTTAAGAGACTTGTCACCTATGCGAGAGGTCAGGGGTTCGAGTCCCATTCGGGGCAAAGAATTTTTCCTTCTCGTACGTGGCACCGTTCATTCGGGCCGATCGTCGGGGGTTCTCTCCGGGTACTCCGGCTTCCTCCCCCTCTGCTTTGGAAATGTTCAGCCCACCAAATTTGAAAAATAAATGCAATTCTAAATTCCGAAATTTAAATAGCTGAGCTGGCCCTTCGCACCACGTGATTGTAATGTGTTTATGTCCAGTGTGTGAGAGAATGCGTGTGATTCACGTGAGCGTGCGTGTTGGGTTCAGTTAGCGGCGCTTTGAGCCGATTCAGGGTAAAGCGCCTATACAATACTCATTATTATTATTATTAACGGCTTGAAACGTTACTAGACTGCACAGACGGATGCACACTCAAACATGTGCCTTTGCCTGAGAGCAGTCATCACCAAAGCTGTTAGAATCATAGTAACACGGGAAACACCTACGCTTTTTCCGCCATTTTGCAGCAGTTGGCCGCGGTGACATTTTGTCACGGGAAACAGCCGTGAGGTGGAGTAACCATATCCTCTCAGGGTCCAGCTGGTGACGTTTCCAGTTTCGGGGAGTGACTCGGTGCATTTTGTTTGTTGTCGTGTCGGGCAGGTCAACTCGGTAATGTTGCTGTAGGTTGTGTCAGGTGTAAATAGAGGGGTATAGACAGAGAAGGGATACATTTGTCGAGGCAGGCTGGCCAGAAATCTAGTGCGTGTGGCTGGCTGATATTCGGCAGATCTTGAGTCATGCATAGCCAAGGACATTGCTATTGTCAAGTCAAGTCAAGTCAAGTCAAGTCTTTTATTCTTAAATTCTCTAAGGGCATTAGAACGAAGAATTCGAATTTGTTTGTTCGAATTTCAAACAAAGCACATCATCTGTCGAGGCAAGCTGGCCAGACATCTAGTGCGTGTGGTTGGCTGATATTCGGCAGATCTTGAGTCATGCATAGCCAAGGACATTGCTATTGTCAAGTCAAGTCTTTTATTCTTAAATTCTCTAGGGGCATTAGAACGAAGAATTCGAATTTGTTTTCAAGAAAAGCACATCATCTGCTTAAACTATCCAAACTATCTCCCATCCCGTTTGCTTTGTATCTCCCAGGAGCCGGTTAAAACTGATAGAGCGTGAGTGAGTGAGGTTTTAGGGCTTAACGACGCGCAAGCCACAAAGAGGTAGACCGTTGGACTGTCAGTTCTTGGAAAGAGAGTTTGAACCCCAGCTAGGAGCCATAATTACAGTTGTTTTAGCTTTTTTCTTCGTTGCCACTTCTTCGGTGTCACCCTGATTTTTCGGGCAGAAATAGACAAGACACCCCCAAACCAGTCCGTTGGACATCCAGCCCAGAATATGAACTAACAATCATTTTTTCCCCGTTTCATTGCTTACTTTCAGCAGCCGTGTGACACTGAAAGCTGCACGTTACGGTTTACATTGGTAATTATGACCACGAACATAGCTTACGACGAACTGGTTTGTTCTGTAGTTATTGCTCTGCGATAGTTTGTAACAAGTCTGATTTCTGAGTAACCTAGTAGAATCCAGTATTGATAATTTACTGGTTTTGTCCATTAGGTCCATGACCTCCTATTAGTAGTATATATCTAAATAAGATTGCTTACGGGCTTCTGTGACGTTAATGTCTGGTCGGCATACCAGAATCTAATCAAGAATGTTTACGGCCTTTGTTCATTAGATCCAGGAAGGTTCATTAGTCGCTGAACACAGCCATCGAACCTTCCTTCTGACGCAACCCCGAATCACCCTATTATCGGTATTTGCACATCAGTCCTCCTGGACACCATTGTTTGCGATAAATGCGTCGTTGACAAAGGCAGGTAACTCTCGCAGCCGCTCATCAGGGCCGCGAACCCCGCTCCACACCTGGTGTTTCCACCTAGAGTTGCGGGACATGCGACACCGGCGGCAGCCGTTGCCTGGTCAGAGGATGCCATTATGGGATTAGCGCCGCGGTGCAACACGGGAAAATAGGGGCAGTTAGTGGAAATTATGGTCCGAACAGGGCGTAGAAGCGGGGATGTGGAGATGCAGACGGCAGACAGTTCGTGATAATAGTACATGTATCGGTGTCGCCCGCGTTATAGTAAGGAAAGGCTGGCGTGCCGCTGATTTTGACTACATCAAACCGAACAGATCTAAAGTTCCGAGCGGTAATTATTGGTTCTTGGGTTCCTGAAAGTCTTCCATCATTTTTTAACTGCTATGCACAAAATACTGCACGGCTTATCAGCGTTCTCATCGGCTGATGGATAGCGGCGCAGTAGATTGCAGCGTTCTAAGCAGCCCGTGTCTAGGCAGCGACCCAGACTAACTTTGTACATCTGAGAGGACAAAAGATCTTGCCAATGCAGCGTCTGGGGGGTGAAAATGATACGGTGGCGTGGCATTCAAAACCTTGCACGTGAAACAGTATACAGCCCCTGAGATGAAATTAGAAAAAAAAAATGATTTTGTCGAATGACACCCCCGAGACAGGGAATACCTGATCCCACGGCAAGCCTTTGAGGATTTTCGTTTCGACCGATTTAAATTTTTTATGACCTGGATGGCGGTTTCAGTGATCTCTGATGCAGATCAAAGATTTGAGGTTTTTTTTTTTTAATTCGAGAGACTATAACCTTCAAATTGCTGGAAAAAGTGTAATGAGTCCACAAGGACAAAAATATGAAGTTCTTTCTGTAACACTGAGTTGTAGTGAAAAGGTGAAAGTTTTTGTGTTTTTCCCCAACAATTTAGTGTTATTATCTATTTGTTTTATTGATTCATTTACGTTATTTATTTATTTATTTTTATGTTATTTAGGGTTTGTTTCTTTGTTTTGTGTGTGTGTGGGGAGGGGGGGTGCTTTTGACCCATCATGTTCTTTGTCGCTTAACGTCAGTTGACAGAGATGACGTGACAAAGACAGAAATACTTTATGAACGAGTATTAAGATTTCTAACTTGGGGGTGGGGGGGGCAGAGTTGGGAGGGGCACTGCGCTCACACAAGACCATCACACACGGCAGATGATCCGAACCGGAGTCCACTGGGATTAGAATGAGGATCAAGACACAGCAATCCACCAGACCTTTAAAAAAATCGCAACAAAAAAACTTGTTCTTGAAATCCGACCCCCCCCCCTTCTTTTTTTTTTTTTTCTTTCTTTCTCCTTCTTCTTCTTGTTTCAGATAGGATGACTCCTTGGCGCAATCTTGCAAGGAGATTTTTATGTGAAACGTGAACTGTTTAGGTGACAGGAGGGTCTGACTCCTGGCTCGGAGGACTCCTCCAGACATTGTGTGACACGGGCCGGGCCGCGGTCCGCCAGACGGGACGCACGTGCAGAGACCGTGTCCGTGTCTTGGTGACGTTGTGGGGGCGTGCGTTGGACGTCCAGAACTTGTCACCATGGTGACGTGGAGCGTCCGGCAGTGAAGAGATTGGGGGAGGGGATTCCGGGGGTGGGGGGGGGGGGGTGGGAGGACCTCGAGGTTGTCTTTGTTGCGGGTGCTGTCAGTTGCGGTCACGAGGGCTGCGGCCTTTGTTTTTATTTCCTTGTGTGGAGAGTTCCTTGGGAGGGCGTGCATAATGCATTGTCTTTGTGGCTTTTGCATTTTTGCATTTTGTATCTCTTTTTTTTTGTGGGTGGGGAAGGGGTGGGGTTGGGGGGTGGGGGTCGCCTGGGGTTGCACTACTGCCTGGTGTCGGTTGACCTGTGTGTCTGTGTGTCTGTCTGTCTCTCAGTGAGAGAGAGAAAGAGAGAGAGGGAGAGCGGAGGGGAGCAGCACACTGGGAGCACTTTGGGAAACATATTTTCGACAGTGCCCCGAAATCTGTGTGAGACGATTCCTTCAACAGACTGAGGCACCGAAAAACAAACCCAGACCAGGCATCTGAAAGCCAAGCGAAGATCCTCTGACGCTGACCAAAGCTAAGCAAATCAGCCCTCACACACCCCAAAGACACTCGCCTAGCCAAGCAGCCAAAGTCACATGCCAGGAACAACTTGTCCTTAAGGGCCAAAAGCCATAGGACGTAAAGCAAGCTAATGATGATGACGATTCCTTCAGTTTGTCTTTACTTTGAAATTTCAAATCAAGAAGAGACGGGAGTGATCCCCCTTGCAGTTTTGTCGTTAACTCCACTCACGAACGCCTCCGACTTCTTGTTTGATCAGTAAAGGTCACACAGGACACGGATAGAAACATCAAACGAGGGAGCCGCCACGCGACAAAAACTTAACCTGCCTGCTTGTAGATCAGAAACCTTGATCAATAGATCAATGATTCTCTACCTATACAAAACGACACGAAATCACGAAAGTATACGACGTATGCACTTCATCAGTCTACCCACACCCACACTCACGCCCACACGCACACAAACGCGCGCGCGCGCGCGCACACACACACACACACACACACACACACACACACACACACACACACACACACACACACACAAACCCGCACATACACACACTCACACACTTCTGTCCCTTGGCAAAGCTTCCGCCCCATGGAAAATTGTGTGTGTGTGTGTGTGTGTGTGTGTGTGTGTGTGTGTGTGTGTGTGTGTGTGTGAGAGAGAGAGAGAGGAGAGAGTGTGTGTGTGTGTGTGAAGAGAGAGAGAGAGAGAGAGAGACAGTGTGTGTGTGTGTGTGTGAGAGAGAGAGAGAGAGAGAGAGACTCTGTGCGTGCGTGCGTGTGTGTGTGTGTGTGTGTGTGTGTGTGTGTGTGTGTGTGTGTTCCAACCGGACGGCTCTCCTGTTTAATTACGGCAAACTGTTTAACTTTCTATTTTATGACTCCCCTCGGTATCAGGTCCTCATGGCAGACAAGCCCTATTCAATTCCCCGGTAAGCAATTTACGTTCAGAATACATGGACCGGGGCATTCACACACTCCTGACTGCTTGTAGCTACAATATTTTCTCACGAACTCGCTTTCTCTACCGTGACTAACTACTCCCTACGGTCTTTTATAAATTCAGACAAACGCAGCGTCCCCAACCATGATTGTGATTACCTTTTTTTTTTTCCTTTTTTTTAACGAGATTGATATCATCGACAACCAGCGAGCGAGAGCCAAAAGAGAGACGAGAAGTGTATACGGTTGCCGTTTTTAATGTTTTAAAGCTTTCCTGGGGTATAAGGCTTCCCCCTTTTGTGCTCTTTTGAGGATGAAAGATTCATAGGCGGGTATTTGTTGACCGTTAACAGGTTTTCGTGAAAAAGGAAGGCTCTTTTTCGTGCGGCGAGCTGGTACAACCATGTGAGCATGTGACAAGACAGACATCGGGACGACAGGCTCTTCATAATTGCCTCCCCTCAATATCATAACGACGAGTGTGACTTCTGATTGATAGGTCCACATCGCTAGGCGGGAACACCACTCTAGCCTCCGGACACGAGCAAAGGGGAGAGAAACGACAGACGGGGGTGGAAAGAGAGGTCACAACAGCAGCGATAAATGAGGGGAAAGTCATCATTGAGAGGTTTTTCGTACTGGTGTGTCGGCTCCCCTAGATTCTTTTTCTTTGTAGGAGTTAGGCTTGAGATGAACAGTGAGATCATCGCAAAACGGAGTATGGCAGACATGAAATAAGACCACGTGCGTTTTCATGGATGCCGCATTGAGGGCTTTTTGTATCGAAGTATCGGTGCCACACCGCTGAGACTCATCCACTCCATGGATGCGACCTTTGGGGTGCTTCCCTTGTTATGACACATCTCATAATGTGAATGATTACACGGTTGACGCCGGGATATTTGGTGAAAGGAATGCGGCCCTGTCACGCAGTCCCAAACCGCATGGATCTCCATAGCATCATCCATCATAACACCATCTTCATCATCATCATGTATGATGAAAATTGCCCCAGCCTCCGAGTTCTCCATGAATTCCAACCATGACCTGGGAGAATGCACATGGAGCTGGTAAAGGAGCTGGGGCAGCAACAAACAAACAAAACAAACGAACAAACAAACAAAAACCCGAAATCCTTCGATCATGCAGTATGCCTGCGACTTGAGTAAGTTATCAGTTTGAGTCGTTGAGCTTGCTGGTCAGTGCAACTGAAACCTTCTTCTCTTTTCTTCTTCGTCTTCTTTTTCCTGATCACTGTACCACTGAAACGCAAAACTCGCCAGTGAAGTCTGAACAGGCCGGCATAGCGTTTGCCAGTCCACTTCAGGTCGCTGGGTCGCGTCTGTGCCTTGGATCATTTAGCACACCGGACGGACTGAATCGGTGAGATGATGCATGTTTCTGGCTTTGAAAGCGCTTGTTTTGTGAATTAGATGGACAGGTTTTAATCTCATACCGTGTCCCCAGCGACACTGAGTCGACCTCCGCCAGACGGCGCTATCTGGACAAAATCCGGGTCCTTCTGGTGGGCGCGTCATCGGTCATTCGGACAGCTCGACACCCCCTCCCCCCCTCTCTCTCTCTCTCTCTCTCTCTCTCTCAGAGTCAGAGAGGTTGTTGGTGTGACGAAGTGATGCTTCTATCAATATCCTCTCCTTTCCAGAGAGTGTTGGTGTGATTGTGGTGCTGTCGTTGTTGAATTACTTCTGTTTAATTTGGTTCCCTCGTGCATTTTGGTGCCCTTGCTGTGTTGACAGCTGCTTCCAAATGAAAATCGGGGAAGTGAACGATCTGCGTGCGTGCCACCCAGCGCTGTAAATCGTGTAGATTCTTGGGAGATTAAGACTATTGTGCGGTCACAAACAGCCTGTACTGACATTCTCTCCTATTCCTACAGCCTTTGGTTTGACGGAACGTAAAGTAGAAAACCAAATTAGCGTCTACGCAGTCAAGTCAAGATTTTTACTTCCTCCCTTTTTCCCCCTCATTCTGAAGTATGACCTGACTTTGTTTTGTTTTTGTTTTTTAATAGGGATGATTGCACATAGACTTTTTGTGGGGTATCTTGGTGAAAAATTCAACGGTTTCGACAAGGTTTGAACAATTTGTCGTGCGTTTGGTCACTACTATCACTTTGATCACTAAACTGACCTGAGTACCAAGACATCTTAACGTTACGACGTTATGCTTGATAGCAGCAACTTCAGTCATATTCTATTCTCCCGAACCCCCCTTGTCAGTGATTTGCACTACTCCCAAACAGAAAGAAGATGAAAATAATGACAGTTGAGTCGTTGCCATCCTGACAACATGACTGCCACGATAAGTACTAGGACTTTGAACTCTATGATAGCGACCTTCAACCCCCTCACCCAAGCCCAACCCATCTTCAACCCTATTTGTCAGTGGCACTGCATTTCCCCCAAGTAGAAAGAAGAAGAAACTGAAGACACTTTTACTCAGTACCATTCTGGCAATGTGAGTACCACGACTAATCCAAGCAGCACTAGAACTTTCTGCCTTATGATAACGAACCGCCCCACCCCCGATCTCCATTTCTGTAGAACCGCATTCTTCCAAACTGTAGGAACAAGAAAATAAAGACAGCTCCAGCCCGTACCATCCTGACAATACGAGTACCACGACAAATCTAAACAGTACTACGACTTTTGCCTTACGGTCGCGACTTCCCCCTCCCTTCTCTCCCCCCCCCCCCTCCTCCCTCAATCCCCTTGTCTCCGAAACTGCATTCTCTCAAAATAGAAAGAAGACGAAAATGAAGACAGCGTGAGCCAGTACCGTCGTGACAATATGACTATCGGAACTAATCCAAACAGTACTAGGACTGCGTGCCTTATGGTACCGACCTTCTCCTCCCCTTTCCCCTATCCCCCCCTTGTCAGTGTCCTGGACTGACGTGCAGAGACTCTTTCACTTTCACTCAATTAATGGTTGCAGGGGTGGGGGGTCAGGACTGATGGGGGTGCTGGCAAGATGAGTCAAGAACCGTGAGATGGCGGAGGTCCGACCAGAAACGTAAATCTGGGAGGTGGTGATGTCGGCAAGGTTACAAAGATTCGTTCTCTCGGGATACAGTTTGGCCATCGTCTGGCAGTTAACATCGTTCTTGTCGTGTTTCGTGAAGTTTATGTTTCAGGGCGTAGGTTGGGCTTTCTAGCAATGGTCATAGGTTCACACCGCTCCGCTTGATGCTGTTTATACGCTTAGTGTTTATCTTTGTTTTATCTAGTTGTAATTGTTATTTGTTTTATACGCTTTTTTGTAATCGGGAGTTCGAGAAATTAACATGAAAGTGCAGCGTCTCCTGCATGTCATTGGTTTATACTGCCCTGTAGACCAGTTTGCATCATTTGTCCAACGTTACATTTTTGGGGCTTTTTTTTTTTTCAACGTAGTGCAGGCACACTCGGCCGCGAATTAGTCTTTGTTGCTTGCGCGGCTTTAAACACTCGCTCGCTCGTTCCGCTCTGCTTGATTTTGGAGCCGGCACTGAGATGTCCTCAAATGAACGATGTCTGAGTGTGAAGCAGTGAAATGATTCCTGGTGGTTTACTTTTTACTTGCGGACAGACTCAGCTGCAGACAACATTGTACATATTTTCATTTTCAGGCGATTTTATAAGTTTCCGTGTGTCTGCTTTTGTTTGCGTCGCCGTTTTACCGTTGCGCTCATTTAAATCCCGTTGATCTGAATGCTTGGTGACACCTTTTCTTCTCTCCACTTTAGCTTTGTTCCTTGAGGGGGAGCCTGGGCTTTAAATGTTCGGATCGTGGGTTCGAATCCTGACTGGGAACCAAAAACTAGTCATGGCTTTCCTCATTGCCCCGTTTTTGATAGCACGCTTATGTGGCCGGAAAAGAATTTCTTTACCCGGAAACAACAAACCAACTTTTTCCATTCTGAAGTACGACCTGACGACCTAGAGTGCGATGTGCCTTATCTGGTGGAAAAGAAACTACCAAACAATCCACAAACAACCAACAAACAAATTGTTCATTTAGATTTTTACTCCCTCCTTTTTTTTTTCGTTTTTTTTTTTTTTTTTTTTTTGGGCCCATTCTGAAGTATGACCTGACTTCAACCATGGACGTTCAGTTTCCCTCCTGATGCGATGTCGTCCTGTTCATGTCCTCCGCTCATCGAGATGATGGCACATTGACTTTTTTTGTTGTTGCGAGGACATTGGATGAGGCTCTCTCTGACAGTGGCGCGATGGAGCGATACTCGAGCGAACTCCACCGGCCTGGCAGCAGTCCCCTTGTAGTTTTATATGACAGTCCGGGAAGTGATGAAACCCATTTCCAAAATTGAAGTCTTCCTTGCCATTTCTCCGGTCCCCTCCTCCCGTATTCCTTGCCCCTAGCTCTAGCTCGGGGTCTGTGAAAGGGAACTGCAGTGTTGTGGGATGGGAGAGAGTCGTAGTAACAACACAGTAATTAAACTGCCAATCTCTCTCCGTGGAAAAAGGCCTTGTTTAAATCAAACCCGAGGGAGAGAGAGGGAGGGGGGGGGGGAGAGAAGAAGGACCAACATCGATCAGTATGGACGGCGTCCATCGAAAGTGACAAATCGTCCCATCGCCAGAAATCTGACGGACACCCTGAAAGTTATGAACAAATATCGATTCAGACCCGTCTCTGGGAACGGAGTCGTAGCTCATGAAAAAGACAACTTGATCACTTCTGACCAAACACAAGCGGACGGGTAGTACACGGCTTTTACGTCTCCTATACAACTTGGGCCCTTGAGTCATGCCTCTTTAGGAAGTCAGCCATCATCTGGAAAAACAGCCTATGTGCCACGGATTTTACATGTACTAAAACCCTTTATCTAGATGACGGTAAAAGTCTTTCCCCTGGTCTTTGCGCTTGTAGAATCTGGAAAAACAGCCTAGGTGCCACGGATTTTATTTGTACTCAAACCCTTTATCTAGATGACGGTAAAAGTCTTTCCACTGGTCTTTGCGCTGGTAGATTCCAATCTCGGGAGTAGCCAAGTGCTCGGACAGGACAATAGGTTTTCTAGACTTTGCATCAACGCGACAGTGTCTCCTAAAAGTAAAGTCATGCTCCCACATTCCTTTCTTCTCCTTCGTTTTGGTGTTTGAGTTCCGTCTTCGACAGCTTTTGCTAACCGCAGCACTGTTTATCGTCCGATACAAAACCTGGCCCTTTCGTAACAAGCTCCTAAAACGTCTCGCAGATCTTGGAATCAATGCCTGCGGATTCTTCTGCAGACAGGCCTGTCAATAGTGCGTGGTCATCCACGGATAAACGGCCTTCCTAGAGACTTTGCCATGAAATTTTTTTTTCAGGCTTATGAAAGTGGCATGGCGTGGTATGGTATGGTTCGGTAGACTTTTCCTCGGCGCACTTATCCATCTCCTCTGAAATACTCATGGCGCCGCAGGGCTGGAGGACGAATCCGTGAAAGCCTGCTGCCGCTAAGCGCTACTTGATGTGCAAACCTCCACTGACCATGCTATTCACTCTGGTGCGTGCGACAGTATATGTATTTCTGTTTTCCACGCCACCGGCCACAGCCTACTCCTCTTCGAAAGATGGACATGGACTTTTTAGCGTGCACACTTTGTGCGTGCGTGTGTAGTGCGCTGGGAGCACTCACATTCACAGTTCACAATCACAGACGGTCCGGTAAAAAGACAGGCGGGAAATATACTAAAACGACTGAACAGGACGCCATGCAAGGCCGGGTTTTTTTTTTTTTGTTTGGTTTTTTTTTTTTTTAGCCTTTTAATAACTCCAGGACATTATATTCAGACACATTTTCGACTCGCAGTCGCTGATCCACTTTCCGTCTTAGGATCAGCGAAATTGTCGTAGCTGTTTTCAGTAACACAGATCTTGCTTGTGATCCTCGATGTACGAGTGTGATGGGAAAACTTGGAAAAGTTTCCAGTTCCAGTCTATCAATGCCTGAACCACTGGTAGGAGTTGTCAGCACTAATTTGTGTCTCTTCTGCTCCTCCATGTCTTGTTGTTACACAGTTTCAACCTCGGGCTAGCTATATCCACAAACCCTCGCATGACACGCTATCAACTCGCCCTAAACCTTGCTGTGTTGCCTGTCAACAATTAAGCCCAGTCGAAAGCCTGGAGCGTCCCCGCTTGTTTGAAACGCGAATTACCTGTACTAATGCCAATCCTGGCGGACTCAGGATCTGTATCCGCGTAGTTTGAAACGTGGGTTGCGTAACGCGGCCACAACATCCCGGTCAAACACCGTTAGGCAAGCGGTCGAGCCGACCCTGACCGTCTGGATTACGGTCATCGGAGTCTCTGGTTGGTTTGTTGGTTAGCTGGGGTTTATCGTCCACGCCACAACGAGGAGATTGCAGACGGCCCTAGGGGGCAGGTTATGTGGATGGGGATAGCTACCCTAACTGTACAGTCCAGCTGGACACTTATTCAATCCAGTCAGACTGCCAGGTCGGCCACATTTTATGTATCCTTGACTGTAATGGACAAGTTACACAAACAGACCCAGTTCACAGTCAGTCCCGGGAAGCGGGGCAACGTGAAAAAGGCCTGTACCACTTTTGGCCGTGTCGGGATTCCAACCCGGGACCTTTCGATCTCGAGTCCACCGTGGCCGCTCAACCCGTTGAGCCACCGACTCCCCTGATCGGAGTCTCCGGGCTGCTAGGCTGCTGATAACCGGCGGCGAGGACTGACTCCCACACAGCTCGCTTCGACTGTGATGCCATCACCATTTAGTCACGGACACTGTTTGGAAAATTGACGGAAAAGCGTCATTTATCTTCTGGTGTCCTTTTCAATGTGTTTGGTATAACAGATATCTAAGCTGCTTGTGAAATCTGTTTACAGCACGCTAAAGATGTACGACTGAACTAACGATAGTCAAACTAGGCTGACGTTTCCCGGGAACTACTTTGCGGATGTGATCAATTGTTGACGTAGCGCTTCGGTTCCAGTTCGGTTACTTCGTGTGTTTCGCGCGGCAGAGAGGTTTTGGCTACTTATGAGTCACGCTTGCGGACGTCTTAACCTCTACACACACACACACACACACACACACACATACACACATACACACACACACTTAAATAAATGTAGTTTTGAAACACTTCAAAATAAAAATGACAATCAAAAAAATAAATTTTAAAAAATGAAAGCAAACAAACAGACAAACAAACCCACAATTTAGACCGATTCGTTTTGACTGAGGTGACGCAGCATTGCGGCGGAAAAATCAGGAACGCGCCAAACAAAACCGCTCTAAATGAAGTCACTTTTTTTTCTTTTCTTTTTTTGCCGTAGCTGTTTTATCTGCGGTGGAGATTGTTTAGGTCCGTGTCAGCGACACGTGCGCTCTACGGAAGCTGTGGTGAAGCTGACGCTGGAAGTGGAAGGTGCAAGCCTGAAGGTTTGTGTCCTAAATGCACATTACGGCTCAATTTTCCCGCGTGATAGGGCAGACCACCCGCAGACCCCCGCAGTCCCGATACAAGCTTCTTCAGTCACCGACTCCGCCTCATTGGACCCCCCCCCCCCTCTCTCTCTCTCTTTTTCTCTCACCAACCCCCCCCCCCCCCCCCACACACACACAAACCCGGGGGCCACTTACAAAAGGCATGCGCCCGCGTGCCTGTGGCTCAAGTTCTTTATTTCTCGTGTGATACGGCTGTTGTTTTCTTTTCTAACCGCCTCCTTTGATCAGCAGATGTTGTGCCTTCTTGTGACTCAGCCGAGTTCTTTGGGCAGTTTTCCTTCACGTGTAATATCTCAGATGGCAGGTAGAGAGAGAGAGAGAGACTGACAACAAGACTGAGGGGAGGTGGTGGTGGTGGTGGTGGGGGGGGAGGGAGAGTGAGAGAAAGAGGGAGAAATGCGGAGTGGATTGAATACAGTTTGAGTTGTTAGTTGATGTGGGTGGTAGGATGAGCGGGGGAGGGGAGTGGGCAAAAGGACGGGGGGGGGGGGATTTTACGTCTCAGTTTTCCCACCACATGAAGGGATAACAAAGTATCCAAGACATAACAACGAGAGTAAAATCGGCACATATTTCATAATAATAATAAACCCGTCATTGTCCATTAAATGTTACATATAAAATACACATCAGTTCGTCTTTGGGCTCTTTTTGGTTTCAGGCGCAGAATCGAACTCGCAATCCGAGTATTAACAGTCCAACTGACGTTCTGCCAGGTTGGTTACTCTCTTGTAGGTAGGGGCGATGTGTGTGTGCGCTGTATTCTAAATTGAGAGGGGGAGGAGAGATGGAGGAAGGGGGGGGGGGGTAGATGCGGCCTGAGACAGCCTTTCTGAAATGCCTGCATCTGTCCGACCCGTTGCCAGACGGTAAATAAAGTAATAAGGTAAAGTGCAGATCGAGAGATTCTGTTACCATCTCTATTCCGTGTCACGCCACGCCGCCAGCCAGTCACTCCACTTCTCTCTAATAACCAACCAACGCCGACAGACAGGTGCGCGTGCATCTGACCAGCTCCCGGCTTGCACGAGACGCCCCTCCTCCCTCCCCCCACCACTTACACACTCCCTGTCCCACCCACACCCCTACCCCCACGCGCGTGTGACGTTGTCTGACACCACCACGGACCAACCATCTACAGCATAATACATACCGGCAAGACTTGCAGACGATGCTTATCAACCAGGAGGGGGGGGGGAGTGAGGGTTTGGGGGGCTAGCGCTAACCCCGAGTCCAAAATTGTCCAATTTTTGCGTCTGCGATCGAATGGAATTTGGCGTTTAGGGCAGTAGCCGGGGTGAAATGTGGCTCTCTTACGTCTAAAGGGGTGTGTGGAGGAGCCGCGACCGGCAATGTTTTCACCGCGGGCTGCCCCATAAAAAAGCGACCTCGACATCTCCTAGCGTGGCCCTTTCGTCTGAAATCTCAGACTAGAGAGGCGAGATTAGGATCACGAGTCGGTGAAGTCGCTCATGAAACTGTCCCAAAGCGAGTGCTTGAACTTGGTCGTAACGATGAGAAAACGCACAGAAGGGGGCGCTGCGTGTTTCATTACACCCCAAGAATAGATTAATCGCTGGACAAACGTTGTTAAGTACAAGACTTGGTTCTCCAATCAAGCCTTTATGTAGAGATAAAATGTCGGTAGAAATGAAACTGTTCTTTGTCTAGTTTGCATTTATCGCTTCAGAAACAACGTGTCAGTAGTACAAGACTTAGTCTTCGAAATTAAGTCTGTCGGTGGAAATGAAACCTTTCGTCTCTAGTTTCCATTTATCGCTGCAGAAATAACGTATAACAAAAGACTCAGTTTTTCCAGTTAAGTTCATAAAGTCTTTATAAACCGTCAGTATTTTTTTACAGTCTCATTAGTCTGCACTATCATGTCTGCTTAGAATGTTATCAACAACCCTTTGTGTCCTCGAACATTGAACTTACTTGGTGGAAAAGGGTGTTAAACTCCCAAACACCCACCCCACATACCTCTCTAACTTTGAAGAAAAAGAAGAAAGAGAAAGGTGTTTAGGAACCCTCACTAACTGTCTTGGCGCGCGACAAGCAGTGGGGATAATTATAAATAGAACGAGGGCACCTGTCACCATTCCCTGTTACTATTATTATTAGTCTTACGCGTGCCCGCGGCTCGCCTCGACCTAAACGCAGGTCCCTTGCGTCATAACTTGACCTAAGTGACTGTTTCAGCCGCGCACAGAGTTAAAAACACTCAGGGTCGGAGGGTGTTTTAGGAGTCTAACGTCCTTTTCCACCACGTGCAGGTGATATCAAAGACGGGACAACGAGAAAAAAAGGCCAGCACAAACATTTGGCCTCAAACACTTTCAAACTCGTTTTTTAAAAATTCTTCATGTATACCACTCCAGACGCGCGTCGGTCCAGGGCGAGACGTGAATCTGAAATCTTTCCTCATAACTTCAAGTTTCACCGCCGCTGTATACGCATGGCCAGACTTCTGCCCCTCTCGGATCAGGTTCAAATCAGGTTCACTTAAGGTTAACCCATTTGCAGTTGTTGCACGAACCGGACTAAACAGTTCCAGTGTTGCTACAATTGTGGCGAGTCGCTCAAGAGTTGGTTGCCCCTACTAATAACCAGACAGGCCGACCGCCTTAGCGGAAAGAATACCGCCTGGCCGCAGTCTTGCCCTTCCGCACTGGAGATTAAAGAAATTTGCCACAAAATCGATTCTTGCGCGCGAGTGGAATTTTATTGCCTTGCCACTGAAATAACGTCGAAATTAAATATCCTGCTTGGTATGCCTCGTGTACACAGGGCTGTTCCGAGTCAGTCGTGCCTCCCGCTGCTTGAACTAAGGGTGTTCCGTCTGGCGCCCTCACCCCCTCGGTATATATACTCACTCATGCCACTTAGAAAGTCTTTCAATCTATCTCACCTCCTCTTGAACATTCCTTATTGTTATCCGTTGTATGTCAGAAGCATCAATCACTCAATCAATCAATCAATCATTTTATTTATTTTTTCGTTTGTCCATTGTGAGTCATGACAGCTGTTGAGGACGATATTAGCTGAGAGTTTGAGCCGAGGTCGGAATCTTTTTAATCCAGATAACAACAATTATTGCTCAGGTTTGCTCTCTCTCTCTCTCTCTCTCGGGGAGGGGGTGGTGGAGCCGGGGTCGAATGGTAGAGCGTTGGACTTCTAATGCTCGGGTCGTGAGTTCGATCCCGGCTGGGGCCAAATATTTGTGCTGGCTTTTTCATCGTTGCCCCGTGTTTGATATCACCCTATGTGGTGGAAAAGGACGTTAAACCCCCAAACACCCACACCCACCCTCTCTCTCTCTCTCTCTCTCTCTCACACACACACACACACACACACACACACACACACACACACACACACACATTCTTCTTTTCTTCTTTTCTTTTTCTCTTCGTCTAGGTGCGTTCTTTCACTCCGCTTTTCTTCATTTGTCTTTCCCCCTTTTGGGATTTTTCTTCCCAGGTATCTGCCTCGCATGCTTCTTTAAATATTCCTGCTTAAAACACAGACCGTCCTCCCGTACATCTTTTCTCTTCTATCTCTCTCTCTCTCTCTCTCTCTCTCTCTCTCTCTCTCTCTCTCTTTTTTTTTTCTTTCTGTCTTTCTTCTTCTTCTCTTTGAATAAACGTTTTCCCCTTGATGGATGAAACCGCATACTTGATATTTCATTCTGACCGCATTTCTTACGATCTGTTTTTTATCCGGATGCCTGCTCTCAGAAGCCTACAAAAACGAGTTGAAATTCATTTGTGCTGGCTCAGAAACTTTTCAGAGACCTTGACCTACCCCCCCCCCTCTCTCTCTCTCTCTTCAGTTTCACGGCCTGATGTAACCGATGACGTAAAAGTGTAATTCTGCCCAGTATATATATCACGCGTAATTGGACATGGAAACAGTCCCACGCATTTCTACTGGCAACTATAATGAGCTTTTCTGTGTACGTCACGGATTGAAATGCTTCTATTTTCCGACGCTATTTCGGTTCACGTTTCACGTTAAGCCTTGTCTAAACTTTTCACCCATCATCCACTCCCTCCCCCCCCCCCCCGCCCTCCCACCCCCGCAAAATGTCGAGACAGCCCATAGATCAGTGAGGGTGAACACAAAAACCAAGACACACGGCGGCATGCTCTCTGCCTCCGTGAATAGTCCTAAATAGGATTTATTGTAAACCTGCTCTGGCGTTCTGCCAGTAAAAATGAGCTCTACGCATGAAATTTGTCAGCGCTAACATTATTTTTGGTCCTCGTAAGTCACGGAACTCGATTCAGTGACATCCGGTAAATGTTAAGTCCTGGTTGGTGTTCTGAATAAACAGAAGCATTGACTGACAACAGGTTCAGTCTGCGGTGACACCTGTGTAGGCGGCCAAGACGGCCACTAGTGTACAGTCCATTAGTTACCCGAAGGACCCTCTGTAGGACCATCACCTGTCTAAGCAGGCCGACTAGTCTGGTGTTTTGGGGTGTCCACATTTGTAAGACCTGTGCGACTCTCAGTCTCTCTCTCTCTCTCGGGGAGCCGGGTTGGCCGAATGGTAGTGCGTTGGACTTCTAATGCTCGGGACGTGAGTTCGTAATCGGTTTGCATCAAATATTTGTGTTGGCTTTTTCATCGTTGCCCCGCCTTCGATGTCACCCGTATATGGCGGAAAAGGACGTTAAATCCCCAAACACCCTCTCTCTCTCTCTCACACACACACACACACACACACACACACACACACACACACACACACACACACACACACACACACACACACACACACACACACACACACACACACACACACACACACACACACGGCAATTTTGAAAATTGGTTATTGCAATCAACAACTTCTGCCGTTGTTAAAATACTATTCTCTCTCTCTCTCTCTCTCTCTCTCTCTCTCTCTCTCTCTCTCTGGATCTGAGGTGTGGGGTGACCACAACATTCTGGAAAGAGTACATGTTTTTGCAATGAAAAGATTTTTAGGTGTGACATCACAAACTCCAAATACCTTAGTTTATGGCGAGTGCGGTAGGCATCCGATCTATATAAATATTTTTGTTAGAAATGTTGGCTACTGGTTAAAAGTAATTGCTATGCCCCAAAATAGACTTCCAAGGAAAGCATACTCTATGTTGTATAATTTACATCAACAGAACAAGGTTACTTGGGTTCATCATGTCATGATTGTGCTTTATCGTTATGGCTTCGGATATGTCTGGGAAAATCAGGGCGTTGGCGATGTTAAATTGTTTTTGAAGACCTTTAAGCAGCGATTAATTGAATGTTTTGAACAAGAGTGGCACTTTAAGTTAATGGACAGTAAACGCTTCTTCCCCTACAATACATTTAAAAACACATTAGTACAGAGTAACTTTCTGTCGGCTCTCAACCACATTGGTCTAAGGGATGTTCTCATTAGATTCAGACTTGGAATTACTAGTTTGAAATGCCACAAATACCGCTTCTGTAAAGACCCTGGTGTCTGCCTTAAATGTCCACATTGTCCAGATAATGAAACTGAAATGCATTTTTTGTTTGTATGTCCCAGTTACAGTGCCTTGAGAAAACAGTACATTCCTGGTAAATTTACAAGGCATCCATCTTTGTTTCGATTTTCAGTAATTATGTCCGACAGTTGTTCTAGCTTAACATATAGCGTAGCTATGTTTATACTTAAGGCGTTAGAACTTCGTGACACACTTTGTACGTGTTCCCCTCACCCCACCCCCCTTTAGTTATGGGCCGAAAAGCCTAAACTAAATAAAACATTTGTCATTGTCATTGTCATTGTCTCTCTCTCTCTCTGTTCTTCGATAGAAAATGGGTATTTGGTAAGGAATTGGTGCCGTTTCCAACCACCTAAAGTTGAATATTTTTTTTTACTCCCAGTTTCTGCTACCGGGCCTGGCCTTTCCGTCCTCACAACCCACACCAAAAGCTGATCATAAGATTATCCCCGACTCACGATCGGTGACAGGTGACTGCAGCACTGCGTCAGCGGTAGCGAAATATCACTGTAGACACCCACAGTGTTGCGATTCAACGAGATACACACCACGCCGATACATGTAGCCCAAGCGACTCTGCGCTACCGAAAGAGGCTGTTTGGGGTGGGTGTTTGGGGGTTTAACGTCCTTTCCCACCACACACGGGTGATATCAAAGACGGAGCAACGCTGAAAAAGCCAAGACAAATATTTGGTGGTGATTTCCAATGCGGACCTACTGAAAGAAATACGTGCCCTGTCGCAGGATATTATTGCTATGACGCAGAAGTTTGATCGTTTGAATGATACGGTAGAAGAAATGCGTGGGCAGATCTTCGAACTGCGACAGGAAAATGACCAGCTAAAGAAAGACATTGCGGCATGCAAGAAGGAGGAGACCGAGTTGGTACGAATTGCCTCGGAGGCAAAAGAGCGCTCTGCACTTGCTGACCGAAAGGTGAACGACTTAGAACAGTACACGCGACGAAACAATATCCGTGTGTTTGGGATTGTGGAGGAGGGACGAGAGACAAGAGAAAAGTGTGAGAACAGTGTTCTGAGCATTCTGCACGATAAACTTGGCTTACGCGACATTACGCACCAAGACATTGAGGCGGCCCACAGAGTCGGTAAGGTGTCAGTTGACAACGCTAGCCCACGCCCTGTTATCGTGAGGTTCGTATCTCGCAAGGTTACGGAAGCGGTTCTCAGAAATAAGAAGAAACTGCGTCAGACTGATTATATGATCGTTGAGGATTTGACATGGGACAACTATAACCTGCTCACTTCGTGCAAGAATGACCCCAGGGTTCTGTCTGCATGGTCCATGAGAGGAAAGATATATATCAAAACCAGTGAGGGTGTTGAGTGTGTTCAAAAACTCGCTGATCTGAGGGAGATTGCCGCAGCTTCGACCCCAGTGATTCGCGGAGGCGCTTACAGGGGCGGAGGCGCTTACAGGGACAGAGGCGCTTACAGGGGCAGAGGGAGCCGCCGACCATGGCCACATAGGATTCTTCATCACACACCTCGAAGGCAGCAGAATACAGCCGACAGCGGTCCCCAACAGCGAGGATCCGGCCCCCTCTTATCTACTAGAGGTGACAGCGTCGATGGGGAGGGCATGTCGCTAGGGCATGATGGCTCCGACGAGGAGACTGTGTTTGACACGGCCCTGTAACGGCCTTGCAATGAGTGCCGGTGCCAACACGTGCTTGTGTTGTTGTTTTTCAGTCATGACATGTGGGTCATGACCTTTTCCGCTCATGCGCAACCAGATCGACACGCCGCGCAGCACCAGAAACGAAACCTTGACTGTGGTTTGTGTGTTCCCGGCTTCTCTGACCTGCGAACTTTCATCTCTTCGCGAGATGTGCCAGCATTGGAGTATGCCTGGTCTCAGTGTATAGTGTGTAGCGCGGTGTGTATGGACATGCCGGGACAGTGCTGACTTATTCGTTCCTTGTTTTCATTGGTCGGTCAGCTTCTGACGTCATGTGTACATGTATGTGTACTACCAAGCCACGATGGTTGTTGACAGGTATGTTGCTCAAGCTTGTATTGATTCTAGGGCCATTCCATGGCCATCCATCCGTGGATGGGGATGACTGGCTTATGAGTTGCCTGTTCCACACGTTTTTCAAACTTCCTTTTGTGTTTTTGCTTCCCTAAGGTTTTACTTGTTTTTCTCCCTTCGTTTCCATGAACTCATTTTTCATGGTATGCATTTTGCTGGCGGTTTTGAATGGCATAGTGCTTTTATTAGTTCTCCTTCCCTAGTTTATCTTTAATTATTACGAACACGGTCCTTCATAGCTGGCCGAATGTGCTTTTTCTCTTCTATTTTTGAGAAAATGCAAATGAGAGGCGATTGCTACTTGTCGGCTGCTTCGATTGTTTACCTTTGCAGCATGACCTTATAGTGCGCCTGCATACAAACGTATGCTTGCTTCTGATAGGGTGCGTCCACTCTGAAGTGGATATGCGCTGTTATGCTGTGGGGTCAGCCTAATGACTGACCTTTCATTTACGGTGCAATGACATGCACACTTAGGATGGCTTGGTGTATCTGCCAGCATGCACACACTATGGAGACTACAAAAGTAACTACCGTAGTGAAATCTTTTGTTTTGTGACTCAGGCCATTAAGTCACTACTGCCACTTTCTAAGTGTATATGTTGGCTTTTTCCTTTTCTGTTTTGCTTTTTCCCTCTTGCTGTTTCTTGGGTTTTCTTTGTTAAAACTAGGATATTGATTTATTCCTCCATGGAAGAGAGCGATGTGTTCACATGTAAGGTATTTTCGCTTGTTCTGTGTCATTGTTTGTGTTCGTGTTCTCGTTTGTTTCATGTCTGTCCTGTTTGTGCTTTGCTGGTTGGATAACTCACCTGATGCTTCTGCTTCCCGGTCTGTAAACTACTTGGTTCATACCTACTATTGTACCTATTTTATTTGGTATGTGTTGCAGCTGTCAACACCATTTGGTGTTAATGTGGTTAACTTTGCTAACTTGACTGGTAGTTTGTTCAGTATGATTTCTTTCCTTATGTATGCACCAGGTGTACTGAGGACTGTGTCACCGAGTACTCATGATTATAGTTATGTGAAATGGTGAATGCTAGTACCATAAAAGTATGCTCATTTAATACCAATGGCCTTGGACAGTATAAAAAGAGAAAAGATGTGTTTGACTTTCTCCGACAACAAAATGCCTGCATTTATTTCTTACAGGAAACACATTTGAAAACAGAATCAGAAAATATTGTAAGATCTATGTGGGGTTATGACTGCTTCCTTAGTGGTAATAATACTAATAGTAAAGGAGTTGCTATAATGCTTAATAATAATTTCCACTATGAGCTACACAAAGTTATCAGAAGTGATGATGGTAGTTATATTGTGCTGGATATTGATGTCGCTGGAAAACGCATGACACTTATAAATATATATGGCCCGAGTAACATGGACTCACCAATCTTTTTCGATACCATTTGTGAACACCTGGACCAACTTGATAATCAGTACACTATTATTGGAGGAGATTGGAATCTTGTTTTGGACATGAACAAAGATACTTTCAGATACAGGAATATTAACCGACCTCAATCTAGGAAAAAAGTGCATGATATGATGAGCACATATGATCTAGTTGATATATGGCGGGAACTTCACCCAGGTAAAAGACAGTACACATGGAGACGTTTCAATTCCACTCAGCAGGGCAGACTGGATTATTTCCTGGTATCAGAGTGTCTTTTGATGGATGTATCATCTACAAAAATTGAACCTGGTTATCGTTCAGATCACTCGTTGGTGTCCATTGACTTTTTATCACAATGTAAACAGAAAGCAAGGTCTTTTTGGAAGTTCAACAATTCACTGCTTAAGGATAAAGACTACGTTGATATTGTTAAAAGGGTCATTTTAGAACTAAAAAAGCAGTATGGCATTGTTGTGTACAATATGGATAATATTTCAGATATTTGTAATAGCGATATTCAGTTCACCATAACTGACCAGTTGTTCTTTGAGACGTTACTGCTGGAAATACGGGGTCGGACCATCTCCTACGCAAGTTACAAAAAGAAAGAAGAAAAGAAAAAAGAGGAAAGACTACAGAACATAATTAATGACTTAGAATCAAATATAAATGAAAACAATGTAAATGTTCTTGAGAGTAATAAAGCTGAACTTATAGAGCTGCGTAAGAAAAAAACAGAGGGAATGATTGTCCGATCCCGTGCAAAATGGATCCAAGATGGTGAAAAAGCTACCAGGTATTTTTGCAGCCTGGAGACTCGGAACTATGTGCAGAAATCCATGAACTGTATTGAAAAAGAAAACGGTGATGTGATCCATGATCAGAACTCTATTGTTAATGAGACTCAGTCCTTTTATCAGCACCTGTATGCCTCTAGAGAGGCAGACATTGTTGATGTTGACCTTTCGGCCACTGTTGTTGCTCCTAAATTGTCTGAAGAATCAAGTGCTTCCATAGAAGGCCCTATTTCCATACATGAAGCTCTTAGTGCACTCAAACATATGGCCAATAACAAGAGCCCAGGCTCAGACGGTTTTACAACCGAATTCTTCAAATTTTTTTGGATGGACATTGGTATTTTCCTGGTCAGATCCATCAACTGTGGATTTGTTCAAGGTCAAATGTCAATTACACAACGTCAAGGTGTTATAACGTGCATCCCGAAGGAGGGGAAAAGTAAGAAGTTTTTGAAAAATTGGCGTCCTATCACTCTGTTAAATACAACATACAAGATTGCCTCTGCCTGCATCTCCAACCGCTTAAAGACTGTACTTCCAAGCATAATCCATGAGGACCAAAAAGGCTTCCTAAAAGGTAGATATATAGGTGAAAATGTAAGACTTTTATATGATGTTCTGGTTTATACTGAAATGCATCAGATGCCTGGCCTTTTACTTTTAATTGATTTCGAAAAAGCTTTCGACAGTGTAGCCTGGTCATTTCTTAAAAAATGTCTCGACTTTTTCAATTTTGGCCCAGATATGAAACGATGGATCTATACTTTCTATAATAACATAAAATCTTGCGTTGCAGTAAATGGCTCTTACTCTAGCTGGTTCGATATAGGAAGGGGCTGCAGGCAGGGCGATCCCAGCTCGCCATATTTATACCTGATCTGTGCGGAAGTGCTCTCTTCAATGATTCGCCAGAACAAAGACATAAAAGGTATCAAGATACAAAATGTAAATATTCTCCTCTCCCAATTTGCAGATGACACATCTCTATTTTTAGATGGCAGCAAAAAATCGTTCAAGGAAAGTATTCAAACCCTACAGTTCTTCTCCTCTATCTCTGGCCTCAAAATTAACATGGATAAAACCCAGGTTGTATGGTTAGGATCAATGAAAAATTGTCATGTTAGATATATGCCTGAATTCAACTTTGTTTGGGACCCTGGAATTTTTACAGTGCTGGGTATTAAATTTTCAACCAATATTGACACTATTGTTGATATGAATTATGATCACAAGCTTAAAAGTATTGAATGCCTTCTGTCAAAATGGTCAAAGCGAAGTCTCACACCACTGGGCAAAATTACAGTCATAAAAACACTTGCCATATCAAAGATTGTCCATCTGTTCATTAATATTCCCGACCCGAACGCGCATTTTCTTAACAAGCTTAATAAGATGTTTTTCTCCTTCTTATGGGAAGGAAAAAGAAGTAAAATAAATAAGGCAACTGTGTGCTGTGGTTATGAGCTAGGTGGTCTGAGAATGCTTGATGTGAACTCCTTTTTGACCTCAATGAAGGTCAGCTGGATCAAACGTGTGTTTCTGGGTGACTCTATGGTTAAAAATATTTTACTGGCCTCTTACCCAGCTTACGAAAACATACAGAAGTATGGCTCGGAATTTTTAAATATTGTAATGCAGCAATGTAAAAATAAGTTTTGGGCGGATGTTGCCAGGCACCTTAAAAATGTAGCTAACAGCTGTGTGCCCAAGCACTATGGTGATTTTTTGTCAGAATGTATACACTATAATAAGCATATAGTGAGGGATAGAAAAACTGTACATGTACCTGAATGGATGGATAATGGCATTTTGTATATCAGTGACCTGGTAGGTGCTGATGGTCAGTTTCTTAACTATGTGAAGTTTAAAGAGAAATATCCTAATGTTTCTACCAATTTTATATTGTACTCCGGTATTATTAATGCCATTAAGGGCTATCTACAGTGGACTGGTATCATCCGAACTTCAACTTATGTCGGCTCTGGCAATAGGCTATGGTTATTGGTTGCGCAAGGTGGACAAAAAAAGGTGTATACGGTACTTGTACAATCAAGGTCCCAACCAGCTTGTATTACCAAATGGAATCAACTCTTTGTGGACTTGCCTGACTGGAAATCCATTTTTCGTAAACCTTTTTACACAACTCCCGATTCCCAACTCAGATGGTTCCAAATAAGATTAGTTCACCGCTTACTGCCTACTAAAAGATTTCTAAATTTGCGAAAGCTGGCGGACTCAGCAGAATGTACTTTTTGCCAGCATGAAGAGGAAACCATTACGCACCTGTTCTGGGATTGTCGTTATGTACAAAGCTTTTGGGCAAAGTTCACTAACTGGCTTAAAGATAACTGTCCTAACTGTTCAACATTGACATTATCCAAGACTCTAGTTATTTTCGGTATTGCTAAAAATTTCAATACCGACTCAGCTGTTGATTTGTTAATATTAGTAGCAAAATTCTGTATCTACAAGTGTAGACTAAAAGAGTCCCGGCCGGACTTTACAGCCTTTACAAATTTAGTTAGACATTGGTTTACAATAGAAAGATACAGATATGGTGTTGCTGGGCAATACACAAAGTTTTGCAGAATTTGGCTTCCATATGAGGCATTACTCCGGTGAAAATTCATCCGGTTAGTGCCTAGTGCTTTAAGGCACCTTTTTTTTTTTTTTTTTTTGGTCTGTTTTTTTTTTTTTTTTTTTTTTTTTTTTTTTGCTGTTGTCTTTTGTTTTGGTAAGCTAGCAAAGCTATGTGTATGTGTAAGGTAATGAACAAGTATTATACAGATATGTTTATATATGTGTGTGTGTATACCAAGCCAGCTGTCTTTTTTGTGTTTTTTTTTTTTTTTTTTTTTTCGTTATATCTACATGTAAAATGTCAAAAAAAGAATAAAAAAAAAAAAAAAAAAAAAATATTTGGCCTCAGCCGGGATACGAACTCACGACCCGAGCATTAGAAGTCTATCATTCGGCCACCCCGGCTCTCGACATTATAGACTGAAGACTAGAACATTGTAGTATGATAAAAATAATAATATTTTATAATAATGCGCAATGAAACGAGGTCAGGGGTTTGGGGATAGGGGTAGGGTTGGGATGTTCGTTTGTCATATCATTTTATTTGCTTTTGCGAAAGTAGCGGCCTCGTTTTGACTGGACGTTGCGCACGCGCATGCTTAGACATGGCGTATACACCTCGTTTCGCAGCATAGGAAAGGTAAAAATAAAAAGAAAGAAAAAAAGTGTGCACATTTTTATGTAGGAGAGGGTAAGTAGCATGGGACACTCTCCGGCCGTTGACGCCCAACTGAGACGGCCCCAAAATTCGCGACTCACCAAGTTAGATGACGGGGTGACGAGTGGGTGGACATCTCATGGAGACAGATGACGGAGGTCTTGCCTATGTCTTCTGGTACGCGACGTTTGATTGGCTGTTCCTTTTTTTTTAACGACACTTGTTTAGATCTGCACCTGTGCTGCCCCTCTGAAGATTCTGCAGGGAGGTTAAGCTTGGATGCTAAAAATGATTAGATGGGCGTATGTGTATGTCTATAAGTTTAAAGAAACACTTATCCCACATAATTGATAAAGCTGATCACATATAGCAGTGTTCTGCGACTTGCCTCATGTATGGATGTATGTATGTATGTATGTATGTATGTATGTATGTATGTATGTATGTATGTATGTATGTATGTATGTATGTATGTATGTATGTATGTATGTATGTATGTATTTGGTTGCTGTTGTTTAGTACTTCGCCTCCACATCGTTTCATTGGTTTTGGCTGAAATTCGGTAGATGTCTTTGTTCAGCGACACACCACAAATGAATGACGATGAGGACAATGATGGTGATGATGGCGAGGAGGTGGAGGAGGATAAAACCTTGAACACTTTGACGGAGAAATGCATTAAGAATAATATAAAGCCTCTAGATCTAGTTTTCGGGAGCCGGGATAGTCGAGCGGCAGAGCGTTGGACTGCCAATGTTCGGGTCCTGAGTTCGAATCCCGGCTGGGGCCAAATATTTGTGCTTGCTTTTTTTTTTCTTTTTTTTTTTCTTTCTTGTTGTCTCGTCTTTGACATCACCCTGATGTAACTGCAAAAGACGTTTAACCCTCAAACATCCACCCGTCCATCCACCCACCTACCCACTCACCCTGGTTCTAGTTTTAAGCTTTTTTTTTTCTTTTTTCTTTTTTTTTTTGTCGTGCATGCATTACCTGTCTTCAACACCTAGGCGCAATCGTACCTTGAATAATGACACACCTTCCTAATGGCCCAGTCAGTAGTATACGCCAGTGCACAGGGAAAGCTAAATTGCTTCTTCAGCGTCATTTATTTCGTCAGAGCGAAAACACGTCATTGAGAAGCACCTACTCCCAGCTGACAAGCCATCTCCGGGAGCTGGACACTCCGCCTGATACCCGCTGATGTGGGAGGAGTCAGGTTACCGGATACTGCTGTATGATTATCGCTGCATCGCCATCACGACATTTCACCGTTTCCCTGAGTGGCCGCTATGTTGACAACTTGATCCACTTCACTTTAAATTAAAATCAAAACAGAAAGATTACACGAGATTTATCATGTCAGGGTGAGGAGGAAGAGGGGGACCGGGGCTGATAATGGATTTTGATTCTGTACTCAGTAAGTTAGTGTACCGACCGAAGGAAAGCAAAATCGTGCCTGTAGGCAACATGGTTGTGTTTTAACAAGAGTTTGAAATGCGTATTGCCGATTTAGGAGGAGGCGGAGCAGATGATTGAGTTTTATTCCGTACTTAGTACGTCTGTGTACGGGTGGGAGGGTGGGGTTTGTGTTTAGGAGTTTAACGTCCTTTTCCACCACATGCCGGTGATCTCAAAGACGGGGCAACGATGAAAAGCCAGCACAAATATTTGGCCCCAGCCGGGATACGAACTCACGACCCAAGAATTAGAAGTCCAACGCTCTACGATTCGGCCACCCCGGCTCCCCACGTATGTGGACGAGCAGGGGAAACCGCAAGTATCTTAGGCTGTGGGCAACAAGGTCAGGTTTGTTGTTTTTTGTTGTTGTTGTTGTTTTTAAACGAGTGCTTGAAATGTGTTGAAGATAGTCCTCTCCTGCCGATTTGAAGGACACATTGCGATGGGTTTTTTTTATTTTTTATTCTGTACCCAGTAAGTATGTGTACCAACGGGGATACGAAACTATCACACTGGCAATAGACCTAGCTCATGTTTATATGTTTTAACAACAGTTTTCACGAGAGACGAGTATTTTCCATTGGCTATCCTCTCTTGATAAAACTTGTTAACAGTTTGAAGACGACACCGGGGGAGATTACTAAGAGACGGGATGGAGATCCAATGGGCTTTTCCGAGCGCAAAGATACCGCCTTCTTGTTTGTTAAAACTCAAACTACAGTATGTTAAAAAAAAAAAAGAAAAAAGAACGGAGCAATCATGTGGTGTCGCGACTGCATGGCGTGGCGGACAAAAACCACGTGATAATTTATCTTGAATTGAACTGAAACCGTCAAAATCGTCTTTGACCGACTACCGCATGTCTCGCCAGCCGCCTGTCCCTTCCAGTTACCGCCAGACTGTCCCTTAAAGCCAGACTAGTCCCAGTCTCCTGTGCAGCTCAGCACGTGCTCACAGCACCGGAAATCGATCGGAAAACATCCTGACGCCCTTGCGCAGTCGTCGCGAACAACTGGCGTCAGGGGAAGTAAGCGCCGATGCAGGGGAGAGAATCCGTGGCACCACGCTGATGCTGGGAACGGCTAGACCTTCTCAGCCTTCAGAACAGATCTCCGTGTCAAGTTTTAATGGAAAGGTCTTTTAAATGACCTCCACATGGCTCCAGACAGGCCAACAGCGGAGATTACAAGATATACATAACATAATTAATGGACGCTGTGCCATATTTAGCTCCGAAGATGTGTCCGATGGCTCAGTGGTAAAAGCTTTGACTCGTGATCGTGTGCTGGCTTTTTTCATCGTTGCCCCGTCTTTGGTATCACCCGTATGTGGTGGAAAAGGACGTTAAACCCCCAAACACCCATCCACCCTTCCTTCCTCTGAAATCATCCGGTGGAAAGAGAGCGCCAAATATCCAGATTCTTTATTTCTCATCCAGCTCAACAGTATTTAACTTTTTTTTTTTTTTTTTTTTTTAGAAAAGCATTAGTCAGGGCTGCTCTGCATGAGACAGACACTGAGCGCTATACAGTAGATCAAGCTTTTCTTTCTTGTCCATCTATAGCATTCTTATGTTTCCAAGAACACACACAGATGAAAAAAATCTTGGTTTCGCTGTCGCTGATTGGGCACTCCTCTGCTATACCGTAGGTCAGCTGACATACTTTTCTTTCTTGTCTCTTTGTTGTATTCTTATTGTCACACAAACAAACAAATAAATCTTAGCTTCGCTGTCGCTGTTTGAGAGCTGCTCTGCTATACCGTATATCGGTTGATACACTTTTCTTTCTTGTCCTTCTACTGATTTCTTATGTGCCCACAAACAAGCAAAAATCTTGTTTTCGTTGTCTCTCTTTCAGTGCTGCTCTGTATCACACTAAATCAGGTAACACACTTTCTTTTTCTTGTCGATCTGTTGTGTTCTTATGTTCCAACAAACAAACAGAAATCTTTGGCCTCGCTGACCCTGTACAGACCGAAGGACACAAATACACAGGGCCTCAAAATGCCTATATATTCCCTATTAACCTCAGGCATCATAGTCACCCCTAAAAATGCTTCAGTGTAGAAACAATTACTGCCATGAACAGACCATTCAAAGGCACGCACCTGATAGGAGTTTAAGAAAATGTGAATGTCTCCTTTCCGCTCAGGCCTCACAGGAGTAATGCACACTGTCTACTTTCTCTTCAGGCCAGAGAGCCAGTTCACTGTAATCCTCTTGCCTCACTTGTGTCCGACCTCCGTGCAAAAAATTCCAGCTTCGCTGGCAGCTTCCCTCTTTTTGCCACTGCCTGACCTACATAACACAAAAATCACGAAAATCACGCTTTTTCATGACAACAGAAATCACTACAGACTAGCACACTCGCCAAACGGGGTACATGAAAACAATAAACACCAAACATGACCCCACGTGCAATTTGTGTCCTTACGCTTGTGTGAGTGCTTCTCCGGTACACCGTAAATCAGTTGACACACTCTTCGTTCTTGACCCTTTCCCCCCCACCCCCTTTTTTTTCAAACAAAATAACTTACTTTTTCTGTCACTGTTTATTGTGACATCGCATCGATCGTCCAGAAACAAGACGAAATCGCTCTAATTACCGCTCTGCATGTTCGTATACACCGTGTTTCCCTACCTTTTTCCGCCGACTCTGACGCAATTACTTGCATGAGAAAGCGCGCATGGGTGCGTGCGAAATGGCAATCAGTTGTGGGTTCGGTGACAATATGTTGTTGCAAGAGTCACCGTAAATCTTCTCTTTCTGGACCAGATCCTCATTACCTACAAAGAATCGCGCACAAGTAAGGTAGGCGTTTTTTCGATCCAATTGCCGCTAGAACTGATGAGAACGTGCTCTTTTGGAGTGCTGTGGGAAGCTCTGATCTGTGGACAAATAATTGCCTGATGAGCGCTTGCGGTCAGGGACGCTGTGTTTTCTTTGTTGAGCTGCATCTGGGTTTTGCTGGCGGCATGATTGGAAATTTTACCTGCGTCCTTGGTTCTTTGAAACAGGAAGTCATCACGCTGTCCATTATGGAAGTTTTATAATGGACGTCGATAGAATAGAGTCAGACAAAACTGTTTGTCCATTAGACACGTTTCAGTGGGTGTCAAGAGAGGCTGGCGAAACTGGAACCAGATCCTGACCTTTAGTGAACACGTAAACATCAACAACATCTCTCTCTCTCTCTCTCTCTCGCTCTCTCTCTCTCTCTCTCTGCTCGTATTTTTGTTTTGTTTTTGTTTTTGTTTGGATGTTTGTTTGTTTGCTATACTGTTGTCGGGTTTTTGTGCGTTTATGGTAGAGCGTTGGACTTGCAGTTCTCGGGTCTTGAGTTCGTATCCCGGCTGGGGCGAAATTAATATTTGTGCTGGCTTTTTCATCGTTGCCCCGTCTTTGATATCACCCGTATGTGGTGGGAAAAGGACGTTAAACCCCCAAACCCCCAAACGCCCACCCTTGTGCGTTTATTCGTTTGTTTTTTCTCGTTTCGTTCCTTTATGTCAGTTAGATAATAGTAGTTTTTAGCAACGGCAGGTATGAAAACTGACTGTCTGACGTCAGCTGCCTCTACCGTTGTTTCGTTGATTTATTGATTCATTGATTCTCTCTCTCTCTCTTCCCCCCCCTCCCCCCCCCCCCCAATACGTCTTCGTTTGAAAGGTATTCTTGATTCATCAAGACTTACGCTTTACCGATAGTTCGTGCTAGCATTTTTGCTCTTTGTCTGAATCTGGTTGATAGATTTTCTGTTGTTGTGGTAAGGGGATGGGTGTATGGATGGGTGCTGTTTCTGCTAGGGACCCTGAACAGATCTACAATGGGAAGGTGGCGAGGATAGGGCAGGTGAAACACACACAACGTAGTCGCGGCATGTGCCGAGGGTTCGGCCCTGCGTGGTATGGTCCCATGTTGACAGGGACTTCTGAGGCATGTAGGGTCGTAGGGTACGTCCCCAGTAGTGCGTCTGGGGCCCCACCCCAGGGGACCGCATGTCAGACAGGTAGCGGAACAATTGTAGAAGATGTGCTCCTGTCTTCGCTTATGTGTCTGACACGGGGTTTTCCGTTTTCTGCACTAACTTTCGTGAGGGCAAGACATTCCTCATGCACTGTGAACATCAAAACATGTCACAGTGGCAATAGTCAGAGAGGACTGTAAATGTTTTGGTTTCTTTTGGTTTAAACATTTTATTCATGGATCCCCGTCAAGCAGCAAACAGTAATACAGTGAAAGAGAGCACAACAAGCAAAAACTTATATACGTGCTCATCTGAACCAGTTTACAAAGAGCATGGCGGAGAAACTGGCGTGGAAAAACTGGACTGAAATGTAAAGACGTGGAAAAAAATAAAATAAAAGAAGAAGACAAAGAAGAAGAGAGCAGAAAGAAGAAAGGAAAGAAGAAAGAGCATATCAAACTTTACTGTGAGTTTTGGTTTCTTTTCAACTGACATTAATTCACATTAGCTTCACAACCACAGAAATAAGATCCTGATAAGCTGGTAACGAAAGACCAGCCGCCGCTAATACGTGTATTCTGAGATCTTCAGGCAGAGAAAAGTAGACCAGAAGATCTTTAGCCACAACACGGTTTTATGTCACCTACTGTGGTGCAGACCAAAGACAAATTTTCTGACAACTCTGTTTAAAAAAAACTGAGGATGACAAAAATGACAGTGCAGCGTCTTGTAACAGCCGAAGTGGTACTGAGATTCCGACCACACTTGAAGTTGATTTATTTGTACACGGAGAATATGATACCAGTGAGACAGGACAAGTACTCAGTGATTTTTTTTTTGAGTGCGTCCCACACTTTAAAAAAAATCCCGTGCAGCTTGTTTTGAGTTCAAGCAAAGATGTGATAATACTGGACATACCAGTTTTCCCTCGAGATCCGTTGCTTGCTCCAGCACCGTGCGTTTCCGCTGCACGTGATGTTGCCGTGTGTCGGAGCGGCGGAGTTTGCTCCCCTAGTCATGCATGTCATTCCCCGGGCCTCGGCTTCTCGTGGAATCAATTTGCAGGCACGTGCTGGCACGTATGTCATCTCCTTCACAACATACTGTAGGCATGCAGTGTGTGTGTGTGTGTGTGTGTGTGTGTGTGTGTGTGTGTGTTCTGCAGATTCCAGAGCACGTCTCCCTTTCTTTGTTCTGCGCTTCTTGCAAGGATTTATGTTTGTACACAACATCTGCGACCAGACATCTTCGCTCCGTAAAACATTCCGGAGTGTGTCATAGTTTTCTGAACTTTCCTGCTGCGAGATCTGTTTTCATTTACGATGCCCAAGTTGCTTTTTCTGTGTAGCAGTTTTTATCAGTCCTCGCTGCATACGCGTTTTGTTGCTGTTCTGTTCTGGACCCTAGCAAAGGCTCCATCCACCTATTCTTCTCCCCCGAAAATACAATAGAAAACCAATCGACGGGTGTACCACCAAACCCACGAAGCACACGACATCAGCAAACAGTAGCTCTTTGGTTCGTGGATGGGAGCCGAAATATTCCTTGCTGGGAATCGAAACATTTCTTGTTGGAAGTTGAAACATTCCTTGCTGGAAGTTGAAATAATGTCCTTACCTTTTTTCTTTTTTTTTGGTTACGTCTGTGGTAACTACCCCCCCCCCCTCCCCCCCCCCCCACACACACGCGCTCCCCCGCCGACCCCTCCCCTTAGGTAGCGGAAACGAAAGAGAAAAGAAAAAAAAAACCCACAAAAGCCAGATAACCACCACATGCCTGACTTTACATCATTGTCCCTGGTCTCTCTCTCTGTAGGTCTCTGGTAAAATCTACCGTCATTTGGTACAGGGCCTAAGCGCCATGGATCTAATACGCACTTGGGCCCTTTGACCATTAGATATGTACCGTGCTGCTTCTCACGAATAGGTCGTCGTGAGATCGAATCTACTTACGTTAGTGCTAAATTATCTATGCGACACTCTAGATCACTGTCCACGAAGGTGCTATTTTGTCGGACCCAGTAGAACAGTCCCTGTACTGAAGGTGCGAGTCGCCATCTTCTTTTACCCCCAGATGACCGACAACTCCGAACTTCCCTGACAGATCGAGTTGCCGTTCTTCGCTCTGTCTGCCACCTCGCTCGCGCAGGGGGAATAACTGCAGTCGAATTACTCACGAGTTATTTGCCCTTTTGTACGGACTTATTTTTGCGCTTGCTGGCAATTTTTGACGCTTTGTTGTGACAGGAACTGGAAACTGTGTATCCGCCGTTGCCAAGGAAACGGGGCTCCTCCTATTTTCTGATTTTTGTTGTCGGCCAGTCGCCAGTTGATTGCAGTCATTAGAAAATTTGCAGCTGCCTGTCGTGTTTCCGGCCGAGGTTTGAAGAAGTGAAAAATCGTGTGAAATTAGAAAGAACACACCACAACAATTTCGGGCAAAACGGCCCTATTTCGGGTAGCAGCGTTTTGTAACTGAAGCTCACAGACGTGACCAAATCAAGCCGTTAACTATGTCTGAACCTACCACACAAAAACACACATTTTGTTGCAATGTGTTTTGTTGTTTTGCCGTTGTTGCTGATCGTGACCGTGCGTGTGTGTTTTGTTGTTGGTATGTCTCTAGGCTATGTCACTCTCTCTCTCTCTCTCTCTCTCTCTCTCTCTCTCTCTCTGTGTGTGTGTGTGTGTGTGTGTGTGTGTGTGTTGCTTCGGGCCTTTACGTTTAAGCTTTGTTTTTAGAGGACGATGCAAACATGTCAATTTTGTTTTAATTTATCAGTATTTGCCTTCACCCATTCTTCGCCTTTTCTTCGTTCTCTCCAGGAACCAAACCCTTGTGTCGTTAAAAGCAACACTTTCAATAACTAACTAACTAACTAACTAACTAACTAACTAACTAACTAACTAACTAACTAACTCACGATACATGTAGATGCTTTAAAACCTATTGCGTCGCTGAAGCAAGTTCATAGGGAACGATGTGAACTCGTGCTGAATTTGACCGTACTTCGCGATTTGCGGTACCTCTTGGTCCTACTCTTTCCAGAAACCTTTGCGTCTTTGAAAGCAACCCTCGCCAAAAATCGTGATACATGTAAATGCTTGAGTTATCGTGTCGACCCTTTATGGGGGCGTTAACCTTTGACCTAATCGTATCTGAACCACCGTCTTTCTGCAACCTTCTTTTTTATCAAGAGAGCGCCCCTCTTCAAGGATATCGCTTGTCTCGACAGATCATTTCGGGTGCTTCTTTGGGTGGTCGGCAGCATAGTCAGGATTGACTGAGAACCGCGTTTTCATGGACAAGCTTATCAACAACCTGGGTAATTGTTATTATGAATCCGGCGAGCACCGACTCGAAGGGAAAAAAATGTTTTATGCCATTTACCATCCGGGTTTATGCCAACGTCAGTGCGCTTGATAACCGATTTCCAAGTGGTCTCTGGCGATGAGAGACGGGGCTTGAAGAACCGGCAAGCCACAAAAACGGGGCCCGGCTGATTTTTAGCGGCGGGATAAGACTTAAATGACAAGCCAAAACCTATGTCAAGGAGGTCGTACATAATGGGCAGAGTGCGGGTTGGGTACTAGTGGGGTGTGAACTTTACGTCCAGGTACACCACTTCCAGCAGGTCGTGACAAGCTCCGGCCAGGTGGAGAGTGGTTTTGTCGAAGTCAGCTCGAGTGCCAAACATCGACACGTCTTTGGTCAAGTTGTAAACGTTACCACTTAGTTGGTCCACAACCTCGGGCTGAGCTAGACGAGTTCGCCCCTCATGTCCAAATCTTGCCAAGTTCATTAGAAACAGTAAAATGATACAATCCGCCACTTACATATGTAAGGTCTTAGGGTGCACGTGATAAATTATGCTGGCACCTGTGCAATACCCCCATGTCTTGGGGAGCCGGGATAGCCGAATGGTAGAGCGTTGGACTGTCAGTGCTCGGGTCTTGAGTTCGAATCCCAGCTGGGGCCGACTATTTTTACTGGTCTTTTTCTCGTTGCCCCGTCTTTGATAACACCCTTTCAGGTTGAAAAGGACGTTAAACTCCCAACATCCCCCCCACCCACCCCACTCCCCATGTCTTTGTTTGCATATGATGTGCGTTCTGGTTTTGTCGTGATATCTTTTGCTGTTTTGTTGTTGTTGTTGTTGTTGTTTGTTTGGGTTTTTCCATTTTGTCGTGTTCATCAAGTTAGTCCATTGTATTTTGATATTCATCCACATGCCAAACGGGGAGAAAGGGACAAAATCTTTGAAGCTGTGAACCTAGAAAGCGATTTCAAGTTGTATCAACATAAGCTACATTCAGTACAGTTCGCCCTCTGGAGTTTGGTTTAGGGTTAGAGATAGGGTTAGAGTTACGTCGTGGAAATGGTGGAATCGCTATGCTGAGCAGTGCATTTATATGAGGTGCAAATAGCCTTAGAAGGCGAACTGCACCAACTAAGCCAAACTCGGACCCGTCTTCTGTCCAAATTGTAACCGTTACCCCTTAGTTGGTCCACTCACACAAACTCGGCTAATAGAGAGAAGGGTGTTTATAGGTCCTGGTTGCCGTGCCGGCAGATAACGTGAAGTAGCCACCCGTCCTAACACAGGCCTCTGTTTCGTACAAACAACGTTTACCGCTTAATTTGACCTGTCCCCCTTTGTTGTCCTGGATTTTCAGAGGACCTGGTCGACAACCACTCCAAGGGGATCGGCCACGTGTTTCGGGTTTTATAGCTTCGTGCCTAACCCGTAGCGGTGTAAAGTAACTTTAGTATTGCCCCCTTCTTCAGATCTGACACTCTCCAGAGTGGGTTGACCTTTGTTTCGGTATTGTACATATTTGCTAATTTGGGTTTGTGGGTCAGCTTATTGGTCGGCACTTTGGTGTTTTCTTTGAGGAGGTGAATTTGTCGCTAGGTTTTTGGAAAAGAGTGCCAGTTGATTTTCGGCCTCTGCTAGTGGTGGTGGTGGTGGTGGTTGTTGTTTCATTATTTTGTCGGAACCCTGTGCTGAAAGTTAAAACAAAAAAGTATGTATTTCTGCTGCTTAACAAAATATATAAAACTTTTAAAAAATGAAAAACTTCTCAGTAGGTTAAGATTTCCACAGCAGTACAACATCGTATCTTTCTTTCAGTAATACTGTACAGTTTTGCCGCAATGCCAGCGTGAAAGTCTGTCATTGCAAGAATTTCAAAAGGGGCAGAATTCTTGCCAAAACTGAGGTTCCCCAATGGCTCACGCGAGTCAACCGCTCTGTTCCTGTTTCCGAGTTTCACATACATGTACCGTCCATTACTAACGTAAAGCCCTATGTTATTTATTCATGTATTCTTGTGTCCCGCTTAGCGGCGACACGACAGTTTACAAGTACGCTAACAACTTGCCCCTATTGTGTAGGTTTTTGCGGGGGTGAGGGTGCTAGTTATTGGGGGGAGGGGGGGGATGTCTGCGCTTGTGTTTGACTGGATGGTGGTGTCCCCTTGGTCAGTTCGGACATCTCTCTCCTGCGCTCATAAACTAACTTAGTGACTGAGCAGGCTTTCTGACTTTCTGACTGCCACACTACATCTTGTCGCCGTGTTTCAGCAACATATTATTGTGTACATAGTATGTATATATACATACACCTTCTGCCTCTTGTCTGTGTAGTCACTTTTCGCCCCTTTTCACGTCCCCTCTTGCTGTACAGTGATAATGTATTGTGTGCGTGTCGCGTGTAGTATAGGGTCAAGTGTTCTGTATCACAAATCAGGTGCTTCATTCTCTGGAATGCCGGGTTCAGTGCCTAAGTTATAAACGTTGTTTGTTTGTTTGTTTCTTTCTTTCTTTCTTTGCTTTTATTTTGTTTTCTTTTCTTTTTTTAACAGAGCTTATCAGTTTTGATCCCCAACCCATATTGGTGCTGTTCTGCGTCGTATGCTCGGCGAAGCTGACCATCGTCTAGTTCATATTGTTGTTGTTGTTGTTGTTATTTCATAACTTGTTTTAGCCTTCAGCTGTACGTCATGCCCAGATAACAAACTATTAGAACCCCTTGTTGAGTTCCCTGCACTGTCCGTTCGGCCAAGCTGGCCAATGCCTCAAGCCAATCGTTTTCCCCTACACTGAACTTCTGGCAATCTTCTACCATACGCCTTACCGAACTGATGAAGTTTTTTTGGAAGTGGTCTCACGTCTTCTGACTCTTGAGATCCCAGTGTCTGGCCGTCCCCCTTAATAAATTTGTCTGGTGTCCCGGGTCACCACCTTAGTGCTGGGACCGTCCTCTGTGGGTGCCGTGTGTCATCTGAAGATCTTTGGACCCAGGAGACGTCTGGCTAAGACCTCCAGACATATCTGTCTCTGTGAGGGCAGTAGGTCTCCTGTCTCGGGCCCCGCTCGTGTAATACATATGTGGACTCCAGGTCCTTAAATCTTTTCCTTTTTTGTTTGGCTTGTTCGTGCACTCAGAATCGGAGCACCCTTGGCGCTCGCTTCGCGTCTTCAGAGGGTCGTTGGAGTTGAGATGGACGCCCCCGTGTGAAATTTGCATCCATCCTCGATGTCTTGAAGTTTGCCTATCTGGATCCGTTTCGTTCAACGGGGAGAGGGGGATAAGCCGGTGCAAAATGTGCACTGTCCGCATTGTGTTTCGCAATTCAGTGGCTAGATGAATACCCCCAATTTGTTTTGTTGGTGTTGTTTTTTTGGGGGTTTTTTTTTCCTTCTGGGAGTTTCGTTGTGGTTTGTTATTCTTGTGGGGGTTTTGTTTATTTTTGCTTGCGCGGCTTTAGGTCACAAATAAGTAACTAACTATCTGCTTTTTTTTTTTTTTTTTGCTTTTGCTTTTCTTTTCTTTTTTTTTTTTGGGGGGGGGGGTTAGAAGGGGATGGCGCTTCTTTTTTCTTTTTTTTTTTTTTTGGGGGGGGGGGTAGAAGGGGGTGGCTTCTTTTGAATTGGCATCATTTCCTGCGACGTAATTGATCTGAATCATGCTGGAGCTGAAGACACATCTGGACTGTCGACGGACACTTCCCTGATGCGCAGGTCTGCTGTAGCAAGCTTGATGTTGTGGCTAGACTGTCCTACAGAAGCGCACAGTAATTGTTCTTTTAATGTCGCACCCTCGGTAAAAGTTCTTTGGTGTTTTACCTTCGTAAACTTGGATGCTATGGCTGTCTCCAAATAAACTGCCATACAGAAGCCAATAGCAAGAGGTTCTTCTGATGTTTCATCCTTGTCTCTCCTTGTTCTTTTCGCCCCGTACCTCCCCTGGTTACCTGGAACGTGATCTTGCGCCTCTGACGGACGCCTCCCGTGCTGGACCTGGGCTTGGGATGTTTACGACGTGCCCGGGTTGTAAATCTGACCCCTACACCGGCCACTGTGTTGTGTGGAGGCTGGGCCACGCGACCCCTGAGCCGGTGATCAGCCCATTTACACCCACGGCAAACACCCTCCCCGCTCCTGTCCTTGTGTCGTAAACCACGGTCCGTCTTCTGTTCTCCGCCTTGAGAAGCGTTTGTCGGTGTGGGATGAAACAGCGCGTGTCTTCTTCCCAAACAATGCATCTTGTGGTGTCTTGTGTACCGCCTAGACAAAGAGTGTCATAGACAGCTTGCGCCGCGTGTGATATCTTGTGTATGATCACAGTGTGTGTGTGTGTGTGTGTGTGTGTGTGTGTGTGTGTGTGTGTGTGTGTGTGTGTGTGTGTGTGACAGAGAGTGAGAGATCACCGTGGGGCATCTAGAAGGGAAATATGGTATATTATGCTGGAGAGTTAGTTAATATATTTACGAGGGGTTGTCTGGGAGGAAGTAAGGTTGATGCAATATGAGGACACTCATCTTGTTGTTAGACAGTTGAAACCAATAAAGCGGCGAAAGATTCGATAACATTAACTTTTTGCATGGGAGGATGACCCTAGGAAATAACGGCCGCTTGACGCAGGTGGCTGCTGAATACGGATAGCCTCTAATACCCGACAGTCTTCAAGTACAATCAAGTTACTCTCCCCGATGATGTTACTTGTAATACTGCTTGGTCTCTAGACCATCTTCTGAACACACACGGTACAGATCCAACAGCTTCCGTTTGCTTTGCGTCGCCTCTTTCATGTTGGCTGTTCCCAGGGCATCGTCAGAAGTGTACGGGGATGCCGCCAAGCCGCTAGTTTGATATACGGACCATGGGACAGGACGGCCACAAGCCTGTACTAATTGTTTACCTGCTCGACCCCTGCCCCCCATGGACATGTACATCACAGGCCCGCCGGTAGGGGGCGATAGGGGTCGGCAGGGGCCCGGTGGCGGTGTCTATCGGCCTGTCACCATAAGTCTAACCTGTGTGTGCTGGGTACCGTCTCGGTCTTTCTCCTGCGTCTGTCAAGAGCAAACTTTACGATGCCACGACGGAGACAATGCTCTTTCTTCAATGTAGAAAGCGGCGCGGACGCTCGCATTGATGACCGTAGGTCTCTGTCAGTTTGGGTACGCTGACTGAAGCTTCTATGGCGGGTCAGTATCTCTGCCATTTTTCACAGTGTAGTCTTTTTGTCTTCTCATTGTATCTCACTCCTGGATTAGCTCAATATTTTGTTTCTGCCAGATGTCAAAACAGAATTCCGAATGGATAAAAGACACAGTGACCTGAGTTTCACTAAAGAATAAATTGATTTGAATTGTTCATCCCACGTATATTGTCCAGCTCAAACGCGTAAACCTACATCAGACCCTGCATAATAAAAATCGAAATAAAGCTTCGTAATAAAAATTAAAAACAGAACAACACCAAACAAAAATTATCCTGAGCTTCAAAATAACAGCATTTTCTGATGTTTCTTAAGTCCCTTAAGAAGTTTAACACAATATCCTGGACCTCAGAAATTACATCGTCTTCTTCTTCTTCTTTCCTTTTCAATCAAGCTACTTATAAATTTTATCTTCCTTTCCAGTACTAGTTAAGGTAATACATTTTTGCTGTCTTTGCTGGTCACTTCCCAGAGGCAGTCGAGAGTGACCGGGCAGAGCCTGAGGCGCAAGACCCAGACTGAAGGAAGAGTTAGTGAACCAGCTGGAAGAGCTATTGGTCCTGTTTAATGGTCACTGGGTGTCTGCAGAATGGCCGCTAGGTGTCGCTATGGGTTCGCACTTGCACGTGCCTCGAGCTACTATCCTTTTCTGTTCGCCCCTGGCGATGTGCTCTGCTCCTGGGCCCTAAGTAACACACGTCTTACCCGTCGTCTGAAGACATTTAGAGAAATGAATGTCCCCATTTCAGTATACTGTTAGCAGGCCACTTGGTGCAGACGTTATAGAATGTCGCTCCAATTTATCACAGGAACCTAGACAGCATTATAGCTTCACTGGGGCATTCTTACTGCAGATAGCAACACAATGCATTCTTGCTTCATTGGTGTCTTGGGCAGAAAGATGTCTCGGGACGTTGAAACAGTTCATCCCCAGACACAGACAGATCTTCTGTACACAGCTACCTCGATATACGGCGCATATTTTCGCTGGCCAATCTCAGTTACGGCATTCAGTCACTGATTCAGGAGACAGCATCTCACGGCAAACTGACAAACGTACTACTTCATCCAATGCTATCTTTTGCAGTTGCCTGCAGTTATTTTTTACCAGTCCTGTGTGTGCATGTGTATGTATGTGTGTGTGTGTGTGTGTGTGTGTGTGTGTGTGTGTGTGTGTGTGTGTGTGAGCGAGGGGGGGGGGTGGCTTCTTTCAAAACCTCTCCTTAAGCGCTGTGGGCACTCAGTTAGGGTAGAGCCGTGTGCTATACCAAGCCATCATCATCATCATCATCATCAATATGAACAGAGCTGTCAGTGTAGGCGACATACACATTCACTCGAACTAATCCTTCTTGGCACTGGTGCTGCCCACAGAAACAATCTGTTTCGTCTTTCCTCGTTATCTTCCACAGACGATTTGATTCGCTGAATTCTTTTCACTCAGAAGCAACCGTATTATGATTATTTTCACTTCATTAATTTTGCCCTTGCTGTCATTTCTTTTGCTACATTCTTCTCTTTCGCGCTGATCTTAACCATCAAATCTTCATCAACTTTTCTTTACGGCGTTGTCCATACTGAGCAGCTCCTATGCAGTTACATGGCGTGGCTGTGTTTGTTAACGGGAGCAAGCCTGAAGCCTCACAAGACTTTCTGAAATGAACAGCAAAGTCGATTACACCACTTTTCTCGCTTCGTTGTTCCTACAAAGATCTCATCAAATGGGCCATACAATGCATCTGCCCGGGGAATCAATAGCCGTTTAATACAAGAATTGTGACAGCATGTATGAAAGGAGATGAAAGTAAATCGAAAACTTCTTGAGGATGATCTTGCCACATAAACACGCAAAAGGACAAAGCTGAATCAATAATCGTTTAATACAAGAATTATGACAGCTTATTTTGAAGGAGACGAGGAAAAATAAGGGAAATCAAAAAAAATTATTGTTGCTAATCTTTCCAAATAAACACATCAAGAACAAAGGAGATTGAAAAAAATGAAGCAAATCGAAAAAGATCTAGTGGATAATCTTGACAAATAAACACATCAAACAAAAAGGAGATGAGAAAAAAATGAAGTAAATGGAAAACATCTTGTGGATAATCTTGCCAAATAAACACATCAAGGACAGAGTCGATAACCACTGGCGGTGACTGGAGCCAGCAGCAGACGGTATTGTGTGTACGTCTGTCTGGGAAATACGGCTGGCTTTCTTGTTCTGCATGTTTTTATTGGAACTCATCATGCGTTTCTTTGTGTGTATGACATCCCCAATTGCAGCTCGGAAATAGGCGTTAGTAGCAGTCGCCAGTACGTGTATTCAACGCCATTGTCTCGCCTTTGGCAGCTTGGGAAATTACAACTTCCGTCTCTCTACGGCAGGCTGTCTTAACTTGGAAGTGCTGACTTTATTAAATGTGGTAATATGAGCCTGGGGGAGGAGGGGGGGGGGGCACACGCGCGCGCGCGTTCTCACACACACACACACACACACACACACACACACACACACACACACACACACACACACACACACACACACACACACACACACACACACACACACACACACAGGTAGAGAGGAAGATTTACTTTCGTTCTGAGTGGTTCTAACAATGGCAAGCATCAGCTTGGATAGTTTGACCCAGTGTCTGGTAAAGTGTTGTAAAGTGAAGTCTCTCTCTCTCTCTCTCTCTCTCTCTCTCTCTCTCTCTCTCTCTCTCTCTCTCGTCTTGTCAATTGATCCAAAGCAGTTTCTAGGCGGAGAGCGAGGTCTGCGATTTGATTCTTTTGCCATTGAACAAATCGGATTTTCCGCAGAACAAAATACCGTTAGAAATCGGGGAATGACATTTCCTCTGTTGTCAAGAAACACGCCGCAACTTTTTTTTTTTTTTTTATTTTTAGCTGTGCTGATTTAGACTAGGTGTCAGAAGGATCGAAATTTCTAATGTAAGAAAAGACACCCGGGTTTTTTTTTTCCCCCTACTGTGGTTATTTGTGTGGAACCTGACTTTTTGTTTCTGTGATTAGATTTCTCGTAGATTTGTGGTTTTCTCTCCTGAGAACCGTTTCTGGGATTTATCCAGCAAGTTTGAAGGGTATCATTTGGCTGCTATCGTTGCCTTGGAAACGTTTGTGTCAGCATTCAAGTATCTTTGTCGACTGTTGACGAGAGAGACGAATAGGAGGTTGGCTGCTTGGTTGGTTGGTTGGTTGTTTCGTTGACTGTCTTGGCGTTTAAAGTCCTTTTTTGTCGTCGTCTTAGGATGATAGCAAGGACAATAAAGAAACAAATTGTTGGCTCCTAGCATGGAATCGAACTCACAACCCGAGCAGTGACAGTCCAACGGTCTACCAGCTGCGCAGCCTTGACTTTACGATGGTGGGAAAGGCAGCATCTTTGGCGCTCATTTAGAATTCAAATCTTTTTCTTTTTTTAACGCGTCTTTTGCACACACGTACTAAGCATTGTTTCGCGAACGTTTCGGTGATCTATTCTTGGAGGTTAAAAAAAAAGCCTGAAGTGAAATGCATTCACGCTTATTTACCCCCGACACCACCACAGACATGTCTTTGCCCTCATCACTATCAGACACTTTCGGAGAGCCTGAAAAGCTTTCTAGAGAAAAGAGCAGAATTGTGCAGTGATTGTGCTTCGCGACTAAGGCGCGAAATTCCATCACTGTAGGCCCCTGGAGAGAGCGAGTGTGTTGGAGCGAATGGCTGAGGCGAGGAAGGCCGGGGGGATCAGGGAAGGATACAATCCACTTGGGGCAATAACGTTTTTCCACCCATTTGCTGAGATTAGTCCCTAGAGAAGCATGCGCACAACGTCGCTCGCCCAGGGAATGCCGGGAAGGCGCAGTGCGCGGGGTTTTATGGGAAGAGCTGGGGGAAGAATAGCACCCTGCACTCGAATAGATCAAACTGCGGAAAATTGAAATTTGTCAAGATGGCCCGATAGGTGTACCATAAAAACGAGACGATGCAGCTCCCTCCCTCGTCCTGCCTGGCTGTAAAGATCAATATCGCAAGCCGGGAGGGAGACGGGAAGTTCCCGCCCAATCGGGTTTTCTCAAACCCCCCTACCCTCCCTCCCCTACCCGCCCCTCCTCCTCCTCCCACCCTCCCAACATCGAGTCATTCCTGAACGACAGAGGGTGTCTGGTAGTCGGGTCCTCCTCACACCGAATGATCACAGAAAAGCCTTCTTGGCGTTCCGAGGGATCATATTCATGTGGAGAAATTTCCCTCCAGTCACCTTTTCCCGGAGATTCATGGATGCGTTTTTGAAGTCCGAGGGAGCATTTTCCCTGAGAAGTTCGCTCCGTCACTGAGTTTAATCGCCTATCAAAACTTGGCTTTGGCAGAACGGGGTATGAACTATAAATCCTGCGTGGTAAAAAAAACCACAAAAAAACCCACGAGTTAACCTGAAAATATTAACTCAACTTTCTGAGAAACGAAAACCGTAAATCTGTCATTTGAAATGATTTCGATTTGGCATTCCGTCGAAATCTCTCTCTCTCTCTCTCTCTCTCTCTCTCTCTCTCTCTCTCTCTCTCTCACACACACACACACACACACACACACACACACACACACACACACACACACACACACACACACACACACACACACACACACAACACACACACACACACACACACACACACACACACACACACACACACACACACACACACACGTGAAAATGAAAACTCGGTGGACGCCTATGTCAGCGATAAATTATGCTCCATTGCGCGAAGCTAGCAAGAATAACCGTAAAAAAATGGAAATATGTCAGAAACCCCCAATCTCGAGAGACATTCTCCACGATACATTACATTGCCAACTACAGTCGACTCCTTGTCGTGTGAGCGTCTTATGAGACCCTTTTCTTATCCAATAAAGACGAACGGTCCCAGCGCACGCGGTCTCATTCGTGTCTGATTATAAGACAATCTCAATATAAATGATCCTCAGAAAAGGAAGGATTGGATTTAGGCGCAAGAAATCAAATTATAAAGGGAACCGACAGCAATGTTTTCCATGGCTCCCTCAGGGATTACGTGGAGAAGTGCTCTCATCTGGAGAAAGAGCCTAGGTGGCAATCTGGATGATAGGCGGTTAGATCTTTTTTCCAAAGTACGGTAGAGATGCCTTAGCATCATCTGGAGCTTCTCTGTGACAACAAGTTCTGAAAGTTTCTGGGTAGGGACCCCTTCCGTGCCGCATGGTTCATTTTCCTTGCTTGACTTCTGCCCAGGGCTGCTCGCTATCTGACGCCATGAAGAAGCTGGTGCAGTACGCGAGTTTAATACACGCTGCACAGTTGACTCCGAAACACTTCTAGTCCGTAGCTGCATTGATCCGGGGCACTTTACGCGTACGCATAAAGCACCCTGTCTTAGTGTTTTTGCTCACGGTTGTGGTGGTCTTGGAGGCTTGTAATGAAGATACTAAAACAAAAACAAAACAAACAAAAAAGACCCCAAAAAAAGCTATGAAAAGATACAATAAATTAAAAATCAGGCCGTATGGCCTACTGAAAAATATTTATAATATGTCACAATATCTGCTCGATTAGGAGGAAGGGACGTTAGAATCCCAAACTAAGAAGAAGAAGAAGACGAAATGTTTTTGCTCTAAAGCTGGAGGTAAGGAGACGGGATAGCCGAATGGACGAGCGTTGGAGTTACAATGCTCGGGTCGTCAGTTCGAATCCCGGCGGCTTCTGGGGCCAAATATTTGTGCGGGTCTTTTTCTCGTTGCCCTGTCTTTGATATCACCCTTATGTAGTGGAAAAGGGCGTTAACCTCACAAGCAGTCGTCCCTCTCGGAGATTGTTGATTGCGCCAGTACCTGTCTCCGCCGACAACCACGGTACTATGATGGACTGTGGGCAGAAGTCAGTCGGGGACCAAAAATCATGCTTCTTGCCTGCTGGGTCGAAGCCCGCAACTTGGCAATAATTTTGATTGATCCTAGAACAAAGAGTTAGGAGAGAGAGAGAGAGAGGAGTCTGTCTTTTCCTCCATCTTGTAATTGCATTTTCCATGGTCGCCGCTCTGCCTGTTTCGTTTCATACGTCACCGCGCGCATGCGCCGATCACCCGGAGATGTTAGTGTTGTTCGTAGCGGGGGGTAGGAATTGCCACGCCGAACTGCAAGACAAAGTCATGTCGAGTTGAGACTCTTAAAAGGTAATGCGTTCAAGATTGTCGGCGCATATCGAAATGGATTTGTCGGCAGTCGCTTTTATTTGCGAGACTAGCGGTCTCCTAAGCTCTTGGGTGGCCGTCTGAAGTATGCGGAGTTTTGTCTGTCATAATTTATGTTTTACAGCCGCAAAAAAAAATACAAATAAAAAAAATGAAAAGGCAGACAACAACAAAAATCTGTGTTGCAACAGCTTACAACATGCACGTCTTCTGTCAAATGGTAATATAGACTATGTGCTTCTGAAATCCGTGTGTGTGTGTGTGTGTGTGTGTGTGTGTGTGTGTGTGTGTGTGTGTGTGTGTGTGTGTGTGTTGTTTTTGTTGTTGTTTTGGGATTTTTTTTTGTTTTTGTTGTTGTTGGGTTTATTGTTGTTCTTGTTTTTGGTTTTTTTGTGGTTTTTTGTTTGTTTGTTTGTTGTTGTTGTGTTGTTTGGGGGGGTCCGGTTATTCTTCTCTTTTTCTTTAAGTACGTACAAAGTTTGGAAAGAAGCATTGTAAACGTGTTCAGAGTATGAAACGGGTACTTGTATTGCCCATGATTATATGCAAACATCGGATTTAGACAGACACGATTCGAAGCGAAATCTCTACAGTTGGCGCGGGGGCGAGGGGGTGGGGGGGGGGGCTAATTACAGATATTGCACTGTGACTTTCGAAACATTAGCAACATGCCACACACACCAGCACTTCGCCTTTAGTCTCCTAGCCACAGAGCTTCAGCAGCCTGTAAATCTGTTCCTATAACACGGTCACCCGCGTTTGACATCTCATCCAACCTCGACTCACTCTCTATGTGTAAGATGTGCGTTCGTGGGTTGGATGTGCGGGTACAGACTACTTGGTTAGAGGAGTGAAAAGATGAGAAAGTTTTCAGGACGAAACTCCAGTAAGCTAACCCCCTCGACAAACAAGCCTCGGTCCCCTGTTTGCCTACAGTTGACTCAAATACAGCGGCCGGTGAGCGGCGAAAGGGGCCTAGGATTTAGCGGACGACACAGGCAAAGAATAGGCCAGTCCTTGAATCAAACTCGAATTGCTGATGACCGACAGAAGTAACGGAACTTAAAAAGAGACTCGTCATAGACTGCTATAGGCTTCACAGCAGACAAAACATTTTTGGTGATTTTTCTTTTCTTTTCTTATTATTTTATTCATTTTATTTTTTATGTGTACTCAAAGTTATTTGTTTCATTTTATATTCCTTTATTTTATTTTTTCATATGATTTTTTTTTAGGGGATGGGTTGGGGGGTGGGGTAGGTGGGATGGGGGAGGGGGGGGGTAGGTGGGGGGAATGGCAGTTGTGCTAGTTAGTGCGCATGGACGCTCGAAATAATATCAATGCGTACGTAGAACACAGAAATTCAACACACTGACGTGTGCTAGCCGCGTGAGCATGAAAAGAAACGGCCCAAAGCTGTGCTAGTCAGTGAGTGACATCACCACTATAGCAGACGCCTTTTTTAAATTTTATTTTAGGTTTCTATTGGCTCAGTGCTTCAATGTGCAGCATCACTACAGTAGAAGCCTCGCTTCTCGCTTTACCTTTAGCCGTCTGCTGGCGCAGCGCCAGCCTGTGGGATGCTGTCACTGTGCAGGTGTTTAAGTGGTGGGATGTCAAACACTACCAACACAGCTGTGAACGATCTGTGGGCATAGATAAGTCGACTGAAAGATGCGTCTTTAACTCAATTCCTACCAAGTAAGTTTTGGGTTGTGCACATGCGCAGTCACTAGCACAACTGCCATCCCTACCCCCCCCCCCCCGCCCCCATCCCCTTAAAAAGTAAATAAAACATTATGTCTGTATGGATTTAAATTTGGCTTTGTGGGAGCGTTGTACTTTGATTACACTCCTCGTGTTTGGTGCAGTACGAGTCGTTAAGGAACTGTAAATCTGGCCTTTTCTATACAGGGCCAAAACCGAAAAAGAGTCAAGAACGTGGGATACTCGTTCGCGGTACGAACTGCATGAAATGAGACCGTGCAGAGGTTGTGACAGGCCGGTTGTGTCAACGCGGGAATAGTTTTCCCATTAACGGAGCTAAGGCAGGGGCTCGGGGGGAGAGTGAGTCTCATGGTGACTGACGGGACTGAGACAGTTTCAGTCACATGGTCTGGTGATACTAGATTGACTTGATGACGGCGGGGACTTTTAGTGAAGTCAGTTTCAAGGACTTTTTGCCACGCCAGTCTCCGCCGCAGTCTCTGTGTACTGAGGCAGAGACAACACACAGCACACACGCACTCACGCACGCACACACACACACACACACACACACACACACACACACACACACACACACACACACACACACACACACACACACACACACACACACACACACACACACACACACACACACGTCGAGAATAGCATATCGTTTGGCATTCTCCGTACAAGCAGAATCTGCTCTTCCTGCCAGCAGTCTGTGGTGGACAAAAGAGACACCAGATTCTTTAGAACGCACAACGCCCGAATTATTCTGGATCATAGATGGCATAGGTACCACAGGAAGTACGCACTGAGAGATATAGCTCGTGATGAAAGCGCGTTTCGATGTTCCCACCAATCCCCCAAAACATTAGGCCCGAATCTCCGTTTTGGCTCTCCTGTTCTCAGCTTCTGGTCCATTGCAAATTACTGGACCAAATTTCTACGGTCAGTTTGGTAAAACGGTCCAAGTAGCATGGGTATGATGAACGCCGAAGACCAAATTACCATTCGGCAGTAGATTTGATAAGGTAAATGACTCGCTGTCGATGAGTGTCTTCAGGAGGGGACAATAGACAATAAAATTGCTCCACCTTTTTCGCCAGTTTCACCAATGACGAGAGCTTTTGCAAAACTAACAGCGAATCAGAGACGGGAGTTAGTAAGGTCAGGAGACAATGTATGTTATGTGTTTCTGATACGGCCACGTAAGGTGAAGTATTTCTGTGAAGGAGGATGACAGCAGCCACCTAGCGGACGAGGCTGTCTCTGGGTGCAGACGGACCCCCTTTGATTTCTGTCTGTCACTTGTTACTCGGCTGGCAAACAGGGAAAACATGGATGTCTAACTACGTTAATCCCCCACATCCATCTGACACGCCTGTTGTTAGCGTTGTATGCGGCTAGGACGTCTGGGGGGAGACTAATGGAAATGGCATAACGGTTCAGCACTGCCTCTCAACCACTCTATGTAGATCTGCGTTTCAATCTTTTATCACCGCGAAGGCAGAAAAGGTCCTGTCGGCGACTTAATTTAAATCTGTCTCCCTCTCGGTCCCTTGGTCTCCCTTGTCACCAGCTCGGTGGTTTGTGAGTGTAAAGGGTTGAAACGCTTGTTGTCAGGAAATCTCTTACTTCGGCTACACAGCGTGACAGCTCACAGATGTAACGGCAAGCATTATAATCCTGTCAAGGACGTGAATTTTAATCTGTTTCGTGTTCTGCCCTGGTATCGGTGACCGCTTCATGTGAAATGAGACCTCTGTATAAGTGTGGTCCGACATTTTGCCTGTAGGATTAATCCATGACAAGCTTACCAACGCAACGCTGCGTTTTATCTGTCAAGGACTTGTATTCAAGCCTGTCTCATACACTGACTCCCATCGCCGATATAAATGCTTCCTGGGCGTCGCTTGATGTCGCGCCGGCTCGGGGCGTGACGTCACGTCTGTCAGTCACCTGGTGTAAAGGCCTGCCTAGTTCATAGCCGCCTATTGGTCTGTCTGCGAACGCTTTTGGGGGAAAACAAGATGTATGTTGGAACCATACCGGCTTAACCTCCTGTCTGACTCCAACCGTGATCAGCTGACTATAGTCTAGCGACTCACAAGAGTTGAACAGAGTCGACAAAGAAAGTCCCACTCCATAATTTGGCACCTGCGGTTAAGTACGGCGGTTTCAAATCGGCAAATAACTTACACCGTACCAGACCTTATCTTGCCTCTTCTTGCTTACGGGGGTTTAATCAAGACGGTGGAAGGTGTGTCCTGTGTTGCTTCGATTCAACAGGATTTGGTGACCGTTGCTTTCGGGTAACACTACGTGGTTGAAATAAGAGTGCACACGTCAGTTGTCGAATTGTAGTGGCGTTGTTAGTCGTTTTCTGCTTGATATACGCCTGTTTTCTTTCGCACAGGCAAACCAAAATCCAGTAAACAATAGCACTGAGTGTTTCCATGCTCAGATCAGCGTAGCACCGTGAAAAGTAAGTCCTTACATTTCGGTTTGTAAGAGAATTCATCAACCAGAACTGAAACGACCTTCACTAACACGTCATTTCAAGACGTGTGTGTGCTTATATTTCAGACGTACAGCTGTACGTTCCTGGAAGAGCTGTACCAGTTAACGTCAAATTTTCAGTCAAAGTTGGCCAGTTTGGCTGGCCGTTTTAGGGTTTAAGTCCGTTTCCACTGCGTAAGTTTGATATCAAAGGCGACTGAATCGAACCTGAGCATTATCATAAGCGGTGCTTGTTTATGCTCACTAACTGTTTCGAATTGTATTGCAATAAACCTGTTTAAACCAACTGAATCGAAGTACATGTAGCACCAAGACAAAATCCCCCTCCTTGACTTGCCCCCCCTTGTTATTATCTTGCCTTTGGTTCGCTGGGGGAGTCCACTCGGCGGTCACACGGCTGGCGGCTGGGGGAACAAGGCAGAAGAAATCGGGTGCAAAGGAGGTGTATTGGCAACAAATCTGCTCAACGCCCCATTAGCCCGATAAGCGACTAGACGAGGTCGCGCTGCACCCCTACAACTCCCCAGAAAGGTCCTCCAAAGCCACCATTGACGGCGCCGTTTGGCAGCGAGTCGCTAACTGAAGTTTGATGGCCCCGAGTTCCTTCGGCTATCGATCTGGGCTGACCTGGCGGTGATTTCCCGTGCTCTCGCCACTCATTATCGTCCCGTTCTTTACCTACTTCGCAATCACTCGCTCTTTCAAAGCGTCGTAAATTTAACTCTCTCTCTCTCTCTCTCTCTCTCTCTCTCTCTCTCTACCGACCGGTGAAATACCACTGGATGGCGGCTGGGCGGTCAGGTCAGGTCTTTGGGACTGGCCAACAAAATAACCGCTGTTTAGGACGTCAGCGCGGGCCAGTTCGGAGCACTTGTCGCTCCCAGAAAGTTGACGTTTAGATATCGATTCTGGGGGGAAAAGAATCGAAGTGCAACTGTCTCAGACGAGGTGGTCTGTCTGGTTTGATGGGTGGTCAATGAGCTTATATACAATCGCGATGCTGATTTTACACTGACTCAGGAAGTTTTTGAGTGCCGTCATCAAGGTGCAAAAGTAATTCAAAAACTTGGCGCGTTGTTTGACGCGAGCAGTCGAAATGTCAAACTATCGTTGAGTCTGACAGAAACGAACAAATTCCAGGAAAGAGTGCAGGCACGTCGAAAGGCAAAAGGCAAAACTTGATGTCCTGAGAGTCCAAGCACGCTTCACAGAACAGCAAAAACAGAACAACGTCTTCAAGAAAACGGGATGATAAAAGCTGTGTCTTTGGTAATACATGTACCGTTTCGTCTTTGGTTTCAACCACGAAATAGGTCTTCGTTGCTTGCGTAAAGCCACAAATAACTAACTGCCTAACTGGTCTTTGGTCTCATTTCGCACCATCCCCTTTGTTGTATCGCTAGGGGTGGTTTGCGTAATGGACCAAGGATTCCTCGGCAACACCCGAAACCTGCAGCGTTTTAACAGTTAAATGACGCAACTGCTAGAATCAAACAAAGACAACGGACACTGATGGGTGACAGACTTATTCTAAAATTAAGAACTCACAAAAAGACTCAGTTTGTCCACGTAGGCCGTTGCGAACACAAACATAACTTGAAAATCCTCTTGTAAGAAAGTTGTACATTTATACCCTACCGTTTGTATCTTCTTAGCTTGAAAACCTCTTCCTCACTCTTGTAGCAGGGGAGCCGGGGATAGTCGATCAGGTAGATCGTTGGACTGTCAATGCTCGGATGGTGAGTTCGAATCCCAGCGGGATTTTGTGTTGTGCTGGCTTTTCCCTCGTTGCCCCGTCTTTGGCGTGGAAAAAAAATACGTCAAAAACCCTAAACAACCAAGCAAGCTATCATTCTTGCAGGTTGGTTGTTTAGCTGAGGTTTATCGTCCACGCCACAACGAGGTGACTGCAGACGGCCCTAGGGGGCAGGTAATGGGGGATGGGGATAGCTACCCTAACTGCACAGTCCAGCTGGACACTTATTCAATCCAGTCAGACTGCCAGGTCGGCCACATTTTATGTATCCTTGACTGTAATGAACAGGTTACACAAACAGATCCAGTTCACAGTCAGTGGAAGCGGGGCAACGTGAAAAAGGCCTGTACAAATTTTGGCCCTGTCGGGATTCGAACCCGGGACCTTTCGATCTCGAGTCTAACGCTCAAATCGTTGAGCCACCGACTCCCCCATCATTCTTGCAGCCTTTCGTCTCCCTTCATAACATCCCCGGGGTGTAAATGGCCGGGTCAACATTCTTTAGATAAATCCGCCATGGCCGGTATCAGGTAATGTAATTTAGTGTTTGCGGGCAGGACTTAGCCTGCTTGCCCTTCGCTCGTTTTCTGCTGTCGTCCCCAATCAAGTAAATCCCCTTAATGGCCGTGTAACGCCACACGGAGCGAGCAGATCAAACGGTGACAATCTTATCCACACAGCGCTTTATCTAAATCCCCTATCCCCATGTTTGGAGGAACGTTGCACCTGCACATACAGTATACGTGTGTGTCCGCTAAGGTAGATTCGATTCGTGGGTCGGCGTACGCTTTTTTTGTGATAGAATGAAGACGCTTTTGCAGATTCGTGGAATCATTAATTTGAGGTAAAAGCAAAACAGAACAAAACAAAACAACCTGTTAGAAAATATGAAGAGGAGGCAAGTTTAGTCACATTTACTTTCACGCCCAAATTCAAATTTAATCTTCAGAAAGCGATATGCGATGTTACAACAGACAAAAGAGAGGCTGCACCCCGCTTCACTGCACTCGATCCTTGTTTTGATTTTTCCGTTTGTTCCTGCGAACAATTTATTATAGCCTCTGACGTTGAAACACTGCTGTGCACCTCGCAACAATAACAATAACAGCAGGAGCAGCTGTTGCTACTACTACTACTACTATTACTACTACTACCTCCTCCTCCTACTACTACTACTACTGCTACAACTACTACTACTACTACTACTACTACTACCTCCTCCTCCTCCTCCTCCTACTACTACTACTACTACTGCTGCTGCTACTACTACTACTGCTACTACTACTACTACTACTACTACCTCCTCCTCCTCCTCCTCCTCCTCCTACTACTACTACTACTACTGCTGCTGCTACTACTACTACTGCTACTACTACTACCACTACAATAACAACGACCAAAGTTTTGGCAACGACCGCATCCCAGTTCGCCTTTGGTCTATTTCCTCGTAAATGACTTTTCCCAAGGTTACCATTAATATTAACATTGTTCACCACTTTTAACGTTCATATTCCTCCATCGAGCGAAACGAGCCTACGCACCCTTCCCCCTAAAAACGTTCCTGATCTCTTTGTCCAGAGGAGCTCCAGATCAAATTATTTGCTCTTTAGAGCGTGCGAGCCTAATCTGGTATCTTAATGGGGTTTACCTAAACATGATACAAGTGTCCGAGATAACGTTTATGGGCGGTAATGGACGCGGCTAAAACGTATGAGAGATAATTGTGTAGGGGTTTATCGGAGCGGTGCATGTAAAGGATTTAAACAAAGACGGTGATCGTCCATCAAGGGATTCGGGCCCACCTGGCTTGTGTTCAATAAACTGCCTGGTCTTGTCGTGTAAGTAAGCTGGGTGTACATGTTTAGTTCAAAATTCAGTGTTTGGCTGTCTTTGGTCTAAAAGTACACCCTTGATTTTGCATTAAAAACGTTGTCTTTTAGTGTTGTCGGGTTTTTTGTGCTGAGTGGTGACTAATATTCGCGGTGATTTTTGTATTGTTGATTTAGGATTTTTGTTTGCTCGTTTTGTTGTTGTTTCGTGTATTTTTTACGTTACGCAAAAGGGTACACCGTTGTTGTTGTTGTTGTTGTTGTTGTTGTTGTCCGCTCTTTCTCACTGCGTGGAAGTCGGGTCAGATCAACGGGTCTATAGAGCCTTGGACTCTCAGTGACAGGGTCTTGAAATGGGCTCCGGCTGTTCCGGTTATTGTGTTGGCTGTTGCTTCCTTGCTCCTGTCCGACCTTGATATCACCCTTATTTGGTAAAAACTAGCGTTAACCAAACCACCGAGCTAACCGTCCCGTAAGATCCATCAAGAGAAAGTGCCATCGTCCACGCTTTTATAGATATTCAGAACTCAAGTGTTATCCTCCACTGCATTACGTATCGTATGTTTTTGTTCCTTGTACACACAAGATGTGATTACTTGCAACGTTTGTGCTGGAAATCCCGACAACAGTTACTTAGAATAATCTGCTCAATTAATGCACATGGGCAAATAGCCGCACGGCGGGTAGAGGTCCCTTGATGTGCCCATCACAGACAGTGTACCTCCAGGCCGAGCGCTGGGTGTTGGGTCTAGTTATGGGCCCAGCCTCTCCAGCGATCCCCTCGTGATCCCAAATGTATACAGACCACTGTGGGCAGAGCAGGTAAATTGAGCCGCTGCTGTGCCGCGGCCTGTATGATAATGCCAGGCTTCACAAGCACGTCCACAGCCACATTAATGCAGTCAGGCTTGTCCTGAGTTTGTTTTGTAAACAGCACCCGTCCCCTTTCCCCCTCCCCCACCCAGCACCCCGTCTCCCCCCCCCCCCCCCCCCGCCACTCTTACCCCTTCTTGCCTTTGTCGTGGTGGTCATCGCACACGTACTGGATTAGGTGAGTCCTGACTCAGCAAGGACGTCTAGCACCAGAAGAGATCTTGTTGGGTGTTGCTTGGTCGTTGAAAGGTTGCCTCCTGTCCTAATCTGAATTTTAGGTCCAAGTCAATGTTACCTTGGCCTAATGCGATTTCATCCAGGCTGTTTGCGTTGTCACCTGGACTGCACTTATAGTACGCAGTTGCAGATTTCAAACCGCTTCTGCCTAATGCAGAAATGATTGGCAAAGAATACAGAAAACTGAAAATGGCCGATGATTTCCTTTGACTAGATGTATAGAACAACAACAACGAAACTGTATCTTTAAGTATGAAAACATCAGAAAATTAGTGTTGTCACGTAATAATAACTGATTTTATCATTGCTGAATCTGAATATCCGTGGTGTCCTGTCAGTTCGTCGCTTGAGGTTTAATTGCTGTTTGCGGTTCTCTTTTTTTAAAACTCTCATCTTTTGTAAATGTGCAGTCCACAAAAAGACAGCGCTAGCTTTGAGTTGACACAAAAAAACAGGTTTAACGGCAGTCGTGCCCACCTTTCAACTACTGCTGAAAATCGAGCTGCGTGTGCCTCACGGGGTCTGTGGTGTTCATAACATAACCGTCACTCATTACACAAAGTGTTTGAATATGAAAGTACACAGACATGGGGGTACTGTCTTTGACTCAGACTGCTCACGAACAGCCACAACGGCGTAGCTAATATTGACCCTCCACCCTATACCCCCCCTGGTCACAATAACCGTTACCCGGGCCACCGTTTAGGACAAACTACGGTTGTCCATTTTCGGGTGCTTGCCACGTTGATAACGTCACTCAAGGACCTTGTCTCGTCCGCTCTCAGTTTCACTTATTCCAATTACTGCATGTTGAAAATTGCCGTCACAGGTAAACGCTCTTCCCCTCTTGAAAAGCGGGCAATTCTCATAAAGTTGACTTCTGGAAGTGTAGACTTTATTTGTGCTCTTTGAAGGGCGGAGAAAAGTGCTGAGTGCTAAACTGAGAGGATTAGTGTGAATGTATGGGAACCGAAGCGGCGCCTAGGAGTAGGAGAGAGTATGTCATGCAACACATTCACTTACCGACCTTGTGAGAAGAATCTACACAGACTAGGACTGTGAGAAAACCACTGAAGGATGTAGAAGACATGTAACTTATATGGAGCGTGACACAACTAATTCAGAACGGCGCCAGTCTTGGCTTGGACTGTCAGAATGGTTTGGTTTTGCGGTCAGCGAAATGTCCTACAATGGTCTTGTCTTAGAATAGAAGAGCGTACGATCTATAGTGACTTGGGGGGGGGGGGGGAGGGTAACGTCCGTTTCCTTCGCATGAGGTTGATGTCAAAGAGGGGACAATAGAATGACTTTGTTTGCTCCTACAACTCGTCCCACATGTTCCGAGCAATGCCAGTCCATTACTGTACTAGTTCGGGTATGGTCTAGGACAAAATTGCCATATACAGCATCTGAAAAACAAAACAGCAAAACTGAATAGCAAAACACAGTGTCAGATCCTATCTCGAGCACTGACAACCGAAAATCGTACCGGGGAGCCGGGATAGCCGAATCCAGTGGTAGAGCGTTGGACTTTTAATGCTCTGTACTGTTCATTGAGTTCGAATCCCGACTGCGGGCAAAATATTTGTGCCGACCTTTTTCTTGTTGCCCCGTTTTTGATATCAGCCATACGTGGTGAAAAAAGGACGTTAACAATCCCCCACCCCCCAATCCCCCACCCCCCATTCCCCCCCCCCCCCCCCCACCACCACCACCCGCTCCGAACACCGTACCAACTCTGGCATGATACAGGAAACGGTGGCCAAATACATCATCAGAATAGCAACATTTAAAAAAAATGGCATCTGAATAACAAACTTGCAAGTCTGAGTAGGAAACGACCGACAGAGACAGAGAGGTCAGATCCCTAAAGTGCTTCATGCTGATATAGTAACAGCAGTTCTTGAGATAATTATGACAAAGATGAACAGCCATGTCCACACATCCACGCCGTGACTCCTCTATTCTACCATCACACGTTGTCGGACTGTGTGTGGACGAGGTACACTCAATCAGACCTGTAATCCACGCTCACACACATTCGGCACTTCTTGCTCTTTCATCTCAAAGCCGTGCGAGCTGAAACTCATCTCTCTTTAGAGAGGTCTCGGCCGTTTCAACTTCTGTCTTCAGTTGAATCCACCCGCAGATGTCGGTACCTTCAACGTCTCCACAGCGGTGCCATTAGTTACTTTCAGTTTGTCAGTGACTCGTCGCTATTTGTGCTTATCGTGCTTTGATGTGTCCACTCAAGCGCGTCTCGATCAAAAACTGATAAACTGTTTAACAATACAAGGTGTTTGGGTCTCAGCTTGGTGTGTTCAGCAAGTCGTGGCATGCTGGTAAGCTGGTAGACCGTTAGTCCAACAAGAATGCTGTCTGAGGTTCTCTGGTCAGGATCGTCAGTTTTCTGACGAGCTCTGTTGCAGCAGAAAGGAGTGATGATTATGATGAATGGTCATTTGTAGGGCGCAGCAAAATCTTTCATGCTGATCGCATGCTAAAGTCGCTTTGTTTCCTTCTTTCTTTCTTACTTTTTTTTTTCTTTTGGGGGGGGGGGGGGGGGCGCAAATGAAAAAAAAAAAACTGAGAGAAGAGTTGCTTCTTGAGTTGCCACGAGTTTCAACCGTGAACTATTTACTACGGTCCGCAAACTGAAGTTTTAGCCTCTCGTTGTCGATGTCAATGCTCGGGGTGATGGGTTCGAACCTCAGGCGGCTAGGAGCTCTAAATTTGTGCTGGATTTTCCCTCGTTGCGCCGTCTTTAGTGTCACCCTTATGTGGTGGAAAAAGGACGTTACCCGCAAACCAACCAACCAACCAAAATCTAAAACCAAAATCTAAACGGAAGCGGACTCAAAAGCTAAAGCTGGAGGGTTCAAATCCCGGTAGACCCAAAACCTTGACCAGACCCCCCTCTTTGAAACCGCCTTCGTGGTGGGCGAGAAACGCTGGACCTAAACATTACAACAACAAAACTACATGAACCCCTAAAAGGGTTATTTTCATGTTCCACTCCTCTCACAGTTACATGAACCGTATGTTGTCGTTACCGTGTAGCCGTGAACATGGGAGCGGGCAGGCAAACAAACACGCCGGGGACTGTGCGCGTGTGAAGGCGTTGTCTTCACGCAGTTAACCTTAGTGGCCGAGTGCAAGTGAACACCTTGACACCATAAACTGAACTTGTTTTAAATGGAGAATCATAAAAAACCAATATAACGCCCTTGTTTTAAATGTTATATACTATCCTTGCACAAAAACCCTGTGTGTGTGTGTGTGTGTGTGTGTGTGTGTGTGTGTGTGTGTGTGTGTGTGTGTGTGTGTGTGTGTGTGTGTGTGCGCGCGTGTGCGTGTGTGTATGTGTGTGTGTGTGTGTGTGTGTTCCCTCCAGTTCCTCGGGGAGCCGGGATGGCCGAATGGTGAAGCGTTGGACTCTCAATGCTCGGGTTGCGAGTTCGAATCCCGGCTGAGACCAGATATTTGTGCTGGCCTTTTTTTTTTCTCGTTGCCCCGTCGTCTTTGATATCACCCTTACGCGGTGGAAAAGGACGTTAAATTCCCAAACACCCACCCCAACCCAACCCACTCCCTCCAGTGCCTCAGTGAGGTTGGAAGTCATTTCACGCACCATCCCCAGGTTTTGAACTTTGAAGTCAGCCGCATAAAACTGCGCCCAGTTCCTTTTAGACGGTTCGCCGCGCATAACTCTGGTGTCTCTCTCACGTACAGCACGTGCCCTAGGGACCCTGGCGGCCGCACACACTGACGACAGGGTGCATGCTGCTGCACCCTCTCCATTTCCTGTTGTTCCCCCCAGTGCCCCCTTTGTCTTTTCATTCGAGGACAAAGTCTGAAGCAGCCATACTGTCGTGAGAGCGTGTTTGGATGAACGTGATTACAAATCGGTCGTCTTCGTTCTATTTCACTCTGCGGAAAAGACCTAAGCGTCTGTTTGATCCATGGCGCTTAGCCCCTTTTTCCAGGAGACGTGATTACAAATCATCGTTCCATCGTCGTTTGCAAACAGGGCCTAAGCGTCTGGCGAATCCATTGCGCTTAGGCCATTTTTGCATATAACTGTAGCGTTGAAGTGGACTGGTGTGGTTAATGCTGATTGGATTTTGTCCGTTGTTTGAGTTGTGTTTGAACACTGACGCATGGGACAGGTTAGTCAGTCTGCCATCTTCAACTTTTATGCGCAGTTTGTCTTCATTGTTGTTGTATTTTAACTCCTGCTATGTCGCCCTCTTGGTGCACTCGCAGAGAAGACACGGGATACAACAGAATACAACTCCAATACTTTGTTCACAGAAGATGCGTGGAGAACAAATTCATAAAAGAAGAAGAACACAGAATACTGTGCAGGGCTGCTTAAATACTAAACAGGTCAGATCTAGAACATTCCTCAACTTACTGGCAAGTTCGAAATCGTTCCATGACGTTACTGCACCAGCATGTTCTGGGATGGTCTAGAAATTTCCATCGAAATGCAGTGGCTTTTCGCGATCTCTACAACAATTGTTTACGTCATTGTTGTGACCTTCAGTCAGTATTTTGGCTGGGTGTTCGGCATTCTATGGTTTCTTGTTAGTAGTGGTTATTTTGAAAGATCTAGGATTGCCAGTCTGGGGCCTAAGGCATGGGACCAGCCTAAACCCGCAGGCCCGGCCTAAATTCATAGTCTCAGACTATATGTTGTGAGCTCGAAAACCGGCTGAGAGACAAAGCGTTGTGCTAGCTTGTTTTATTATCATTTCCCTCTTATAATTATTTGTGACATTCCCTTCTCTCGTTTTCCTCGCATATGGACACTTTTTAACGACACCAATGTTACTGTAATATGTCCCGGTTCACTATTGTGGCGGGGCGTTAAGCTCAAGATCAAGGCATGTTATGTTATGTTGTGTTGTGTTGTGTTGTGTTGTGTTGTGTTGTGTTAATGGTTATGTTAATGGTTACGTTTATGGTTAGGTTAGGTTAGGTTAGGTTTGGTTTGGTTTTTCCGCTACCCCATAGACGTCTCCTCAAGCTGTAGATAAAATGTGCTATATTTCCAACAGCGAGGGCTATACTCGTAGTACTGTGCGGCCCATTTGCAGAACCCTTGGATGTCCGGTCTCCCTATACTAGTGTGGTGTAGGTCTTTTAAGTTAAGAAGCCCGCGCGTTTACCTTCTCTTCGGGTTTAATAATGCATATCATCTGCATACACAGGAAGTCGGCGCGGCCACAAAACAGACGTGGTAAGAAGCGTTTAACGCCAGTTTGAAGTGTCGTCTAGATGGCCAGCTAATTGAACGTCTGGCCCCAAGGTTTGCAAGGCCGTGATCTCTAGATCGCTTCCAGGTTGATGGAAGACGTTCCCAAATCTGATTTACAGATACAAGCGATCAGTTAGTGGGGAGTAAGGGGGCGGGGGGGGGGGGGGTGGAGCGAGTGTGTGTGTGTGTGGGGGGGGGGTGACGTCGATGGCGGCCCTCAAGAATAATCATTCACTTCAAAGACGAGCATTATTGCGGGCGGGGGAGATTTCAAGTGTGGCCTATGTCGGGGATGTGTGTTACCGTTCGTGAAAATTTTACACACATTTGAAGTGTCGCCCTGAAATGTCTGCCACCGACAGTTTTATTTTTCATCGTTGACGGTTCCACGTAAGCCTACGGTGTCCGTCCTTCTTTTTGTCAAAAATTGCGGAAACCCTCAGAACTTTTGGACGTCATTTTCTTCGGAACTCTAGGCACAAACCCAACGTCCTTTCCAACGCAGACCGAGCACATGTCCGCCCCTAAGTTCAGAAGTACAGACGCACAAAAAAATTATCAGTGGTTTTTTTTTTTTCCAGCTCATTTGAAAATCATACATTTTGACGTGTCCTCTCATTACCAGGTTCTCACACATGCTTTCCCATTCACTTTCACCCCCGAAAAAAAAAACTGTCAGAAATAAATCGGGAGGGATGAGCACCCGTGGAAATATCCTGAACGCACTTGATAACTCGCACTTGATTCCAGCCCCCCAAAAAGTGCACGACGTTTCGGGGGAGGGGAAGGCCGAGGAGGTTTCAGTTGCATTCAGTTTTTCTCACTCGTACGGGCCTCCGTGCGTTCACGGTCGGGTTAGGGCCCATGGCATCATCACTGCGTCAAATGGCAATTAAGGAGGCTGTGCTTATGTTCCCAACGTCTGGAGTTTTGGAAAGGAGGAGGTTAGGGCAGGCCTGACTCTGAGTGTATTTGGAGTTATTCATTTCCGCCAAAGATAGGGACGACCCGGTGATAAGATCAGATACGTTTGAAGATGAGTGCCGGGTGTGGAGAGGCGTTTACCAGGCTATCAGGGCCTGTGTCGTGGTCCGTCTGGCGCTCCGTCAGTCTGTTTACACCTTATCGGTCTCTGCTTGGTTTGTTCTCGTGCGGACGTAGAATGATATTGATAGTGATATTGATCTATAAGACATTCGGTCTGCATGTACACCTTCTATGATCCCACTTAGCCCCTCCTGTTGTTGTGGTGGAGAAGATAATTTTCGCCGGGCATAGAGTAAAATGCTTTTGCATGACTCAAACCGAATCATGACATTGTGTTTGAGCATGTGGATGTGGTTTCTGTCGGGGCTGAATTCTTCTTCCTGGCTTCGGGGGCTTCTGCGTGTGATGACACTGTAGACTTGTCCAGAGTAATGTTTCTTTTCCAAGAGTGCTCTTACTCTGCGGTTTCTATCACAGCTGAATGTATCTTCCTTGCTTCGGGACCTCTATATAATTATGACAAATTAATCTTTCTGCCGGTTTCAACAACTCATGTCCATGCTCTCACCCTGATCCTTTCTTCTAGGAAAATAAATACATGTACATCTTTTATGATGTTCAAGTTAGCAGCAGGAACACCGTCACAATGTCCGCCAGTACCGTCAAAGACGACATTTGTCTGAAATCACCCTCGCTCAGTATTGATAAGAGGCGTCACACCGCAAAACACTTCGTCAATTTGACAGTAAATACTCGGTCGAATCACCAGTCACATGTTTTCAAAAGAAGTCCTCGCGGTTTTTTTAATTTTGTATTTTTGTTGTTTTGGGTTTTTTGTGGTTTGTTGTTGTTGTTGTTGTTCGTGTCCTTGATATTACCCATACTGATGTAGTGGGAAAGACGTTACAAGTCGCAAGCGGCTAAATCATGAGCTGACAATAAGAACCTTGCATGTTGTTCATAAGCCGTTTGTGCCTGTTAGGCTGTGTACACAATGGACGCCGATGTGTGGATCACAGTTTTGGTGAAGCATTTAGCCGACTTCAGTTTCGTGGGCAAAGCGACAGATTCCTGTCTACTCGACGCTGTTGCCCGGTGTCTGTGATCATACAAAACTTATTCTCGACTACGAAGACGTCAAATTCACAGCCTCAGTATTGAGTCAGTACCACTTCGATCAGTGTCTGATGACCGGCAGTTTTGATCTTTGAGTTTGTCAGTGTGGGTGTCCACTGACTGATCTGGAGGTAGGTAGGTAGGTAGGTTGCTTGGTTTGCTTGCTTGCCTTTTTCCAACTACACCAGGCTGATACCAAAGACGGAGCAACGATGAAGAAGCCAGCGAAATTCTTTTATTCCAGTCGGGATTCGAACTCACACTCCAAGCACTGAAGTTCCAACGCTGTCCCACGTCGGTTATCCCGGCTCCCGTCTCTGTAGGTAAGGGGGAGCCGGGGTGGTCGAATGGTAGAGCGTTGGACTTCTAATGCTCGGGTCGTGAGTTCGATCCCCGCTGGGGCCAAATATTTGTGCTGGCTTTTTCATCGTTGCCCCGTCTTTGATATCACCCTATGTGGTGGAAAAGGACGTTAAACCCCCAAACACCCACCCACCCTCTGTAGGTAATTCCTCAGGGAAGACCCATTGTTTGACAAACGACACGCTAATCTTACTTTCGCCAGCCTTTATTTAAGTACAACGTTAGAAGTCACTGCCACACACACGCACAAGAAAACAATAGTCGATGCGCGATGGTCACCGGGGGATTTCCAAACAAAGGACTTCAAAGCCCGCTTAGTTTCTCGGTGGAAGTGATGCCAGCAACGACCCTACTACATCAGCCACGCCGTGTGGGACATACAGGCCTTGATTCCGGTCAGACCCGGCGGATGCTGACTCTGCAGACCCTAACACAGACCTATCCATCAGCGTTTGAGAAGCAAAGGGGCTGAAACGAGTGCTAGATGTAAAACGGCGTTTATTGCGTCCGATGACCGTCTAGACAGGGAGACCCAGCCGGTGGGGCCGTTACCCGGTGATTATTTGGAAGCAGTGAAAGACCGCTGGACACGTGTGCAATTATTGGTCCGGCTGAGAACTTGTTTATCCCTTGTGCCGTGAGTTATTGCTCTTTATACACCACAAAGCCACGCGAAGGGGGACGGTTTTATTGGTAGATAGGACGAGGCCGTTGAGAGAAAGACGGGGGGACGGAGGGAAAGGTTCGGGAGGGTTCTTGGGTAGATAAAATCGACGGAAGATTACGTAGATATTAAATGTCCAATTAGGACTGGCTGAGGGCTGCTGGCTCCGACCCAGAACTGCTCGCACCGCTTCTCCCCCCACCCCTCAGCTTCAGAGGCTATTCATGCCTGTCTGGGAGAGCCATTGGCGTTGATTATGCCCGCTTCGGAGGGACGTAACATTTCCTCACAACTTCGGCAAACTTAAAAAAAAAAAGTTATCGGTCCGCTGAAGGTGTGAGAAAGTTCAGGCAACATAAAAATCTTTTTTCCCTCAATGACTTGGAAATGGCAACAGACAGACACAAAAAACGCCCTCCCAAAAGCGGCCACACATCATGCTGAATGGATAGTTTGTGTGTGTGATTTTCGATAAAGTTTCAGTCACGCGCAAAGGTGAAAGCGTGCATGGCCAAGAACTGAATTCATGATACTGTCTGTTTAAGATGGCCGCTCTAGATGACTGAAGATCAAATGATTCTTCACGAAATGTTTTACAGTTAACTGTTATGATTATAATCGTGTGCTCATATCCGCTACAAGTGCAATCAACGGAACATTAATAAACCAGGTATTTGAACAGTTTTGTGTAAGTGCGTAACAGTGTAAGAAGAGTGCTTTTTTCAAATTGAAAGAAATTTCCTGGGCTCAAAATCGAATGCTATGCTGCAGCATTCACTGTGACATTCTTCACTGACGCACCCTTAATGTATTTTGTATTTCCGATCTATCAGGATGCATAACTTAAACAATGAGAATGATCACGGCGCTCGCAATTTAGTCACCCAGTACGTGCGTTGGAAATTCTCGAATGCACTGAGGCCATACTGGCCATCGCATCGCTAGCGGATTATTATTATTATTATTATTGTTGTTGTTGTTGTTGTTGTTGTTGTTGTTGTCGTTGTTGTTATTGTTATTGTTTTGAATAAGGGCGGAAGGTGCTCCAAGAACTCCAAGGGTTTAGACGACAAAGTACATCAGCGACATAGAGTGCGAGGGGAGCCGGGGTGGTCGAATGGTAGAGCGTTGGACTTCTAATGCTCGGGTCGTGAGTTCGTATCCCGGCTGGGGCCAAATATTTGTACTGGCTTTTCCATCGTTGTCCCGTCTTTGATATCACCCGTATGTGGTGGAGAAGGACGTTAAATCCCCAAACACCCACCCACCCCACCCGTAGAGTGCGACGTACACTATACAGCAAAACTGCCTGACGGTGACCATTCACTGACTCAGTCCAAAGAATTCGTGTGTTCAACTTCTTGGTCCCCTGTTTGGAAATTGCGTTAAAATCTGATAGCTCATCGGCAGCGCCCTGCTGTCTGAACCACCGAGCGGTCAGATCAATCATTGTTTTCATCCGCACTAAGTGACCGCGGTCATGTTGTGGCCTTACAGGTTCTGACCAAAGAAAACACTAGTTCATTATCTCGTTATCAAGTTCTCACATTTCGTTTTAATTTAGTCATGGACATGAATCACTCGGCATGCAATCTTGGGTGGGTGGGAGAACAGCCGCCGCGTCATTGTTTCTTCATCTGGAGATCAGGTTTCTGGTTTTAATTTATTTATTGACGTGAATCACATGGCAATCGGTTTTAGAGGGGGAGGTGTGTGTGTGTGTGTGTGTGTGTGTGTGTGTGTGTGTTGAGAGAGAGAGGTGGGGGGGGGGACGGGATGGTCCCGATGGTAGCAGGTGGAGGGGTCAATGCGGTCAGCTGATGAGGTGTAGGGTGCGGGACGGTGGGGGGAGAAAAGAGGGGAAGGAGGGGTGGAGGGGTGAAGGGGTGGACATGTCACCGCTCTCCCTGTCAGCTCTGGTCACGTTCCAGCATCACACGAGTCGGGCAGGCAATCCCCTGAAACAACAGCTCTCGTCCACCATCTCCACTGAACGCAGCCTGTCCGTGCGTGCCGTACGAGCAGAAACTCCGTGGCACCCAACGCTGAATTGGGGGCAGAAACGAAAACAAAAATAGCAAATTGTATTTATGGAGATCGTTATGTGAACTGGCCCTCCCAGCAAAACTTCTGGCGAGACTTTTGATAAATCACGTTCCGATTAAGAGAGAGGAAATGTCAGCTTCACAATTTGCTGAAGCTTTGTTGAAGCAGCACTCGTCGCTTTTTTTTTTTTAACGGTGATCTGAACAAAGATCCCAGGCGTCATGGATTTGATTGGCGCTTGGAGCGTTTTGCCAGATCACGGTAAATTTGTCCATGAAGGATCTGTCCATGACACCCTCTGATCTGCACGAGTGTTAACTGGTTCCCACTGCTAGTTTGTCAATACAGACGTCGGGTCAGCCAGTCCGATGCCAGCTTAAATTCCAAGAGATTAGAACCAGAGGGATCGTCACTGAGGCGGGAAAACCAGAACAGCTAACAGTGCGCAAGTGCACAATGCACATCATACTTAGGCCACTCCGAGTTGTTTGCAGATTCCAACGATTCTCTCATGGCTCAAACCATGCTTAGAGGACTTCTTCTTCGTCGTTCACTAGATGGAGATGCCAGTCGCCTGCACCGGCGAATGCAGCTGTCCTCCGAAGGTTCTGCCAGGTCGCCATAGAGCTTCACCCTCAGCTAGGTCGGCTCCTACCCAGAGCGAGTTGGGGCAGCAAAAAAAAAAAGAAGCTCAATTGGGGGAAAGTGTGTGTGTGTGTGTGTGTGTGTGTGTGTGTGTGTGTGTGTGTGGTATAATTATTGTCTTGCACATTTTTTTTTTCGGAATTTTTCACACATAATTTTGTACTTGTTTGTAGTTTTTAGCAACGCCGCAGGTTGAAAAGTGACCAAAGTATGGTCAAACCTTTTTCGTTGAAAAAACTCTCTCTCTCTCTCTCTCTCTCTCTCTCTCTCTCTCTCTCTCTCTCTCGGGACGTCCGTCTTCTGTGTCTGTAAGTAAAGCTCATACAAAAACTTTTTCAGTTCAGGAACACGTCAATTCTTCTGTGTTTTTGCTTTCGTCGGTTAACTGTTTAAGCCCAGGGATTTGTCGGCGTCCCTCTTTCGGGGCCACAGACGCACCTATCACAATGCTGTACACGCCGTCCTTGAAGAAGAGAATGTAAACTCAGCCGACCGTGAAAGGGGGCACTGGTCTTCTGTGCAACTGTCACGGGCCACTGGCACCAGTGAGGAGTGCAGTCTGACAGCTTGTGCTTGAGGACAGCTGCCTTCATCTAAAGAAGGGTTTAACAGCCAAAGGATTTGGTACGCGCTTAGGCCTTTGGTCTAGATGACGGTAAACCGGGTTTTGTTGTCCTCGTGGGGACAATGTCTCTCGCTCGAAAACCACGCGTACGCGTAATTTTGCCTCTCCTGTGACGTGATTCTGTGGAGAACGGGTCTTTTAGCGTGAACGAATTGAAGGATGAGACGGCCGTGGTTCTCTTCTGGAAGTAATGTTGGACGCAGCACAGCCTACGAGGTCATTCACAGGCAGGATTCCTTCTGCTCTGCTTGTTTGTTAGAATTTGGATCTGTGCTCTGGGAAACAATACAGTTCAGAGTATGGTTGGTTGGTTGGTTGGCGGACTGGTTGGCTTGTTGATTGGTTGGTTGGATGGGAAATGAATACAGTTCGGAACTTCAGTGATTGGTTGACAGCCTGCGAGATCATTAACGTCATTTTACGCCATATAGGGGACGGAGCAACAAGGATAAAGACATCACCTATTTTCCACTCGCAGCCCAGATTCGAACTCACTACCTAAGCTAAGACATCCGCCTCAGCCGGGAGTGGTTTGCGCACTGTGCTGTACAGCGGCGAAAAACACGTGCTGGTTTGGCTTTGTCCCAAGGCTGTATTGATACCCGAGCATATTCAAATGCCAAGAAAAGTATCTATATCTATATCTATATCTATCTATATATCTATATCTTGACCCTAACCCTGTGCCTTCGAAAATATACCGATCTATATCTAAGACACTTTAACCCTATCGTCATTTGGTAAAAGAAGCCTAAGCGCCATGGATTTTCATAAGCACTTAGGCCCTTTCACCAATTGGCGCCAGAACTCTCCTCTCTTTTCCTCGAAAGCACGGCTGTACACCCGAACCCAAACAAACAGAATCTCGTATTGAATTCAATGCAATGCGCGGATTGTCACATGAAAGGTCCACACCTGTATAAGCGTCTTGGTTGCGATCCTTTTAACCTTCCCCCTGGAGAGCCACACGATGCTCATCGCCTGTCTCTGCTGATCCTCTCTGTGCGCAACATTCGAGCCGGGTTACGTGCCCGTGCCGACGCGGATTGGGCGCTTACCGCCCTTCATGCCCCAGTCATAATGGGTCTTCCAGATGCTGAACAAACTTTGGCCCATGTTGCGTCCAAGGTAAACACACAGCGAAGTAAACACACAGACACAAGGCTCCCTTTCGTCTTGCGGGCGGCGAAGGCTGCCTCCCTCCACCACACCCACTGCGCATGTCAGGTCATGCGCAGCAACTATTGCTACCGCAGGTACCATCATCTGTGTCCGCGATACCATTAGGAGCGTGGATTCGATGACAAAGCAAACATCGATGAGCGTAGCTTGAAAGCGGGTTTAGAGATGGGGGAGCGATAAGCGGTTAGCACAGGGAGCAAGACCCGTCTAGCGTGACCCACGTGTTACGCTCAACGAACACCGGCACGAGGTGAACGTGCCGATTGCGACAGCCGAAAATCGTTCTGATGCTGCATTACTCGCAATGTGCACGGCTTCCGGTGACGTAATCGTTCTGTGATGTCTTTCGGATAAAGGCCTTGCTTTGAAAATAGGAGCCGGCTGAGAAAACCGGCCGACGATAACGTTTATAGCGATTTTCCAGCATTTTGCCATCACTTCCAGAGCTAATGAATACACACAGGTTTCGCGGTACGTTGGCCGTGGAAACATCCTTCACTGACACGCGGTTTCAGCAGACAAGGGTGTAGACTAGGGTCAAATGTCATTCAGTGTTTGCACTTCGACATTTCCGACGCCGAATCATCATCGTAGGAATCTCAGTTTTTGCATGTGCTCGGAATGGTGGCCGGTTTCAAAATGTGAGAGGCACAAGCGGAATTGTGAGGTCTGAAAAAGATAAGGCTGTGGAGGTGATATGATACCCCCCCCCCCCCCCCCCCGAAAAAAAATGAAACAGAAGTGATGCGACACTGCTGTGATGTGCTTTTGTCGTGGATGCATTGCGGAGTCGTGACAACTTGAAAATAGCAAGGATATCTCGATTTTGGCTGTTTTGTCTGTAACTGATGTATTTGCTTCCTCTGTAGGACACCCACGACATCACAAAAGATAATAAAGATTCAAAGATTTATTGATTAACTTTGAACAACGACAGCAATAACAACAACAGAACCAGCCTGAGCCAACTATGCTGAGCTATGCAGAACTACAACAGCATCCGACACACGAAATCTCATTCATTAAAGGCCTTGGGTGTGAACCATTCTTTGCTGCCCTGACCTGCATTGAACACTGTCACACAACACCCATTGCTTTTCACGGCCCTATCAACACTGCTGGAAAGGTAAATGGACGAGACCGTTTGTTCTTCCACAATACCGGACAAACTCGCCGTGTTTGAGGAAAGTCCGTTCCTGCCAACAACAGTATGGAAAGTATGGATTTTCTGAGACAAGCAAGTGTCACGGCCCGCACACACGTGCCCGGGCCCCTGCTAGAAGTGTTCACCACTCTCACACACAAAAGGGCGCGTGCGTGTACAAGCTTTGTTGGATATTTGCAATGTCCTATTGTTCAAATACTCTGACATGCGTTAACTGTGCGTCTCGTATATCAGCCAGCAGATGTCTGGATGTCTGCCGATGCTGAAGCATCCACACGACCCTGCTTATCAGTTTGATCACGAGGTTGCTCTCGCGGAGACATCAAAAACTTTTTTCCATTTTTTTTTTTTTTTTTTTTTTGCTGATTGCGCTTTTTGTATGAGTGCCTGCTTGTCCAAATGCATTTCACAATATCATTTTCACAAGGTCACAGCTGCTCTTGGTGACATCCAAACCTTTTTTGTTTTCAATTTTTTTAAAGTTCAATTTATGCCGACTGCACTTTTTGTATAACGGGCTGCTTGTGAAAATGCATTTCATCAAATATTTTGCGTGTCTATCTGTGCGCTGAAGCATCCGCGCGACCTTGCTTATCATTTTGATCACGAGGTTGTCCTTGGTGTCACCAATATTTTTTTCAATTTTTAAGTTCAATTTTTCCCACATTTTGTAAATGTAGCTGCTTGTGAAGATGCATATCGTTAAAGGTTTATGTGTCTTTCTGTGCGATCAAGCATCCGCGCGACGTTGCTTATCATTTTGATCACGAGGTTCTTCTTGGTGACTGAAAAACTTCAAGTTTTCAAATTATCAAGTTCAATTTTTGCGAACTGCGCTTTTTTGTATCAGTGGCTCTCCTGTGAAAACGCGTTTCGTCCTCAAAGTTTCTGTGTGTCTTTCTGTGTTGCATAATTGCCGGAACGTGCTTAAGTACGTTAGCAGTTGAGGGCTGAGATTGGAACAGGCGCAGTGTATCGACAGGGGCGTAGTTAGTCGATGGTCAGCACACACCGGCACGTGCGACTCGTTCGATTGTTTTCCAGGCCAGTATGTTAGTAAAACAAAGGACAAGAGGGTTGGAGCTTATGGAAAGTACACTAGCGTCACATGGACAAAGGACGTGAGTGCCTGTCAAATCCATAGCGCATAGGCCCTTTTTCCAGATGTCAGTATTGCAATGTCGGTGTCACTTGATAGGCTGGGAGCAAACTGGGGATGTGGGTCGTTCCGTCAGGTGTTCCCCGTGACCTATCACGCTCTATTCGTGGTGCCGTATTTAATTCTGGCTTGCCCAGTTTAGGTTTTTAGCCTCTCTCTCTCTCTCTCTCTCTCTCTCTCTCTCTCTCTCTCTCTGTGTGTGTGTGTGTGTGTGTGTGTGTGTGTGTGTGTGTGTGTGTGTGTTGTCAATAAGATCGATAACTTCGAATCAGAATATGACGGAAGCGGGTGGATTTTGGTAGCTTAGTTTCTGTTGTGTCCCCCTCTTCGTTCGCATGAGTCGAATTCTAGATGCCCGGTCAGTGGCGTATGTGGTGGAAAAGGACGTTAAACTCACAAACACCCACCCAACCCGGTCACTGGCTGACAAAAAAAAAACCCACCCTAAAACCTCTGGCTACATAAATCTGGTCACAACTGTGACAGCGAACACTTCAAAGTTCCTCTTGGAATAGTTGAGTTGTTTTTCCTAGGGAAGGACGCTGAAAAACGCCATAGAAAATGTCGACTTTTTTCGACGCCTAAAATAATATATCAGTTATCATGCATTTGACTGTGTCGAGCATATGGGTGCTACAGAGGGACTTTGTGTGTCGGGGAGGTGTGGGGAGACCGGGGGGGGGGGGGGGTGTCTCTCTCTGTGCGCTGAAGATCTACCTTGGCCGCAGAAGTAAAAATCAGGGGACAAAGATTCAGTCCGTCTTTCTGACCTTTCAATGACACACACATACTAAACTGAGTGCGTTTAGCGAGGTGCCAGACACGGTCACCGCCGTCGGGTCTTCCCCTTCCCAGACACCTCTGGGACGACAGTGCAGGGTCGTGGCGGTGCGTTGGGAAGGGACCGGTTCCACTGTCGTGGTGGCGGGATCCTGTTTCTGATTGCCTGCGGTTCAAACTCTGTCTGGTATCGACCCGTTGCCGAAATGGCGACACTTCTGTCTGTGCTGGCCGCAGTGGTGGTGTCAGTATTACCGCCCTTCCTGGCCTCGTTTTTGTAGATTTGTGCAAGGGCGACAACTATCAGGACAAATTTGGGGTTAAGGTAGCATCCGTGTGTTGACTCGTGGTAAACGCTTTCGGTGAACGGTTTCGACAAATTTGGTGACTCCGCAGTCTTGTCATATCTTGTTGATCAGGTACAGATACTTTGGGCAGATTTCTGTGTATGTTGTAATGTTGAACAACAACAACAAGTGTTCCGAGTCGTGCGCAGTGCTGTTGAAGAATCTGGGACACACTTATACTGAGAATAAAGACGACATTTCCGTGATGTTTGGCAAATTTAGGTTTTTAGATACTATTTCAGTGAGAATTTCACAGCATTGTCTGCACATGATCATACTGAGAACAAAGACATTTCCATGGTGTTTGGCAAATTTAGGTTTTTAAATACTATTTCAATGAGAATTTCAAGGCATTATCTGCACATGAGTGTCCCCCTGACCAAAAAGATTTTTGCCGAGAAGATTTTTTATTGCCGGCTCTGGGCCCAAGGGGCTTTTAAAGCCGTGATACAATCAAAATTATATATCACTACGTGCGGCTATGACAATATGTACATATATTATAATCAACATCGCCCTCACTACACATTTCTCGCACACAGACACAAACATTGAGAACATAAACATTACTAACCCCAACCTGGTATACAGCTGCAGCAAGTGAAATATTTGTGAGTGTATGTAGGTCACACCGGCTTTCCTTGAGGCCAGGGGACTTCGTAAGTCTCCCTCAGAAACATGAGTAGGACTAGTCTTGTTTTTTCCATTAACTCTGATATTTGAACGAGGCACTCAAGGCGTCAGGAAATAGACCTATTAAAAGAAATCGGAAAGAGAGAGAGAGAGGCAGAGTGAGAGAGAGAGAGAGAGAGAGTGTGTGTGTTTCGAACTGTGACGTCTGTGCATTTTTTGTGTGTCTTAAGTTTGTAACTTATCGTGCTGACCACCAAGTCTTGAATGTTGTTGTTGTTGCTGTTGCTGTTGCTGTTGTTGTTGTTGTTGTTGTTGTTGTTGTTGTTGTTGTCGTCGTCGTCGTCGTTGCTGTTCTTTATTATCTTTATTTATTTATCTTTATTGGTTTTAGTTGTTGTTTGATTGCTGTTGTTTGTTGTCGTTTTGGGGTTGGGGTTTTTTGGGGTTTTTGTTTTACTGTTGCTGTTTTGTTTTGTTTGTTTGTTTGTTTGTTTGTTTGTTTGTTTGTTTGTTTGTTTAGGGGATGTTTGTTTTTGTTGGGGGGAGGTGGTTGTTTATGTTTTGTGTGTGAGGGTGGGGGGGGGGGCGGAGGTGCTGGTTGGTGCTGTCCTGTACTTTACTGCGTTTTACGTATGCTAGTATCCGAGTTCTATTTAAGAGCTCATTATAACCAAAGACACTCGAAATTCTCCCAATAGTTATGTACATACACCAAGCTCTACCTTTCATCCCTTACTTGCCCAATGTTTCAAAGGCGTCCTTCCACTCGCTTCCCGTTATCTCCTCTCCAAAGTGGCTCTGTACTCTAACTGCCTGATAGATATATTGTTTCATAAGGTTACGGTCCAGGATTAACGTTAAATCCCTCCTACGTGTTTGCCCGAACTTCAACCTAATCCACCTCTCACGCTAGCCCGTAACACCGGCCCTCCAGCCAGTCCAGTCATTGTAACTGGCGGAAGATGGGAGTTTGATAGCAGATGGACTGTGGACTAAACATGTGTGCGGCGCCGAAGTCTGTAGGATACTATATTGGGAAAACCCACATTGTTCGGACTTCTTGATACTCGTGAACCTGGTCTTCAGCTTTTGCGCTTGGTACATATTCGAAACCATACGCACGCACGCACGCACGCACGCACACATCAAACCACATTTGCTTGTGGAGTATCAGCCACGACAGTGTGAGCCGGGGTGGCCGAATGGTAGAGCGTTGGACTTCTAATGCTCGGGTCGTGAGTTCGTATCCCGGCTGGGGCCAAATATTTGTGCTGGCTTTTTCATCGTTGCCCCGTCTTTGATATCACCCGTATGTGGTGGAAAAGGACGTTAAACCCCAAAACACCCACACCCACCCCCACCCCATCAGCCACTACAGTGTTAGAGGCAAGTTGAATGCACAGCTCTTTCAGCAATTCCCCGGTCACTTTTTTTTTTATTTTACACGACACGACACGACACGACACGACACGACACTACACTACACTACACTACACTACCTTTATTGTCTATTTTACGTTATATAAAACACAATTTCTCTTCTGCAGTATAGCCCCTGACAGTGCATAAGATGATAATGAAGATAATAATAAAAGATAATAACAAGAGCATTCAGTTCTTGCGGGAACGTTAAACAACATGTCACATACTCGGCTCCCTCATAAAAGAAAAAAAAAAGTATATCGTCCAGACACATTCCTGGCGTGTTTCTTTCTTTCTTTCTTTCCTTCCTTCTTTTCAGTTCGATCTAAACCCCCGATATTACCCTTGTTCGTATGCTTTTGAAAGCGAGCTTCATTGAAATCGGATGTGGAGTCAGTCGGCCGTGATGGCATCGCGTCACGTGTGTTCACGGGAGAGGATTCTGTTTCCTTTCATATCTCCATCTGTCGCCACCGTTTGAGATGTCGGGGATCCAGTCAGGCGTGGTGTGATCTCCCTTTCCTAGGCTCGATTTCGGATTTTTTTTTTTTTTTAATTTGGGTATTATGCCGACTGGCTCTCTTACGTTTTTTTTTTTTTTAAAACTATACAACATTCTATGTTGTCAGTGTATAACAAAGGGTGTCTTAATGCAATGTTATCATAGTTGGAAGCTAACTGAAATGCATAATGTTACAGGTCCCCCCCCCCAAGTTTTGCCTTCCTCAGTTCATCCGAGTTGTTCATCGCGGATTGGCTCATGTTCTGTTGATAGCTGTCCAAATTCCGCTGATTCTTATAATGTTATGGATCTGTCTGGTCATGTTTTCAAGTGTTGAGGTAGAACTGCTCGTCTAAGCCCTGGCCGGCTTGGATGGTGGGAGTGGAGGGCGGGGGAGGGGGAGGGGAGGGTGTTAGTGTGAGGGAAAGGGGTGGGGGGGGGGGCTTAGGGCTGAACGGTAGTTATTTCATAAACATGGACATGGAAAATCTAAATGTATCTTTTCGTAAACGCGGACATGGAAAACTTAAAGGCATACAGTTTCGGGAAAAGACAAAGGTCTAAAATTAATGTATGTAACACGTAGGCCTACCTAAATTTTAATCCCTTCGCCGGAATGAATCTTCGAGTAAACTGCATTGTGCGTTTTGACCGAAAAGGGGAATGGATGCTTTCTAGCATAACTGCTCTGTCAGATGTATGGCAGAAAGAAAATGGCTCTTATCATTGCCCCGCTCTCACTAGAAGATGACCAGATGAAAAAGGGAAAGACACAAAACCTGGAAAACATTCCCAAAAACGCTTCATCCTGTATTCCCGAGGAGCAGTGTATGATTTCGATCTGTCACACACCCCACCATTAGAGAAATGAAGACACAGCAGAGGGGACGGAAAAAAAGAAGAAGCAAGTATGGAGATGTTGCGAAGATACTCTTTCCAGAAAAGAAAAATAATCACAATAATTCCTGCGACAGACGGGAATTTCACGGCAGTAATAAGACACCGGTTTCACGGTTTCTGGCCTTTTTTGTGTTATGTAATCGCATTTCTTCTCTCAGTGACACGCGAGCCGTGAAGGTTTTGGGCGAGTAAACTATATTAGCGTGCTCCCTTTGCGACGTCGGCTGAGAACAGATCGTCGTCTCAAAGTCTGAAAAAACAAACAAACAAACGAACAAAAAAAAAAAAAACAACGGCACTCACGATTTTCGGTGCATGTCTGTCAAAAACAAAACACAAAAAGGCTGCCATAAAGGGAGAATGTGTGAGTGGTGTTGTGGTGGGCTGAGAGGGGGGGGGGGGGGAGGGAGGGAGAGAGAGAGAGCTAGAGTGTGGCCTTCATTTGTTTAATTCAGTGGACATGGTCACTGACGAGAAAGGGGTTGTCAACGAAATGTTGTTGACATGGCTAGAAAAAAAGAAAAAAAAAGCGCACAAATTCGTAATTTTCGGAAAGTCGGGGGTTCGAAACCTGATCGGACCAAAACTTGTACAGGATTTTTTCCAACGCCCCGTCTTTGAAATCACCCACGCGTTGACATAAAATGTTCAAGCCGGCAAAAACATCAAAAGACCCACCCACTCACTCACCGACCCACCCATTTCGCCATAACCGAAAAAGTGTACAGACAGAGAGGAAAGCGGCTTAGTAACTTTCCATGATGTATAATAACAAGAAAAACTTCAGTTGTACTGTATCGTGTAGGCTTCTTACCCATTTTCTTCAACTGCTCAAAGCGCCGCGAACTGAACCCAACACGCACGCCCACGTGAATCACACGCTTTCTCTCTGACAGTGGACATAACCACATGACAATCGAGTATTGCGCAGCTATGGGATGAGTCTCAGCTCATGTGCAGGCCAATGTCAACGTCCAACAGACATTCAGTTATAGACACTGTAAGTACAGCTTTAAGTATCGACACGCACCATATTTTGCCCCACGAATGCCTAATACAAAGAACATTCTAAAAGTGCTTGCCTCGTCAAAACCTAACATAACGTAATATCCGCGAGAGCCCGGCGTATGTTTGACAGGGAGCTTCGCAAATCAAAGCAACGGCATGACTCTGCCGTTCTCTCGGCCACGACCGGATCCGAGTATATCAAAGAAGGCGTAATCTCAGAGCAGCCCAAAATACGCTTGTAGCATCACGCATCCACGGGAACTGAACTAGTCCAGGGGTCAGAAACTCACGCACTATGACATCGATCTGGTATGGGTTTGGCTGCTGTGTTGGCTGCGATGATCGCTGCATTCACTGTGTTGACAGAAGTCTCAACCTGGACTTACGGTTGTCTCCTACTGCTTTTCTGATTGGTTTAACCAATGTTATTGATGTATATGTCTCTGGTTTGACTTTAAGCGTGTTTACTCTGGTAGATACAAGGAAACTATCTAGACATTGTCTACCATGCAGTGATTACACAAATGAGCACAAGGTAAAAGTGAGGGTTAACCAAAATTATGTGAACACACCGGTGACGTTGCGTACTCAAGATTAAAATTCAAAGTTACGGGGGAAGTTAGGTAGCTGTACAGTTCCTGCTTCAGCCCGAAACGATCTACCTCAAACCTTAGGTAGCTTGCGCGTGTTCCCTAACCTGCCCTGTGCACGAGACAGCACGTGATTTTTCGGGCTAAACTGTGGACTGTATAGGAGAAGATGGAAAGAAAGACTGAAGGGAAAAAAGATGAACAGAGTATAATTATGTCATGTAGGCTTGAAGTTCTTGATTATACCAAGTCCAATGGTAGGGCACCTGATTGGTTTTTAAATCCAAGGCCTTTAAACCGAATGGCGATAGAGACCAGTGGTGAACTGATTGAGCGTCTCATGACCAGAACGCGTTTCGCTACACTGCTGCCTCCTAGCGGAAGCTTCCTAAAGTAATCGAAGACAATAATCGCCCCTTTAACTCGTAAACTGCCTCGTAGTATTGGCCCTTTATTTCCTACCTATCGCGGAAAGTGCTGACGTAGAGACACTTCTGCGTATCACATGACTTTTACGTCAGCGTTTTCTCTGTTTGCTGACTGTTCCATTAAGGGGCAAGGGGCGACCATTTAGTCTAATTGTTTCCCTTGGATAGGTCAGAGGATTGAGAGCCGGAGTACCAGATTACTGATCTGTCTACGTGCCACGCGCGTGACCTGGTCACACTTATCTCCCTTGTGGGTCTGAGGGGAGGGTATTCTCTTCCGTCAGAACCTGATGAGGTCTGTGTTCCTCTCTAGCCCTGGTCAGACCGGGTCTTAACCCGTAATAGTAATGTCATTGTGTGGAGGAAGGGCCTAAGTGCTTTAAAAAAACCCAAGGCGCTTTAAGCCCTTATTGCAGACAGCAGAAGAGTAGGTTAACGTGGACAGTTCCTGCAGAAAGAGCCTTAGTGCTTTGAAATCCGTGGCGGTTTTGTTGTTGTTGTTGTTGTTTTCGTTTTGGACATTTCTTGTAGGTAGCATTGCTGATGCAAAGTTGTGTAAGCAACAGAAATGGACTTATAAGTAGAATTATGACGTCATGTCTGAATAATTAACCCATTAAGCACAGCGTCCCCAAAATTGGATGCTCTACAGTGGAGCATTCTCTACACATTCGTCTTTGAAAACGACTTAATTTGCTGGTTGAAGAACATGAAATGGTTCTTTGTTAGTGTTCATGTTGATTGCCGTTGTTGTTGATTATGTTGTTGATGATTTTGTAGGCTTGATAAAGGGCACGGCTCCATCCTAACTGAGTGCGCACAGTGCGTAGGGAAAAGGTTTTGGAGAAAAAAAGGGGGAAAATGAAAGTCAAGTGAAAGTTGAGAGTTTTCTTGCATCCTTGTCTGTATGCTTGATATTGGCCGTCATAGCCAGTTAGCGTTTTAACACCGCAACCGCCACCACTACCGTAACCACCACCAACATCGAGAAAGGGTCAATCTGTTGTAAGACTCTTGTTGTAGCTGTGTAGCTCTTGCCTAGATGTTAAGCGCAAAGTTCCGTTCCAGCTTCAGTTCTTCTTCAACGTTCCCTGTATTCTGCCTCTGATGACTAGGTTAATATCAGTCGGTGATGAAACTGGTGGCCTTCACTTCAGCATGTCCGTCTTGTTGCCCAAGAGATGTTCAGCCAGCTTTGCTTTGCTCCACGGGGCCATTGCTGTGTCCTTGTTGTTGGGTCCAACTTTATTAATCAATTACATACGTTCATTCGAGCCGATCGTCGGGGGTTGTCTCCGGGTACTCTGGCTTCCTCCCCCTCTGCTTTGGAAATGTTCGGACCAAAAAATTTGAAAATAAATGCAAGTCTAAATTCGGAAACTTAAAATTGCTGAGATGACCCTTCGCACCACGTGACTGTAATGTGTTCAGCGTGAGAGAATGCGTGTGGTTAACGTGAGCGTGTGTGATGGGTTTAGCCAGCTAAAGAAATTGGGTAAAGCGCCTACACAATACTCAATTATTATTATTATTATTATTATCTTTACAACCACGCCGCACCTTTATACACTTGTCAAGACCTTACGAAGACGTTTGCAGCCCTGGCAAAACCCATGCATTTTGGCAGGAACGGTATGTCGAGAGGAACTGCATGAACTTCCGTACGGAGCCGTCAGTGGCGTTCACTGGGTAACGCTTATACTTCACCGTTCTCACTTACTGAAGACCTTTTGATAGTATCGGCAGCAGGATGATTAGGAGTTCGCTTATCAAGTGAGCTTCCTCGTCTCCTGACCCCAGGGGCAAGCCCGAGGGGGGTGGGGCGTGCACTGTAAGGGATCACGCTGCCATTTCATGATAGATATGAATGTGAGTCTGATGTGCAGTTGCCGACGCAACGCTCAGTGATGACGCGCGTTGGCCAGTTGAAATCGCTTTATTTAAAGTGTTCGTAATGAGTTCTGTGGGAGGGGAGGGGGTGAGGGGGGGGGGGACTGTCGCTTACGGAGCTCTAAGGAGTTTTTCATAGTAGAAGTGCACCTGTCTTGAATTCAGAATTTTAATTTACTTCCACGACGGGTTGTTGTTGTTGTTGTTGTTGTCGTTGTTCTTATTGTTGCTGTTGTTGTTGTTTAGTTCAGCTAATAATATTATTTGGACAGGGGTGAGATGGGTGTTTGGGAGTATAACGTCCTTTTCCCACCACGTATGGTTGATATCAAAGACAGGGCAACGAGAAAAAGGCCAGCACAAATATCTGGCCGGATCCGGGATTCGAACTCACGACGGACGGACGGACCCCGAGCACTGCAAGTCCAACGCTCTTTTCGTTCGGCTCTCCCGGCTCCCTTAATACCTTGACAGGCTCCTGGACAATTGCAGTGAGGTCGGATTACGTTACAATCATTATGAAAAATATATATTATATAAAATATACATTTCTATATATAAATATATATTCTATATATAAATATATACATTTCACTACAGCATTATTGCAGTAAGGCCGGCGTCACAGCCTTAATGTAACGTCATTCTCGAAATAGTAAGGGCAAGAACTAGGGCCGCATGTAAAAGTCGGGGTTAGGGAGTTTAGCCCCGGGTTAGAGTCTAACTTCGAACTAAACTAGCTCTAGGGTTAAATTTTCTGTTGTTTTGGGGTTTTAAATCAGGAAGCGGGTCCATTCCAGCAAGGTGCCTATGCCGTTATAGAAGGATTTTTCTCTTTCTTTCTTCGCATCCTTTTTTTATTTAATTTTGTTTTGGGGTTTCTTTTGACCTAGTCTGGGTTAGGCCCGTAGCTGTGGGTTAAATTAACCTCGAGTTTTACATACCTGAAGTTAATGAGTTTATACTGTCTACCATGTACTCAGTTGCAAACCTGCACGTGAACATAACGAAGGTCGTTGCCTTTTTTTTTTCACTTCTTTGCAATGCCAGGAAACACAGCTAGACATCTTATCGTTTGGCTCAAGCCAATTGCAGCTTGTTTCTTTAACCGTTTAATTGCCTGGAGTTATTTCTCGCAGCTGTTTTGGCTAATGCTCCAAGACGTGTGCACGAAAGCGAGACGCATCCGGGGCATTTTATGGGCTGCCGGGGACGTGTCTTTGCGTCTACAAAGAGCTAGCGGTTTGGCTAAGGTTCTTGGGCACACCTGAGAAACGGTGATAATTTTTAACGTGCGCGTCGCTGCCTCAAGACAAATTCAGAAAAATATCTGAAGAATTTGGCGAGATTCGGCGCAGATTTAGGGTCCCAGTTTTTGTTTTGCCGTTGGGTTTGTTTCTGCTTGGATTGCTTGGTGCTTGTAACGCGTTTTTTTTTTTTAATTTTTTTTTTTTTCATCGAGATTGGGAGAGACTGGTCCCGCAATATTCGCACAATGTCCGAACAAGGACTGTGCAATCTGTCTCATTAGAGGCCTGCAGTCTCACCAAAAAGCCCCAATGATTGTGTGTGTGTTTTTTTTTTTTGTTTTTTTTCAAAACCGACTCCTGCCACTGTGCACGATGCAGGCGACTCTGTCACAGCTGCACAGTTTTCGGCGCTTCGAAGACCCTTATATTGAGTTTGCGGAGACTTCATTGTGCTTTTAGGTCAGTGAGCGAGACACATCGCTGCAGCGTCGATCAGGTGTTGTGTGCTGCACGAGAAGACTAGCCACTGCGATCTCAGGTTCTCGCTAAATGTCAAAACGGAAACTGCGCTGTGAAATCAGGCTGCCCCTGGTTGGTATAAGGGTTTTAGGGACGCTGAAAACTTTGTAACTGTGACAGAGTTGTGCATTTTACACAGTCGGATACTTGTTTTTAAAAACACATTGCTTGTGGCTTTTTGTCAAGGCTAAGACGCGCTGGTGAGAACGTGCTTTGCGAAGAAGGAAAAAGAAAAAGGGGAGTTAAAAACTAGGCATGCTAAGGGAGATCATGGCACGTCTTTATCTCAGCCCGTCTCTGCTGCCCATTCTTTAGACTTTTTCTTCATTTCGCTGGCCCATTTATTTGTCTCATGTGTGTTTCCATTTCGAACTCAGGCGTGTGGCAAGTCTCTTTGAAGCCATCCCGTGGCAGATAGGAGTTTAAACTAGAAACAGTATAATATTATTCACTGAGATGGCCAACTCGCTACGGCATTGAATCACCGAGCATTGTACATATCACAAAACCCTTAGGAGAGGGGAGGGGGGCGGGGGGGGGGGAGAGTTTAAAGCCCCTTTCCACCACGTATGGATGATATCAAAGACGGGGCAACGAGAAATATGGCCAGCACAAATATTTGGCCCCAGCCGGGATTCGAACTCACGATCCGAGCATTTAAAGCCCAACGCTCGGCTGTCTCGGCTCCCGATCCTTAGGCAAGCACACCTGTTTTACTTTCTCGTAGTTTCTTTGCACAACACGTGTTGACAATTTTCACCCTACCATCTTACTATTTCCTCCGTATATTGGCACCACCAACCCAGCGGCCTCGTTTTCCGTCTTTGTTCTGTGTTCAGGAATGTTCCTTTCCTTCGTAAAGGAAAGTTCTCTGCTTTCTGTAGCTGTCCTTTCGGTTCTGGAGCAGCCGAGTAGTGATGGAAGGAACTTTAAATAATTTCGGACGTGCACAACTGACGTAAAACAAACGCCTGACACATTGTTGAAAGCGGAGAAGTCGCCGGATCTTGGAAGCTGCGCGGTGCGTGAAGTGCCGATGCCAGCTCTGACTGACAGTCTCGACTGCACGCGCACGTCACGTCATGCAAATCACGTGACCCAGTGACGTGACCCCGTCTGACGCTCACAGTTTGTAAGGGGTTACGCCACAGGACGATGCTATCTAATCTCGGACCCAAAATTCTCTCGCGTCGCTTCGCGGCTTGTCTCGGTTGAAGTTTTGTAAAGGTTTACGTGTATGCACCTCGTTTGAACCATTTAGCTTCCTGCTTCCCGTCACGCTAAGCGAATTCCTGCGAAGGGAAATCACTGCGACATCTCGGACTATTGTGAGGGTGACGTCCCTTGCCCGTTGTCAGAAGTTGTCACGTGATGAATTGCTTGTGTCAGCGCTGTTTCAAAACCGGAGATTGTGTCAGAATTATGGCTGGTAATAGGCCCTGAGAATTCTGAGTTATGGTTTTAGAGGCAGCGTACTTCACGATTTTTCCACGCTCAAAACCCACTCGTTTCGGAGCTCATGAAATGTTGATGACTTTTAAACACGCGTTTTAAAACTCGCTTCATCGTTGAGACGATTTTTTAACTTTGATGGGTAACGAACACTGCAGATGCCAATCATGTAAAGATTGTTTTTACGATGACAGCTCATAATAAGGGATGAGAATGACTGGTGTTAGACGAGGCAGCAGAGTTTCGGTGCACGGGCATTTAAAGCGGCTGCGTCCATCATGGCTACGCCATGTCAGTCAACTCATCTTGTAAAATTGAATATTGTTTGTAGCATGTCTGCGTTACTCTCAGCTTGGGCATATTGCATTTTCCAGGGGCCTTTGCTTTTTTTTTTGCTTTTTTTTTTTTGGCTGTCCCAACTCTTTGCCAGCTCCTCTCAGGTCATGGGTGGAACTAGAGGGTGGAACCGGTACAATTTCTCAAACCGGTTTTTAACCGGTTTTTCCAATAGAAAACCGAGGTTTAAAACCGGTTAACTGGCTATGTATACGTCATCTATTGTTTCTAACGTTTCCCCAAGAGATGGAAGGGGGGAAGGGAGGGGGTCTCCTAGTACTCCGGCTTCCTGTACCCCTGCGTTGGAAATGTTCAGCCAACAAGGGTGAGTGTTTGGGAGTTTAACGTCCTTTTCCACCACATACGGATGATATCAAAGACGAGGCAACGATGAAAAAGCCAGCACAAATATTTGGCCCTAGCCGAGATTTGAACTCACGACCCGAAAGTTGGAAGTCCAACGCTCTACCATTCGGCCACCCCGGTTTCCCTGTTCAGCCAACAACAATTCAACAACAACAACAACAACATGATGACGATGATAAGGAGGAGGGGGAGGAGGAGGGTGTCTTGTAACGGGCTGAAAAACGACGAGTGATGTCCCTTAGAAAAACCGCGGTTTTCCGTTTTTTTAAGGCCGAACCGGTTTACCGAACCGTGAGAAAGTCGGACCGATTTTAACCGGAAAACCGGTAAAACCGAACACCCCTAGGTGGAACCCACGGAGGACTCGGAAGCTGGGACAATTTTTATTATGCATGATGATGGAGATGAGGATGATAGTAAGATGATGCTATGGAGGTCCATGTGGTTTGGGACTGCGGGACAAGGCCGCATTCCACGCTTCCTGTCATAAATATCCCGGCATTAACCAGGCCCGGGAACTACGGCACCTGCGGTGCCGGCCGTGTAATCATCCACATCATAAGACGTGTCATACTAAGGGAAGCACCCCCAAAGTCGCACCCGTGAAGTGGGTGAAACTCGGCTGTGTGGCAACAGCCTCCCCATCGGGCCCATAGCACACCCGCTCTGGGTAGGAGCCGACCTAGGTAGGAAAAATCCCGCTTGCCTCGGCTGGGATTCGAACCCGGGTCTCCCGGTCCATGATCCGAAGTGCTAACCACTACACTACGGGGGCCGGTTAGGGGCCTTTGCTGTTATATATATGTTGATGTTTTTTCACCATATTGATGTTTATGTCGTCAGTGTTTATGTTCATAATGTTCAGGGGAGCCGGGACAGCCGAATGGTAGAGTGCTGGACTTTCAATGCTAGGGTTGTGAGTTCCAATCCCGGCTGGGGCCAACTATTCGTGCTTTAACCTGCCAAACGTTTAAAGACGTGTGCACGACAATGCTTTGTAAATAATATACGTGCATGTAAGCCTTTTAGCGCAGACGTACTCGCAGCGCAGACGTACTCCCAAGCTACGCGGGAGTATCACGGTCGTCAGAACAGAGACTGGGTGAGTCGTAAATGACTTTTGACCTGTCCGGTAACATGACTTCCACGTGACAACGTCGTCACAACAAAGTAAAGCAAAGAGGAACTTTCGGTGACATGACATAACAAGCCTGTGCTGCCATTGGCTAACCAGGCGGTGATAACGATAACGAAAGCTGATAAACGTGGGTGGATGTAGCAGCACTGGTGACCTCAATACACGTCTGGGTTGGTGGTCACGATGACACGGGAAAGCGCGCGCACACACACACACACACACACACACGCACGCACACACACACACACACACGCACACACACACACACACACACGCACACACACACGCACACACACACACACACACACACACATACACACACACACACACACACACCGGCCGGCACACACACACAGAGAGAGAGAGAGAGAGAATACAAGTGCTGAAACCTACCATGTTTTGGCCCCGAATGCCCAAACAATTACAAAACACCGTCCTAGAAGTTCTCGCGTCAAAGCGGGATGAACAGTGTAATAACACACACACACACACACACACACACACACACACACCTGTCGTCAGTCCGTGTTACGTGTCGTCATTCTGTGCCAGGCGCCACTGAGACTATCTGTGCATGGATCTCACTGTCGGCATTTCATGTCAGCATGCAAAGCGGGTTTCTTCAAATATCAAGGCGGATCAGCCTCGAAAAGACAAAATACTGCTGCGCAGGTGCAACTAGATAGCCTTCTTGTTGATCAACTCCTTTTCGATCTCTTTCGCTCGCGTGTGAGCGTGAGTTCTCTTCCACGCTCGCTACAGCAGGCAGACATTGTGTGAAACTGAAAGCGAGCTCCGTCGGATTTTTATCGTTTTCTGCCCATCAGCGGAATCGCTTCACGGCGCTCAAATCGACTCTCACTTTATCGGCAAGAGGGTGTCCTTGTCATCAAGATGAGCTGGCTGTTTACTGCGAGTAAATGCTACTCACTTTGCCTCGCATAATTTTCGCACCTGATGGCGGGATAACGTACGGTACACCGGGAAGAGGTAGCGAAGATGGCGTCAAGTGTAACTGGTGTTACACTGATTCGAAGGTTTTCGACAACGGCCGCCGTCGTGCTTTCACCTCTAGTCGGATGTTCGAAATACGAGCAGGCACGCACGCGATTTTGCATTGCAGTAACGTGTTAATGAATTCCTGGGTATTTTTGGAAACGCCGTAATGCTTGAAAATTTAAAGGTTTAATGTGTATAAAAAAAAAGAAGATATCACCACTGAATAACCTTGTAAAAATCAGTAAAAGTGTTTGACAACTATACGTTACTTAATATTAATATATGTTCAGTTTCCTATCTCGGGGGGGGGGGGGGGGGGGAGCCGGGGTGGTCGAATGGTAGAACGTTGGACTTCTAATACTCGGGTCGTGAGTTCGATCCCGGTTGGGGCCAAATATTTGTGCTGGCTTTTTCATCGTTGCCCCGTCTTTGATATCACCCTATGTGGTGGAAAAGGACGTTAAACCCCCCAAACACCCCACCCCCTCCTATCTCAGGGGCGCTACAAACATAGAGGATAAAAACACGCTATGCATGTGTGTGTGTGTGTGTGTGTGTGTGTGTGGTGAGCTTGTCGTACTTGATTATTTGTCGTGTTTCATGTACCCCCACTGGGGTTTAAAAAAATAAATAAAAAAAAAGACTTGACTTGTCAGTAAATTCTTTTTTTTTTTCTGGTTGATAAACGGCTTCTTTCTTTTCCAAATAGTAGCGGCACCGCCACGTCAGAGTGTTTCCAAGCAAAAGCCGACACAGTCAGTGTTCCCATTTTCAAATGTGAGTAGCACTAACTGTTTCCGATAGATTTTGAATCGTCAACGTGAAAGAAAGTGTGCCCGTTATCTACCAGAAAACTACTTCTACTAACTCGTTATTACAGTATAAAGACGAGTGCATGCTCATATTTCAGATCTATGATCTTTTATGGAAGCAAACTATGAATCGCAGTAGCACCGTCTAAATTCCTGCATGCGCGTTGCGTGAGAGCAGTCGCCCTCGTAGTCAGGGCTACCCATGCGTGTTCGTGGCCACCACATCCTCGATACTTTCCAATGAGAGTAGCACCTGAAACGATAACAAACCATCTTGATTAAGCCCCCGTGGTACACGCGATGCGGGGTTTGTTTATGACCCTGGTCTGCTGTGTCCCCAAGGCAAGCCTTTACCCCTACTAGTTATATGACTACAACCGGCCTGTCACCACAATGTCCTCCTTTCGGCCTATCGTGTTGCACGTGCGGGCCACGGGAGCCGCGGGGCCGAGAGATTAGTTTCATGGGACCTGGATCACACGTGGATTAAATTCCATGTCGCGGGCCCGTGTTTCCTGATAACCTCCCGATGTCAGTGGAGGAAGATAGAAAAGGATTGAGATAACGCAGAGGAAACACACAGCGATCCTTCGTGCTCTTTCCCGTGTAGCGTGTCTATACTATATACTGCCCTTAGCCCTCGTCCGTAGCAATGCATATTTATCCAGATACACGTAAACTGTTTCGAACCATGACCATTTAGCCACAGTGAAAGGGGAACTGACATGGTTCCTTGCCTAGTCGCCAAAACTGGTATGTGAGCGGCAAGATGCGCAACTTTTAAAATCTCGTACGAAACCAAATGCATCTTTCATTCTTTTACGGGGAGCCGGGGTGGCCGAATGGTAGAGCGTTGGACTTCTAACGCTCGGGTCGTGAGTTCGTATCCCGGCTGGGGCCAAATATTTGTGCTGGCTTTTTCATCGATGCCCCGTCTTTGATATCACCCGTACGTGGTGGAAAAGGACGTTAAGCCCCCAAACACCCACCCACCCTTCATTCTTTTACGTTGGTTAATTCGCTTCCGGTTGATTTGTTGCCCGGGGAAGCAATGTCAAACACAGGAACATCATTTTACGTGAGCATTTTTTTTTTCATGCTCTCGGATTTCATGTTTTAATTTTCCACGAGCAATAAATAAACTCTGTATGAACCTATACATGAAATATCACAACACGATGCCCCAGTTCCGTTTGTCACGTGCTCGTGAACACTACCGTGCACTCACGGACTCTTTCTCCCTCAGCCTCAGATTTCTCCACATGGCTGTCATGCTGACAAACATATCAGCGCGATGTGGAAGTGGTTACGGCAGAGGTGGGCAGTGTATTGGAAAGGTATTGCGATCGCGCGCACGAGGGGTTGTCAGCGGGCCGTGTCCATGTGTGTCCGGCTGTCAGGTAACGCTGGTCATCGCACCTGGCGCGTGACATGCGAGACAGCTTGACCGACACGGGGACAAACTCGGACATGGAACTTGGACATGTGGACAACAGTGCAGTACGTGCAGTCCAGCGCAACACTTGTAGAGAGTCAGGCCGCATGTAAACTTGTCATACATACACACAACAATTTAGTGAGTTTGTCAATGTGTACGAGCTGATAATATGTTTCGTGCGGAAGTAAAGCACACACGCGACTGATACTGCGCTGCGCGCTCTCTCTCTCTCTCTCTCTCTTCGTCGGTCGCCAACAAGTCGATGAGCCACGATAGCCGAATGGCAGAGCGTTGGACTTTCAATTCTCGGGTCGTGAGTTCGAATCCTGGCAGGAGCCAAATATTTGTACTGGCCCCGTCTTTGATATCACCCATACGCGGCGATGGAAAAGGACGTTAAGCTCCCAAAGATCCAACCACCCTCGCCAACAAGTCACTAAGCCACTGTGTTAATTCAGTCACCTGTATTCAAAACTGACGAATATCTTTTGTAACAATAATTGTAGTAATGGAACAATACGATGTAATAATGCCAATGCGAGTACCAATACACTTACCAAGAACAGAAACACTAATAACTGAATTGTTTCCACGGCGCTACTTTCAACAACAAAATAAACCAATAAATGAATAAGCGTACAGCGAAGTTTTTTTTTTTTTTAGTACACTTAGACCTCCCCCCCCCCTCCTCTTTCTCACCCTCTCTCTCTCTCTCTCTCCAAATATTTGTGCTGGCTTTTTCATCGTTGCCCCGTCTTTGATATCACCCTATGTGGTGGAAAAGGACATTAAACCCCCAAACACCCACCCACCCACCCTCTCTCTCTCTCTCTCTCGTAGCTCTAATTTATTATAATTACTGCCATTGCAATACCGTTAACATCCACTTGTTCGACCCCTGAGCATTATTATAAGCCCTGCTTGTTCATGCTCAGTAATTGTTTGTTTACTTGGAACAAATTGTATTGCAATAAACCTGTTTAAACCAATAACCGTACAGAGGTTTTCTTCTATGCTTGGCCACATGCTTCTCTTATTTCCTTCCATGATCTCCTGGAACTCACCCTAAGAGCCAGACAGCCTCCTGTATGAGATGTTTCAGAACTAGACGTAGCGAGATAATACAGCCAGGAAGCGTCATCAATCATTCGCCTTGACAACGGGATCTGTAGCGGCGTGAGAGTGTTAATGAACAAGCGGTCAATATCAGTACGTCTGTCTACTCCTGAGCGTATCGCGTGCGCCATCTGTACTGACCATCGGCTGACCATTTGGTCCACCGTGCCGCGCCCTTCGGTCCGGCCACAGGCAGGGTTTCACCACGGTACAGGCAGCTGAAACTGAGCGCGCTGCTTACGGAGGTGCATAATAGAAAGGCCAACGAATGATCAGGATTTATTCCTGATCATCTGAGAATAGACTAAATGATTGTGTTCAGGAGATGCACTGAGTGAACTTGGGGAGCCGGGATAGCCGAATGGTAGAGCGTTGGACTCTCAGTGCTCGGGTCGTGAGTTCGAATCCCGACTGGGGCCAAATATTTGTCCTGGCTTTTTCATCGTTGCCCTGTCCTTGATATTAACCATACTTGTGGAAAAGGACTTTAAACTCCCAAACACCCCCCCCCCCCCCCCCTTTGAGTGAACTTGACTGCAGTCGTTTCACTGACAGCAGAGACTTCATTACCTCTTAACACAAAAATTTGATAATTATGATAATGGTGAGATCAATAAAATAACAAAGTATGCTCGAAAGTTTTCTTAGATTTCACAAAGCGACTAGCAATGAGCAGTACTCATTCCAGAGAAACGATACATGTATCTCAAATGGTCGATTCTCGATCAGAAATTCTGTGCATGTTGAGTACTAGTTCGCTTTGTCATCTGGTGGGGATCTGGACAGTTCAGCTGACTGGATGTCGAGATCTGTAAGTCCCGGGTTCGAATCCCTACTACAGGTTCAAAATTTGCACAGATCTTTCTTCTTCTTCTTCTTTGAGGTCGACACAAGACGATCAGACCCTCACGGCATCCACCCATCCAACCCTTCAGTATCTAAAGCGACTCGTTAGCCTTTCCCTGTAATTTGCCTTTGTCGCCTGCGTGGAGATGGTATGTATCTGGTGCTATCATCGTAGTAGGGGCGCGTGTGTGTTGGGCGGCTCGGCCCTCCCCAAATTACAGGTAGCTAACTACCAGCTCGCCGTAATCAGAGGTCCGCCGACGCACTGCGGTCACAGACAATGGCAGCCTGACCACAGCTCTGGCCAGTTCGTAAAG
>JACVVK020000034.1:2572500-2747500 GCA_018292915.2 Batillaria attramentaria
TTTTGGGAGGGTTCTTTTCTTTAACCGCAAAATATATTGCACACACAGCAGACTCGCCGTGGCGCCTTGTTCGTTAGGGCTGGAATGTGAAATGAACCAGCGACAATAACTCAGTTGTGGAGACCTGACTGTGATGTGGTGTTTGTGTAAAACTGACTAGGAAGAACTGAACGGGAGAGAGAGAGAGAGAGAGAGAGAGAGAGAGAGAGAGAAGTTTTGTGAAGTCATACTGACTGTCGGTCCAGTTGTCGACGTCCGCTGTAGTGGGTGCTGTTTACCTTAGCCAGTCCGTCATTTCTACACCCCTCAGATACCCCCCCCCCCCAACTCCTAACACACACACACACACACACACACACACACACGTCCGACCTTCCCACTGAGTGAGTAGTCGTACTCCTTAGTATCACATGTATCACCCAACATCGCTGCCAGTCGACTGCAGTGATCTTTCAAGTTTCCGACCTCCACTTCCTACCCCTGTCCCGCCCGCTACCAGCCTCAGTCTTCCCCTTCTTGTGCCATTTCAGTCTCCAAACTGATTTCGGTACTCGGTGTGAAGAATGACCCATGCAAGTTTCGTTACCGAAATGTTCACGGCATCACTGAGTCATACATGGTTTTCTTCTGCTGCTCGGAAACGTTCCCCGGGCCGTCAGAGCTGATTGGCTTAGTCTAGGCAGAACATCTTTTAATTGAAAAACAAGAATACAGCAATAACTAAAAAAGACTTTCTCCCCTCCCCTCCCCCCCCCCCCTCAATTTTCATTTGTTTCGTTCAGTTTCAATTCCGCTTGCGTTTCGTACGAAGGGTCTTTCCTTGCTCAGCCGGCTCAGTTTCAGTTGAAGACCGGCCGAGTCAGTTGCCGAATCCTCGCTACAAACCGCATTTCAGTTCATTTCTCCCGGCTGAAGTTCAGTTTTTCCGGCCTGCAACGTTCGTCTGCATCGTCATACGGCGTGATGTGTCTTGTGCAATGAGAGCTTCCTAATCAGTGAAAGAGCAGGGGCTACCGTTGAAACTTGAGTTCGCTGCAGGTAGCTATCAGGTAGGACAGGCTGTGAGAGGCAGTGGGGTCACAGTTGATGATTCGCCATGCTGGGCGCGCAAGAGTCGGATACAAAATGGCCCCGGTGGTTATCGGGGGGCCTAATGGAGCTTTGATATACAGTCTCCTGCGCTAGGCACAGTCACAAACACACATACACCCCTCCCTCTCCTTTCGACAAAGTTTACATCCCGCGCTGCAACTGAAGACTTCCCACAACACAAGCGCACCTCAACCCCCCCGTCCCATCAAGGAACTGTCAAGTGTGCCATCAAACCGGGTCTACCGACCAATCGAAATCAATTACAGATAGAGTGGGAGGCAACGCTTGTTTAGTCTGGCCAATCAGCGGGTACGATTAACCTTTGGGGTGGGGGCTAGCCTGGAGCGCGCGCGGCGCTGTACTACGCGCCGAGCCTGGCGGCGAACTGGGGGACAGCGGGCCGCGTACTATGAGAGAGGAACGAATAGAGAGAGTGAGAGAGAGAATGAGCGATTGGGAAACTTTGTAGAAGCGCTGACAAAAGTCAACACTGCGAAAAGTGATCCTCATGATGTTCCATTGCAGGTGGGACCCTCGTGGCGCTGAGAGCTGGTCGAACGGAAGAGGACTAGAGTGAGTGAGGAACTGAGTGACTGAGTGACTGACTGCACTACACACAACGTGGTCTCCGGGAAGCATTGTGTGTGCCCAAGATACTGTGAAGCGAGCCTGTGTTGCTGCAGTGCCTAGCAGAGTCAACACAAGCGGAGTTTTACTTCATTCAGGCAGTCTCTTCTGCAACAGCCACACTCACAGCTGTAACGGTCGCTCGGAGCAGACGACACGCGCTTTGCGTCTACAATACGGACTACCAGCAAGAGATTTTGCTTGCGGCTTGCCTCTGTTTCCGAGTGTGTGAGCTGCTTTACCGAAAAGAAGAGGAGAATAATACAACTTGTGTTTTGTTGTGTGGAGTGCAGGCGGCTTACCAACGGCCGTCAACATGCTGTCTCAAAGTTTTTGTCCACTCCAACGATTGTGTGCTGCACTTCAGACCTGATTGAAAGGAGTACCTTCTTTTAGTTTGTGAGACGCATCATTATTACCTGTATTTGGGTCGCTGTTCTGTGTTTTTTTCCGGAGAGGTTTACCTACAAAAACCAAGTGCATGGTATGGAGGATTTTTCCCATCTTCAACTGAACCGTGATTGTTTTTCATAAGAAGAAAGTGCGTTTTCCTCTGTGCGTGAAAACAACAACCCAAAAATCAACACGCAAAGTTTTTGTTGAAAAGTGTTGCCAGATTCTTGGATACGAAATCGGCCAGTTTTCTGTGGAATTTACAGCTTACCTGCAGATTGATTGTTTTGATTGCCGATTTAGCCTGGTGCTTGTTTTTTGCTGGCTTTTATTTCTGGTCACTGAGCAAGTGTACAGTGTTTTATAGCTCCATGATTGAGTGGACTTCTCTGACGGATCTGTGTACAAAGTGATCGTCGCCATGTCTTGGAATTTACTTCGTCGTGTGGCCCTGCTGGCGGGAGTTACCTTGCTCATCTGTGTGGGCGACTGCAAAGGTAGGTTGTCGTCGTCTGCTGCATTTTTTTTTTACCTGTTTGTGTGGTGTGTGTTTGTGCGTTTAAGTGTGTGTGTGTGTGTGTGTGTGTGTGTGTGTGTGTGTGTGTGTGTGTGTGTGTGAGAGAGAGAGAGAGAGAGAGAGAGAGAGAGAGAGAGAACTTTATTTTACAACGGAAAAGATTTGGCCATACATTGGTCAGTTCAGTTTTAATCAGCCGTTGTTACACAAAAAGGCACTACAAAACGACTAAAGGAAAGACTATGAAAGGTAGAAAACATACACAGGAGTAAAATTTGCAAAATAAGAAAACACAGAGAGAGAGAGAGAGAGAGAGAGAGAGAGAGGTGGTAATGTAGGTGTATTGATTTTTCTGGTTGGTTGGTTGGTTAGCTGGGGTTTATCGTCCACGCCACAACGAGGTGATTGCAGACGGCCCTAAGGGGCTGGTTATGGGGGATGGAGATAGCTACCCTAACTGTACAGTCCAGCTGAACACTTTTTCAATCCAGTCAGACTGCCAGGTCGGCCACAGTTTATGTATCCTTGACTGTAATGGACAAGTTACACAAACAGATCCAGTTCACAGTCAGTGGAAGTGGGGCAACGTGAAAAGGCCTGTACAAATTTTGACCCTGTCGGGATTCGAACCCGGGACCTTTCGATCTCGAGTCCAACGCTCAAACCGTTGAGCCACCGACTCCCTTCTGTTATCTGTGTCTTCATTTACTCTCTGTGCTCTGCGTGAAGCCCGTTTCGTGACACTGATTTGTCTGTAGCGGAGTAATCTTACATGATCGCCACTTTCATATGTGGCACATGTGCTGTTCACTGCCGCTCTCTCTCCCCCCTCCCTCTCCCCCCCCCCCCCCCAAAAAAAGTGTTTCAGTCAGTCAGTCTCACTCTGTCTCTCTTCAAGCCTCATGGGAAATCATAGTCCCTTTTTTCCCCCCCAGTAAGATGGTTTGGTTTCAAGTTTAACTGCGTGTTAAGGAACTGACAAAGAAATTGACAACTTGACTCCGAGTTTAAAATAACTAAGGACTGCGAACCTGGTATTTTAGGAAATAGTAAGGAGTCAGTTACATATTCGCGATGCGTTCCCGTTTGGAAACTATTCTTGCGTTGTTTTCTCTACCCCTCTTTTTTTAATTAGTCGGTGGACCTGTTTCTACAGTTCAACGAACAGAACATGGAATTTAAAAAAAATGCTGTTTGTGGAAAGGCCAGACAGGTGATCGCATTCACCACTGATGGACTTTCACAAAATCCCATCAGCAAGTTGAAAGTCAGTGAATCAGCCAAGGCGTATCAGACAGAATCAGTCGCCGGTACAAAATGCAAGTTTTTGCAGAAGCGGTTTTGATCTTGAAGCGGATTGTGGACCGCGGCCTTAGTCTAGAAGCGTGATAGCTTCAGGGGCGGTCCGGCAATTGATCGATATCAAATCGAACGGGCTGACAAGGGCTAGGAAAGTCACCGGTGAGTGGCCGGCTTAACGGGATTAGCGGGTGAGAGGCGGGCAGGTATATTTCAGGTGTTTAATCCACCTCCTGCTGATGCATTGAAGATGGCTGACGGGGACTATGCGTGTTGTGGACGGACCGTGCTCCCTCTCTCTCTCTCTCTCTCTCTCTCCCTCTCTCTCTCTAGTCTTGGCGGTAAATAATCATCCCATTTTAGTGAGGATTATGAACCCGTTTAAAGAGAAAAATTATCAAAATATCCCAGCTCGGTTACCACACGTGTAGAAAGGGTGATTCCCTCCATTTCACGTATAGTCTGGGGAGAAAAAGGTAACAGAGCAACAGACAAATCTACACTTACTTACTTTTGTTTGTTTGGAAAAAAAAAAACCCTCAGAACTCGGAAGACATTAAAAAACACACACACAATAATGAGTGGTTTGGCAAAAAGTAACACTACGATTTTATTTTTTTTGTCTGGAGGGTAGAATTTACAAATTTACACCAGGCTAGTCGTTCTGATCATCAGAATTTTTCATCATAAAAAAGTTAAGCCTCGAACACTTTCAGAGCAAAATTGATGAGAGAGAGAGAGGGTCAGGGAGTTGGGGTCGAGTTGGTGTATTGAGGCTGAAACTGTCGTTCGTGTGACACGCCAGGGACTTTACCTGGAGATTTGCAGCAAAATGTCACCGGGCCCACACCTGGTCGGCTGCCTTTGATGTCGCCCACAGGTAGGCGTAGCTGTAGAGGCAAAACAGAGCTGACTCCAGCGGTGTTTTGGGAAAACTTTTTCTCCGCTGAATTTATCAGCAAAGGAAAACCTCGCATATCTTGCACCGCGGGTCTGTGGAGTGTATTCTGCGATGGCCAGCGGGCGGCCGTTATTGTGAACGCACGTGTGGTGCGGTGGGTGTATAGCCTAAGTCACTGTCACCCGGGCTGCGTACAGGGGACTGCATTGTCCGCTGTTCTTACGGGCGATGAGCATATTATAATATGGGCGGGGGAAGGGATTGTGTCGGATAATGACATGAAACGGAATGAAAAGAGAAAAGTCACTGGGTCTCTCGATCAAAGCGGAGGGCGTGTATGTGTGGTGCACATTGCTCAGCTACTGGGCTCTGAGTTTCTCAGGGAAATTCTCTCTCTCTCTCTCTGCAGTTGCAGTTTTCCTAGTATTTGTAGTTTAACAAGGACAAGATCTAGTAAAAAAAAAAAAAAAAAAAAAGGTCTGCGCACCTAATCTTTTATCCTCTCTCTCTCTCTCTCTCTCTGCAGTTGCAGTTTTTTTTAGTATTTGTAGTTAAACAAGGACAAGATCTAGTAAAAAAAAAAAAAAAAGGTCTGCGCACCTAATCTTTTATCCTCTCTCTCTCTCTCTCTCAGTCTCTCTCATATCACGCACTTCTTCCGGAGTTAGCTTGTCTGTATTTCACACACACACACACACACACACACACACACACACACACACTGACACACACACACACACACACACACACACACACACACACACACACACACTGATACACACACTCAGGCTGGCGCACGCACACACATTAGCAGCTAGCCAGTGTACACTAAACAGGAAAAAAATTGCCTTTGCAACTCTTTTCTTTTTTTCAAACGCAACAGTAAAAAAAAAAAAAAGCATCGGAGAGGTTTCGACAGTTTTCATTTACTCTAGAAGGACTCCTATCTCTTTCTCATTTCTCCGCACAGGAAGGGAAAGGCTCGCCGTTTAATGTCGCCAGAATATAAAAACTTGCTCGAGAGCTTCTGGAGGGTTTGCCCATAAAAAGGGAAATAATCACTGAAGAGCAGCAGTTATCGATCCTTCACTAGGCGATGTACAACAGTTTAGTTTTTTGGAGGGGAGGTTTTGGGAAACAGAACTTCCTCAACGAGTACAGTAGCTCTGTTTGTAAAAGTGAACGGAAAAGTAACAGACGTGTTTGTACTTGAGATGGAGGAGGGTGGCCGCTGAAAGACAAAATAACCCCAAGGGAAAATCTGTTCCAGAGGCTTTTTTATATTTTTTTTTAAAGAAAGATTAGAATAAGCCGATAGAACCTTCATAGGCTCTCTCACACACACACACACACACACACACACACACACACACACACACACACACACACACACACACACACACACACACACTGAAAGAGAGAGAGAGAGAGGTGGCGTGGGTGTTTGGGAGTTTCACGTCCTTTTCCGGCCACCACATACGGGTGGTATCAAAGACGGGGCAACGATGAAAAAACCAGGACAAATATTTGGCCCCAGCCGGGATACGAACTCACGACCCGAGCATTAGAAGTCCTACGCTCTACCATTCGGCCGCCCCAGCTCCCCGAGAGAGAGAGAGAGAGAGAGAGAGCTTTAAATCCATTGCTTAAAAAAAGTCCATGACCCAGTTACCGATTTCCTCCCAAACAATTAAATTGTCTGTGCTTTTCCGAAATTCCCCCCCCCCCCCCCCAACCCCGAACCCCTCTCCCACCTCACCCACACCCATCCCATTCCATTTCTCCACCTCGACAGGACCGTCTTCAGCAGACCCTTCGCACAGAACCCCCCAACCCCTGATCGATTGCCTGTAGACCGTTATGCCCTCAGCGCCGATTTCCTTGATAACAAATTAGATGAAAATAAATGGATCCAATAAGGGTCACAGACTTGCCCGGGAGAGACGGCCCGGGGGTGGCGGGGTACTGATCGAATGAGGTCTGGTGGGAAGGGGGAAAGAGGAGACGCAAAAAGAACAGGGCACATTGTGTGTGTGTGTGGAGAGAGAGAGAGAGAGAGAGGGAGCAGGACACATTGTGAGAAAGACAGATGCACATAACTGCACACCACTGAGCAGGCAGTCCCCGGGGGTTGGGGCTGTGGGGGCAGGGCTTTCCGTGGGTCAGTAGGTCTCGCATGCTTGAAATTGGCCGACGCAACTGACGCTGCAGGGGGGAAACAGTCTGAGATTTTGCTGTGTGACAGTTCACTGGCTGTCACATTTAGTTTGATGTTAGGAAACTTCCACATCACGTAATTATGTTTTATTAGTTGATGATTTGTTTCTTCGAAATAGGGAATGGCGAAATAATGAAATGTAACGCGGAAAGTAACGTGGAACGTTGTTGCTGAAGAGATGTTCGGTGCGGAAGGCAAGTTACTGTGCTATATCACTACGCTACAAGCATGCTTTGCGTGGAGTTTTTCAGCGCGCCATAGACTTCATCATCGAATCATCATCATCGTCATCATCATCATCTCTCTCTCTCTCTCTCCATACGTGGTGGAAAGGGACGTTTAACACCCACCCCCACCATCTCTCTCTCTCTCTCTCTCTCTCTCTCACACACACACACACACACACACACACACACACACAAAGCCACCCACCCACCACATGTATCTACTGTCTCACAACAAAACTCGCATGTCAGCGGTCCAGCCCTGCTCATGAAGCTTATACTCACCGCTCCGCTAAAACAACAAGCGCGGGGAGATTGAGGGCCGATGCTTGATTAGACTCTGGCGCGGGGAAGAGGTCAAAGCGAAAATGAGAGAGTAGCTCACGGAAGGCGGGCCACCTTCCCCTTTCCCTTTGAGGTTCTCAGTCTTGCTCGCGTACTTACGGTACCCAAAAGTCCCCCCGCATGTGATCGGAGACCAGCAAGGTGTTTACCTTGCTCCAACAACTCCCCGTTCATCCGCTGACTGACTTTTTCAATTAGTTGCCAGGCTCTTCTTCGGAAGCAAGGAAGGAAGGTTCATGCTTAGGTTCTGTCCAATCTACAGGCCTGGAGCTTCAGTAGTGAGGTGTATTGGACTCGGTGGTGGTAGCGGTAGCGGAGACCTCGTATAGCAGGAACTAATGCGATCTAGGAGCAGGAGGCGATCGGTCATTGATTTTCGGCTCGCAGCCTCTGCTGCTGTTTTGGAGTGTGAAACTGACGGGCTGGTAGTCGGTAGAGACCTGGGCGGCAGGGGTGGGAAATGTAATTGTGGTGGTGATAGGGTGTGGAGAGGTTGTGTCAGAGAAGGATGGGTAGGAGCTAGTGTTGCTGGTTGGGGCTTTGGCGAGTGTGTGTGTGTGTGTGTGTGTGTGTGTGTGTGTGTGTGTGCTTAGGCGAGTGTGTGTGTGTGTGTGTGTGTGTGTGTGTGTGTGTGTGTGTGAATGGGTGTGTGTGTGGGGGGGGGGGCGTCCTTTTCCGCCACATACGGGTGATATCAAGGACAGGGCAACGATGAAAAAGCCAGGACAAATATTTGGCCCCAGCCGGGATACGAACTCACGACCAGGGCATTAGAAGTCCAACGCTCTACCCATTCGGCCACCCCGGCTCCCCGTGTGTGTGTGTGCCCCCCCCCCCCCGGCTCCCCGTGTGTGTGTCACGGTGTGTGTGTGTGTGTGTGTGTGTGTGTGTGTGTGTGTGTGTGTGTGTGTGTGTGTGTGTGTCTCTCTCTCTCTCTCTCTGTTTACATGTTTCTGTGCCTCTGGTTGTTCGTCTGTCCGCCTGCTTCTCTCTCACGTGTGCCCCCCCCCCCGGCTCCCCGTGTGTGTGTCACGGTGTGTGTGTGTGTGTGTGTGTGTGTGTGTGTGTGTGTGTGTGTCTCTCTCTCTCTCTCTCTCTCTGTTTACATGTTTCTGTGCCTCTGGTTGTTCGTCTGTCCGCCTGCTTCTCTCTCACGTGTCACTGTTTGTCTGCCTGTCTGTGCCTCTGTGGATGAGACGGAAAGTGTGTGTGTTCGTGTGTCTATCAGTCTCAGTTTCTGTCCGAGCGGGCTGTTTGTCTGTGTTTACATACATGGGTCAGGAACACAGACCACATACTGAGCTGGTCGTTGTCTCAACTAGTTTATGTCATGCTTGCCCTCCCGTGCTCGCCTCGGTCACATCATCTCATGTTTAACCTAGCGCTGTATCTATCTCTTTTATCGCCTAATTCCACTCAACGTGGGCCCGCACGCGAAGGGCTGTAATTAGAGGTCTTAAGGACACTGGTTTAGGGGTAAGTGGCTAGGGAGGAGGTGTATGGAGGGAGGGGGGGCACTGGAGGGAGGGGTGGGTGGGTGGGAGGGAGTCGGGGGAGGGCTCGCATGTCGCATAGCACACCTGCAGTTTGTCGCTAGGATCTCCCGCGTTGCGGCGCGCTGACCCCTAGCCCTCTCTGATTCGTGTGGATTATCCATGCTTGGTTTGAATCTCTTGCGGTGTGCCCCTCCCTCCCCGCCCCCCCTCCCCCTCTCTCTCTCTCTCAGTGAGAGACGGATTGGAGTTTTCTCAGGATCGCACACTGACGGCGGTGAGGACAGATTATAATAAGAGTTGTGTGTCAGCGGTCAAAAGACTTTTTATCAGTGTCAGTGTTTACAAAGAAAGTGCAGGTTTTAGCATACAGGTACTGACATTGGCGGGTAGCGGACGGTGAGCCGGCTGGCGGCTGCCCGGGCGGACAGGCGTTGCGTGCATGCCGAATATTATTTTATTTACGCCATTCCGTTTCCATTTTGAAAGAGAATCAGTTGCGCAGTTGCGTGCTGTGGGTTACTTTGACGTGTGTGCACTTTTTGCTACATCACAGTTTCCACATTAGTAGATTATTGGAAAGGGGGGAGGGGGGGTCGGGTCCGCGGGGGTGGGGGGAGGGGGCTAACTGGAATGGTGATATGGATTGAAGCCGGTGCTCATCCCCAGTGAAGCATCGGGTAAGACTTTGCTTCCTGTTACGCGTGCAGCGGTCTTGGCGCTAAATCTCTACTGATTCCTGCGATCAGGAAACTCGGGGTCTGCTTCCTTTTGTGTGTCTCTCTGTCAGCTGTACACATTATTTTGTGCTGCCGTTTTTCTTAGAGAAACTGATTATCTTGGCCCCTTGAACAGACACCAGTGTCTCGGTGTTTCATCAGTTAGCACGAAGATACAATGGGTGTAGTGATACACATACATACTGCACCTTTCGGAACTGGATTGCGGAGGCGTTTCAGCGAAGTGGCGTCATCAAAAATGATAGAACAGTTGTGCGATCGAGGAAATCAAATAACAGTGGCATGAACGTAAATGACGTAATAGTGGCCTGGTAGGGAAATGACGTAACAGTTACGTGGAACTCAGAACTGTTTTCGACGAAGCCTCGAGACTTTTGTGTGTGTTGTTTCCGCTCTGTGCTTTTTTTTTTTTTTTTTTTTGTTGTGAGTTGAAGGCCGAAGGTTCAGGGTTACGTTTGGCCTTCCACGTCAATGTCTCAGTCGGGCATGCCATGAAATGGACCAACTCAAACCGCATGTTTGTCCGCCTCCCTCTGAAGAAACGGTGACACTTGGAGTTAGATGAACTAGGGGGGGCCAGCTGCTTGGCCTTTTCGGGGACACGGTGCGGAAAGCTGAGGCGGGGGGAACAAACAATATGCCGAGGTACTGTTTTTAGCTACAGTATTTTCAGCCAGGGTTGACAGCCAGAGTTGGCGTTTGCTTGTGAACTCGGCCTCTGTGCCAGCGGGTCGGGACAATCAGCGGCCCTGCCTCAGCCTCCCTTGCTTACACATTTCTTATGACTTTTGGAGCCGTCAAGGTTTTTTTGTTTTTTTTTTTTTTCCCCGCGTACAGTCCCTCCTTTTTTGAAAATTAGCCTAGCGGCCAGTTTTGAATGTTTTTATGAAAGCTCTGTGTGTGTGTGTGTGTGTGTGTGTGTGTGTGTGTGTGTGTGTGTGTGTGTGTGTATGTGTGTGTGTGTGTGTGCGAGAGAGAGAGAGAGAGAGAGAGAGAGTACGCGCGCATGTGTGTACGCGCGTGCTCTCTCTCTCTCTCTCTCTCTCTGTTGATGTGTGGGTGCTTGCTTGCTTGCGTGCTTGTATCTGTGCTTTGATACGTGTATGCATGTGTGTGAGAGAGGAATTGCGAGGGAGGGGGGGGGGAGTATGAATAAGAATAACTGGCACAACCTCGCCAGCATATTGACGATTTGTTCTCGGAACCATTAGTTTTCGAGCTGAGCGGATTAATTCAAAAAGAAAGTTCCATTGATGCCAGCTGCCCTACGCACACTCCCTCCTCCCTCGTGGCTTTGACTTTTCACTCTACAGGCTTGGCTGTGGGGACTAGGTTCAGTTCACCACCCCTCGCCATACGTTTGATCCTTTTGTGGCCTGTGAAGTTCAGAACCCTTTTTAGTTACGCTGGCACATAGAGAGAGAGAGAGAGAGAGAGCATGGGTTTGTATCGCATAGGCACATGGCTGGTTTTGCGTCGACTGAGTAAGCCTATCAAGTTCTGATAGCCAGAAAGTCGCATTAAGTTCGGTCTGGGGAGAGTAAATGAAATTGGAGTGTAGTGCTTTCCTCCCTTCCGCCCTCGGCTTAGCTCCCTTGCGTTTATCGTTTTCAAAGGGGTGGTGTACAAACATTTTGCCACTTCACAATAAAAGTGTGTCAGGTCGGGGCTGGGACTGAAAAGAGAAAAACGAAACAGAAACAAGCTTTGAGCAATACCGGCGTAAGACCTGAAATCGTGTGTGCGGTTTGTTTGTGGAGCTCCCATAACCTGACCGCTACTTAGTCAAGTTAAGTGTGACGCGGCTCTTCCTTCTGGTCAGAGACAGACGGACCGTGACTGGTTTTGGGGGCAAAGGTTATCACGGGCCAGTGGGGTATGTCAGTTGAAGGCTCGGCACTCTTTACCCAGTCCTTAGGGGAAATAGATCAGTCAGCATGCGCGCACCGACTTCTTCAAACATTTACCTACAATTCCGATACATGGACAGCTAATTTTTGCGTGTGTGTATTCACATGGACACGTCTCTCGCAGTCTGCCTGCCCCTTTTTGTGTGGGTGGCATTTGCACTAGGATAACAACGGGAGGCTACTCAGATCGAAGGGAGGCTAGGCTACTCGGAGCGCAGGGAGGCTACTCACAGATCCCCCCCCCCCCCTACCCAAGGGGGCGCGGCGGGTCCCTTGTTGACTCAGCTAATCAGCGAAGGGGTGCCGATTAGAAGGGAACGTTCTTTTCTGATCATGAGCACACACGGTTCCGCGCGACCCACTCGCGCAATGCTCGTGCAACCCGCTGCACGTTCCGACCACAGCGCGTGCATCTCGCGTGCCCGCTGACAGCAAGGGTTGGCGGGGTTGTGTAAGCTTTTGGCATCTGCTCTGCACTGTCTCTTGTCTGCCGGCATGCTGTGTGTGTATGTGCTCGCAGACTTTGTGCAAGGTGAAAAGAGAAGGGATACAGAGGAAGAAGTTACATGATATATACATGCTGGGAATCTGCCGTGGATGCAATTTTTCGTGATCCGACGCGTGCATGCCGGAATAAAGGGCAAGGAGATGTTTTAGGATCTGTATTATCCTCTCTCGTAGCGCTTCGTAAATGCTTGTGAACAGCATGATCTTCATGGTACATTCTGGTATAAAACTGAGGCGTGCATTAATAAAGGGCAGATGGTGCTTTGTGTATTATCCTCACTCGTGGCACTTCGTAAAGGCTTGTGAACACTGACTGAGCAAGCTCTTCATTATACATTCTGGTATAAAAGTAAGGCGAGCATGAACAAAGGGCAGAAGATGCTTTATCTGTATTGTCGTCTAGACGAACACAACGTTAAGCCCTTCGTTATTGACATCGACTGTATTTTCTTTAATAAAAAAAAAAAAAGACTTGAATAAAATTAGATACCACAGATTATGTGATGGCTGACCTTTACCCAGAATAGTCTAGCAGCACGTGACTACTTCGGCAAATTGATCAGAAACGTATTGTGCTTTGGAAACCGTTTCGCTGTCATCTTGTGTTTCATGTTGTCCACTGATAATGTTGTGGAAGAGCTCAAAGCTGCACATTACTCGCGCATCTTCTTTCATTACCTTTCACAACCTTAGCTTCCAACGCTCCTAATGCATCAGCTTTAGAGACAAGTATAGAAACTGCATGCCTGGGCGATTAACCTAAATATTACAGCTATCTGCTGCCCTCTGAATACGTCAGCGCAGGTTGCCTTGGATACAAAATACAGTCTCACTTATCAGCGGTCAGTTCCTTAACGACGTGTTCAAAGACACATTATATGCAGTATGTTCATTAGCAGCCTCCTTCCCCCCTCCCTCCCTCCAGCCTCTTCGATTCTTGCCTGCCAACACCGTGTCATTCTGTTTCCACAGTGCTCAGCTCTCGCCACCCATGGTCGCCATGTTTGCTGCTGGTCGTGGTAGCAGTGGCCATGTTGTTTCTTCAACTCTTGAAGCGAGGCTCAGGTTGCTTTGTTTCTCGTGCCCACCCCGAGGGGGCTTAAGTCTAGCGGAGCAGGTCATTAATTATTGACCAAGTAATCAAGACTTTTGTCCACGAGAGCGGCTTGGTAACGGGGGGAGAGAAAAAGTCCCGTTTACTCAGGCGTTAATTAGGCTTGTGATCAGCAGGCGGCTACGTCTGTCCGTCCCTCAGTTCTATAGTTGGTCGTCGCTCGGCCGTGGTGTGAGTAGTGATGATAGTAGTGGTGGTGGTAGTGGTAGTGGAGGGATTGAACCAGTGTACGAAGCGCTGTTAGAACCGTAGGCGCCAGGTTTATGTAGAATTGCATCGCCGGTGTGTCTGATGAAAAATTGTGCAACAGAAGGAGTGTTTGTTGGTTTCTTTCGTCTTGTTGTTTGTGATGTCTCAGACATTGGCAGGGAAAAGTGTCTTCCTGCTTTAAATGGAGGGAATTGTTTGTTTGTTTGTGGTGTCTTAGACATTGGCAGGGAAAAGTGTCTTCCTGCTTTAAATGGAGGGAATTGTTTGTTTGTTTGTGGTGTCTCAGACATTGGCAGGGAAAAGTGTCTTCCTGCTTTAAATGGAGGGAATTGTTTGTTTGTTTGTGGTGTCTTAGACATTGGCAGAAAAAAGTGCCAGTGTGTTGTTTTACTGAATTTGTAAAATATGCGTACGGAAACCCGGACTTGGCAGAAAATACAAGGATAGCAGCAACGTTCCGTTTCAGGCAACGAACAACCCTCATTTTTATCACTTTCCAAAGTAACCGCACGCCGTAGCGTCGTTCATCTCCATTCCTCACGCCCGCCCACCACCCTCTTCAGCATCAGCAACTGAAAAAAAGACTTGAGAAGTCGGAAGGCATCCCCGGCTGTACAAATGACGCGGGCTGACGCGTGTGAATTAAACATCCCTGCCGTTTGCCTCTGGATTGCTTGTGTCTGCTCGCTTCTCTACCCCTGGGGCCCAAGTTCGATTTGTTCGTCTAATAACCCGGAAAAGAGCGGTCGCGCCGGCCAGCAACTGCATTAGTTTGGATAGAGAACAGAAAGACAACAACTGAGGCACTCGGTCATCAGTAGCTGGGTTCTTTTTGTTGCAGGTTTTGTCCGTAGAGTTGTCAGTTAGAGGAAGTGAATGGCGGAAAGCTGTGTCAATTTGTTTCTTTGAGTCGTTTGCTTCTTGTGGAGGGGGGGGGGGGGGGGTGGTCCCGCAAATTCTTTTTTTTTTTTCAGTAGGGGATGAGGAAATTGTGTGTGTGTGTGTGTGTGTGTGTGTGTTTCCATGTGTTTTCCTGTGTTTTCCTGTGTGTGTTTTCTCTGTGTGTGTGTGTGTGTGTGTGTGTGTGTTTCCATGTGTTTTCCTGTGTGTTCTCTCTCTCTCTCTCTCTCTCTCTCTCTCTCTCTCTCTCTCTGTGTGTGTGTGCGTGCCATGTGAACACCACCTCCTCCCCCCCAGTCCCACCCCATCCCTGTCTGTCTGTCCGTCTGTCTCTTTCTGTGTGTGTGTGTGTGTGTGTGTGTGTGTGTGTGTGTTTTCAGGTGTTATTAAAGGGGGAGGAGCCAGATAGGAAATGCCCCGTATCATTCGATGACTCACTGTCACAACCCCCAGACAGGTACTTAAGGATGTCGCGCATTTCAGTTGCACGTGCACCCTAATAGCAAAGCCCTGCATGCATTTTAAATGAACAGATTGGTTTGCTGTTCACAGTGACGAAACATTCAAAATCGATTGAAACAGATGAGTGACCACGAACAGCCGAATTTGCGCAACTTCAATCTGTAGTTAATGTCTCTTTGGTTGATAGGGTTACCTGGTATAAAGCATGGCCATTACTTCAGCCAGGGCTGCGTTGTCGAAGAAAGGTTTTGTTTTCCCCGTGCCCCATGTTGTGTTTAACAACAGGGCACCAATTACGTAATGAAAATTGAAAAACCTCAGACCCTCCCCCCCCCCCCCCCCCACACCCATCACCGATGAATCACTTTCTGGTTTGGTAGGAAGTTGAATCGGTTTTTGTCTCGAAAGAGGTCCCAGGGGAAAAGAGCGGTTAATTTCTGTTTCATTTTTCTTTCAATTCGAACTCAATAGCACACAGGCGCTGCTGTTTTAAAGCATTCTCTCTCTCTCTCTCTCTCTCTCTCTCAGGTAGTCGGTTTATGCCGAGGGTTTTCATGTAGTGTGTGTGTGTGTGTGTGTGTGTGTGTGTGTGTGTGTGTGTGTGTGTGTGTGTGTGTGCCATTCTGTGTGTGGTGTGTGTGTGTGGGGGGGGGGGGGAGTAGGTGGAAGGCGGCAGTCACTTTACTGTTTTAAAACCCTGCCATGTTGAAGAGACTAAGCTGGTTCTCTGGCCCAGCAGCACCGTCTGCCTGCAGCAGCGTTGTTAGCCGTGCCCTTTGATCATAAATTTAGGATTATACAGCGAAAGTCACCGAGGTTTTTTTTTTTTTTTTTTTTAAACACCGAGAAAAACAGAGAGCGAACTGAAAGAGGACGGAGGAAGAGGAACGGGGGTTAAAGTTGGGGAAGGGGATGGGGGGGGGGAGGGGGGCGTTAGAAGGTGGCGGAAGGGATCGATTAGATGGTGTTTGCCGGTTGACAGTGTTGTGTTGTTCTTCGGCTGCCTTTGTCTTCACGTTACTGTGCTGGAATAGCAGACACCGAGTGGCTAATTCACAGCTTGCCTCCAAGCCTGGGGCTCTCTCTCTCTCTCTCTCTTTCTCTCTCTCTCACACACACACACACACACACACACACACACACACACACACACACACAATCTTCAAACACCGAAAGCTGTCCGAGTGCTCTTAAAATTTAGCTCCATTTTTGACGAAACCGCTCTCAAATTATGCCTTTCACGCGCAAGAATTCTTTTTGTCAGTGGCATACGTTTTTAGCGCAGTGTCTCTTTTTGTAAGGCAGACGTTGTCTGGTTATCGTACGGACAGCGGCTCATTAACCCGGTGTAGACACCCCCGAGGCGTATCGTTAACTGTTTGATTTATTCGCAGGTGGCCGGGGCTCTTTGAAATAAGATATATGTCACCGACGAGAAAGAACGGTGCATACCGCTTATGCTGTGCCCTCCCCCCATCCGGGGCGTTCAGGAGTTAGGTTTTTAGTGCAGATGAGTTTGAGTGGGTGACAGGGGGGAAAATCACTTCGTTCACGCGGGAGGAGATGGGTCTTCGTTTTGTAATTGCTGTTTTGTTAGGGTCGTTAGACAAGGATTGATCTTCGTTTCTCTGTGTCTGTCTGTCTGTCTGTCTGTCTGTCTCTCTCTCTCTCTCTCTCTCTCTCTCACACACACACACACACACACACACACACACACACACACACACACACACACACTTCTGCCTTACGTGTGCATACGACTGAATCCTTCTGTGTGTGTGTGTGTGTGTGTGTGTGTGTGTGTGTGTGTGTGTGTGTGAGAGAGAGAGAGAGAGAGAGAGAGAGGGGGGGTACCCGCGGGGGCCCTAATATAAGGGGTACGAGGCAGGGGGGGAACTGTAGCAGGTCGAGTGTTACCGGGTTAATCAAGCAGACACAATCGCTCCCTTCAGCCAGAAAACACACGCAGCACGACAGCTCACCCCAGCGGGTTAGGTTGCATGCAGGTGTGCAGCGCTACAGGAACCTGCCTTCAGTGGTCGAATTGCTCAGGTATGTCAGGAGAAGAATTTTTTTTCCCGATTCGAAGGAAAAAAAAACCCAACTGATTGTACGCAACTGGTGGATGACGGGCACACATGCAGTGAGGACCATATGCAGCAATGATCAAGTTCTCAAGTTCTGACTGAGGAATGCGGTTAGGGTTGTGAAAGGTTTCTGACCCCAGTAAGATAAGAACTGTGTGGATCAGCCGGAACTGCGTTGTCAGTGTATATATCTTGTATACAAACAATTGTATATATCTGTCATTATAATGTATCTGTTTTGTTCAATTTACATCCTTCCATTGCGCTTCCGCCCCCTCCCTCCCGCTCACTCCCTCCTCCGAAACCACTCCCTCACTTCTGTCTTTAAAAAAAAAAAAAAAAAAACCCTGAAAAACTGCCCGTAAATTAATCGAGTTTCCTTGAGCCACGAACACATTTAGAGGCTTATGCATGACATGTATAAAATCACTTCAAAAAGTTGTGCAGGCCGGTTATCATGCTGTATGCCTTGCGGTATTTCCAATTTGAGATGCACAGTTCATCGAGTGCGCTGACTGAAAATACATCTCGCTGAAAAAGGAAGAGGTCTTCACAGAGAAACGTGTCATACTTCACCGGGGGTAATATGAACTGGGTGGCTATCGCGTGTCAGTGTTTGATGAATTCGGAAGGAAACTTAGGGACGTTAAGAAATGGACAGGCGATAGCACACATCTAAGTTTTTAATTTGTTGTGTTCTGTTACAATGCTGTTTACTGTTTGACGGCTATCCTTGCATGAATACCCCCCCCCCCCCCCAAAAAAAAAAAAAAAAATAAATAAATAAATAAATAAATAAATAAATAAATAAAATAAAATGAAAAAATAAATACAATAATAATAAAAATGGATAGGCGATTCAGTTGCAAGAATGGAAGATAATGAATGACTTTTGCCGTTTGGAATCCGCGACCCCTCCCCCCCCCCCCAAAAAAAAAAAAAAAGTGTGTGTGTGTGTGTGTGTGTGTGTGTGTGTGTGTGTGTGTTGCCAGCCCATACACGCACGCCCTCCCTTCCAAAAGCGGTGTCAATACTGTTGCAGGCCATACTGAACTTGATGTTTACCTGCCAACTCACTTGCCTGTGGCCTCACTGTTTGAGCTTCCCGCTCGGCAAATTTGAGTCGACCACTGTCCCACTGAACGGTCCCCTCTCTCTGTTTCTCTCCTCCCATGCAGGCTCAGTGGTTTCCGCTGCTGCTGGCTTTGTCTGTCTGTCTGTCTCTGTGTCTGTGTTGTCCCCTGAAAACAAAAGGGACCGTGTGCGAAGAATTTCGATGAGCAAGGCGCAGGACTGATAGTGCCGAGTCAGTTCTTTTCTTGCTGATTTTGCACAGGTTGAATTTCAGTTTTAGACCTCTCAGTACTGACTGGTTTAAACAGGTTTATAGTTGCAATACAAGTCGTTCAAGTAAACAAATAGTGAGCATAAACAAGCACCGCTTATGATAATGCTCAGGGGAGAACAAGTACATATTGACAGTATTGCAATGGCAGACTAAACTGGTAAGTAAATATGATAAATTAAAAGTACAGAAGCCGAGAGAGAAGAGAGAGAGAGAGAGAGAGGTTCTGTGCGTACTCACAACAACAACAACAACAACACAAAAACCAAAACTCCACTGGGCTGCGCAAGACTTTGTCAAGGAAGTAACATGTAACGAAAAAAATAATATAAAAAAAAACAACCTCAGTACTAATTGAACATTCATGTTAAGGTTAAAAGAATTAGATACGACAGGTGGGTGTTTTCAAGTCTTTTGTCCACCGCACACAGTTACCATAACAGTAGCAGTTTCACTCGTATACATGTCTCTCGGGTCGTTTCAAACGTAACCGAGGACGTTCTTGTCCTGAGCCGTCGCCGGGTTCATTCAGTCATAAGTAACTCGGCACCTCAGTAGCTGCAACTGGTCCTCACTAAGACCGCGCGTTCAGACTGACTGACATGAGAGGTTATCTAAAAATCTGTCCGCGCTATTCAAAACGAAGTCGGTCAAGGTGCACCCAGGTGCGCACACAGTCAGTCACTCAGTAGCACGCGCGCGCTACACTACACTGACTGAGCCACGCTCACTAACACGGCCAGGGAGGATAATGGGTTTAATCTGGGACCAGAGGCTAATGTAACAGAGCTCAGGCGCAGATCCATTGAGAAGTGGGCGCTGATAAATGCAATATTGGCGTGGGAAGAGCAGCCGCGCAGATTTTTCTGGCAAAGCCCCTTGTCTTTGTTGAATCTTGGTGCACTTGGCTGAGAAGCTAGTAAAGTCAGCACAGACCGTGTTTACGTATCTGGCTGAGGGGAGGTGGGGGTAGTGTACTTAGAGGGGGCTAGCGGGCAGGGTAGTGGTGATGTTAGTGTTGTTCAGGAGGAAATGCCATTACCGGGGAACACCTGATCCGCCATTACCTGTAATACCTGACTCAGGTGAACAATGGGAAGATGGGGCTTGTTGTGGAAGGCGCAGCTCTAGCTGCTCTCTCTCTCTCTCTCTCTCTCTCCGCTCCTGCTACTGGCTTTTACAGCCGCCCACAAAACGATTGCAGCCTGGAAAATGTCCGAGGCGAACTGGACACTGGACCGACGAAATGCGTAGCTAGCAAAACATGAGGATGTGGAGAGAGTGAGAGAGGACTTAGTGCGGAGTCATAAACGCGGGCAGGTTTTAGTGCTGGAGATCCAGAACCTGCTAGAAAGGAAAGGTGCATTACGATCGTCAGAAAGAAGAGAAAAAAAGGTCTAAGCGTCATGGGATGTGATAGGCGGTTATATCCTTTTTCCAAGTGACGGTAGTGTATTGGGGAGTTGAGGCTGAGCACATGGCCAGCTAAGCAGCGGCACGCCGAACAGGCAGATGCTGGGAGTGGGAGATAAAGACTGATAATAGCCACAAAGCCAACAAGTCCCTCTGGCTGCAGGCGTCGCTTGTATTGGATCCGCCCAAAGAGCACATTTCCTTGCTTCTCTCCTCCAAGGAGCAGCACCCCCTGACGAGGCCTCTTCCAGCTCTAGGTAAAATGCCAGTGGGCCACGTCGTGGAGCTCCTTGATCAGCTAGACCTCAGTTTGGTAACAAAGGGGAGATGGGTATGCGTGGGACCAGGACTGAAGGCGTGACCGAGCCTTGCTGACCAGAAATACCGAGGGTTGATAAATGTGCAGTTTGCGATAGTCGCTGGCCACGCAGGGTGCTTGCCAGGCGCTGTTACCGCCTCGTTGCTGCCCATAGACCGGTGTCTGGAAGTCTTTGATGACGTGTTGAGGCTGGGGCCAGCTGGGCGGAATGGTGCAGCTTTGATCCGTAACAGTAGGTACTAACGGGATTTATTGTGGCTGATGGCAGGGATAATGACTTCTCCCCCCCCCCCGACCCCCTCCACCAACTTCCAGTATCACACTAGCCACAGAGAGAGAGAGAGAGAGAGAGAGACACACACACACACACACACACACACACACACACACACACACACACACACACACACACACACACACACACACACACACTTACAATTCCTGGAGAACAGCATACAGGAAAACACCATCACCTTAAACAGACGGAATCTTTTATTGTGTCAGTCCTTAGCGCAAAAAAAAACCCCGTATTTGCTTGCACACTTGCATACCTGTGTTTTCAGTTCGGAGAAGCAGGAAAGTTCTGAAAAATGACTACACTACACCTGGAAACGCAGTTTGTTCCCGCTGAGAAAGAAATTGAAAACACCCGAGTCGCAAGATACTGCAGAGATAAACGGGACGGATGTCTCCCTGATACGATCACATGAACGCTGAAGGAAAATCGGGTTATCTTATGTTATTTGTATTATCCTGTTTCTCTTTTGCCGCTCGGTGTCGGAATTATAAATAGGACGGTACAAATCTCACCTCTCTGAGTTCTCTTATAGTTGTCTTCAGTTCTGATCTTTTACCGTGATCAGCATCAAGGGTTTATGCGCCATTCAAATCCATAGCGCGTATGCCCCTTCTCCAGGTGACTGTCGATCTGATGGTAGCATTCCGAGTCTTGGTTCCAGTCTTATCTCTGTGTGCAAGTCCAGACCTATTGCGCAACAAGGGCACCAAGAATAAAGGCACTAGGAGATCGACCGTGATGCCTTCTGTCATACTCGCTCAACCGAGCAGTTCAGTCTCGCTTTCGTAGCACGAGCAGCTCGGGGTCTGGTCAGCTCCAGACCTTTGATGACCCTCAGCGTCCAGCTGAGACGAGGGTTGGCCGATGTCAGGGATACACAGAGATCAACCTTTCATCTTTATTGGCCATCGGGGACTGGGGGGATGTCTGAACACGAGGCCGTAATTAGGAGGTCTAGGTAACGTTGCAGACACATTACCTCCCCCCCCCCCACCCCCACCCGCCTATTCTTCGATCAGTCTATGCAGTTTTATGTTACGCCGCAGCCTTCCCTTCCCCTCCCTTGCGGGAGCCGGGGTGGCCGAATAGTAGAGCGTTGGACTTCTAATGCTCGGGTCGTGAGTTCGTTTCCCGGCTGGGGCCAAATATTTGTGCTGGCTTTTTCATCGTTGCCCCGTCTTTGATATATCACCCGTATGTGGTGGAAAAGGACGTTAAACCCCCAAAACACCCACCTCCACCCTCCCCTCCCTTGCACCCTCCCACCTGCTCCCCCCCCCCCCCCACTCTCGCTCCCTCCTCTCCCGATAGGATCAGCTATCGGCCAGATACAGGGTATTGGGAAGTCAGGGATAGCGAGTTGATGTATGCAGCGGGCAGTGGACCAAGTAAGACGTTGGGTAATTAGGTACATGTACTTAGCATAGCGGGTCGTGGTGGTGGTGGTGTCTCACTGTGTTGACTAACATGACGTGGAAGAGAACTCAACTTCAAGAGTGCAGCGGTCGGTGACAGGGATCACGTGAGAAGGCTTTTGTTACGTCATGTCCAGATACGTGATGATGTTGCATGGCAGAGTGGGTGACATCAGCGCTTATCGTCATTATTTGCAGTTTGTCCATGGCTAGAGTGGTTTCTTAGACACGAGCATTTTCTTAACACGGACACAGAAGCATGTTTTGAAGAAGTTTTTAGCGATGCTAACACAGGTATATAAAACAAAACTGCCTTAAGCATTCTCATACTTTTTTGTTTTAATGACGTTGATATTTTAGATAGCAGTTGAGATCGGTAGGGTTTGTACTGAATCACCTCTATATCTTGCGAACCTGAAACGTGTGTGTTTAGAGGGGGGGGGGACACAAAAACAAAAGGTAGCTAAAGGGGTTTAGCACTTGGTAAAGAGGTTAGATAGGAGAGAAGGGTGCTCTTTCTTTCTTTGTTTTTGTTTTTGTAGTTAAAGCTGCTAAGGAAATCAGATCTAATATACATACAAACTATCGGAAGACATGCGAACAACTTTAGTTTACGTTTGACGTACCAGAGGAAGGAAATAAAGAGTCTGTACAGACTTCGGCTCTGTTACGACTTAACACACGACCTTACGACCGACAGTCGAACGCTTATCCTCACGGGTCCATTCAGCCTCCCTCGCCAACTCTGCAGCAACTCCATCCCACACTGCTCAGATTTATGGGAAAAATGGTATTGAACAAAACGTCCCCTCGGTGTTGACAACAACCACTTCCCAGCTGACCCAGATGTAGGACAACCCCACACCCCATCCTCACAGCATCTCAGCGGCGGATCAGCAAAGATCTCGTCCCCCAGCAAACACAGAAATAATGCATTTGGGGACACAACTGCAGCTGCATGATCCAGGAAACCCCGCACATGGTTTATTCAGGCTTTGGCCTGATCCCCCGGGCCCCGGGAACGCGCCTCCTTCGGGCCGCACGTGCTGCCGAGGCCGTTGACAATGGGGGCCTGTGTGGTCCCGGGTCACATGCCTGCGTATTAGCTTTGTGTGGCAGCATATCGTGCGTGGCTGACACAGCCTCTTCCCAGCCCTACTGCCATCATGGGCAAACACACCCAGAAATCCGACCTTCTTTACTGGGGGGGACGACTGATGAAAAAATATTACGGTGTTCCCTTACGCGGAGGTGGGTACGGAGTGGTAGTAGGGCCTCCTCCGGCCTCACTCCCCAACCCTTTTTTTTTTTTATCCGATGCTGATGCTATCAGCGTCTTGTGGTTGGGGATTAGTGGCAGGGTGAAGCACGGGGGAAGCCACCGTAGTGTGATTTACGTTGTGGGCGCCCTGCTGAAAGTCGTCTGTCACAGGCTGGTGTTCTGTAGCGGGTAGCGCCTGGGCAGCTTGGCAAGACCGTCAGTGGCTTGAGGTCTCCCTGGATGTTGTTGTCATTGTAGCTGTTCGCATTTCACGTGCTGCTGTACAAGTGCTTAAATACCGTAAAACCTCTGTTATGTTTCAGTTTACACAATTATAGCCCCGCCAGACGGCCTCTTCACGCCCCTATACACCTTTGTCGACACCTCGAATGTTACAGCCTTGGACTTTCAGTGCTCGGGTTGTGAGTTCGAATCCCGGCTGGGGCCAAATATTTGTGCTGACCCTTTTACTCGATGCCCCGTCTGTGATATTAGTCTTGCGTGATAGAAAAGGACGTTCTCGTTGCCCCGCGTTTGATATCACCCTTACGTGGTGGAAAAGGACGTTAAACACCCAAACACCCACCCATCCCCCTTGTCGACACCCCAGCCTGGTACTCCTGTGCAGAGTCGTGCTCCAGGATCAGTTGCAACGACACACTGAACTGTTTTTCGTCTCAGACTAGGTCAACCACATCGATAAATAGCTCTGCTGGTTCCAGACACAAACCTCTTACCACAAGTGTACGTTTAGAACGTCAAGTAGAAGCGGACATTCAGATCTATTGTACCAGCTTTTTTTCTCAAGTACCTGAGCACCCTGCCCCCGTATGCAAGCGGGACAATAATATTCCAGCACAGTTTGTTTGCTCCCCGTTTCCGCCTTGCACGACAACATTAGCTTGTATTGTGGTTGGCCAGCTGAGGAGGCTTCGAGTGGAATAGAAACCTCTCGAACGGGATGAGCTAAATCCCTCCGCCTTCCGTCTCTTTACCGCAACGCGAGGCAAAGGCTCCCTCCACTCCCTGCAGACTCACGCGCCGTTGGTGCGGCTTTTGTAGAGCTTTGCCTGTCGCAAAATAACTCGCCCATTGACGGAGGGTCCCCCCCCCCCTCTCTCTCTCTCTCTCGCGTTGTCAACACCGCTGTTTATGACCAAGATCGTGAAAGCTAATCCTGTTGTTTTCGACGGAAAGTTTTCATTGGAGATTTTAGGACTGGAAGCGAAGTTGTGCGCCGTGTGAGTGTTTTAAAACTGCGCTTTGGAATTTAGTGGAATACTTTGCTCAGTCATGCCAGACAGACATACAAGGGCTGGTGTGTCTATGACGGTATATCTCTGCTCATGCGTGTAGGTTGCGTCTTCATCGTACGCTATCAGATAAACTTGTAAACAGTGACACGCCACTGCAACCTTGATTTTAACGATTTGTCAGTCATATGATAGGTGGGTTCGTCACATGATCAGGCATAATTTGAGACAGGAGCTGGGGCCGATGCTAGAAACTGGATCTCTCTGCACACTATCGTCTGCTTTGCTCGCACGGAATCCTCACTGAATACAGGAGAGATCGGGTCACATGACATTCAAAATAAGGGGAGAGCACGCTAGCTGCACAATAGAAGTGCAGAGGTTGTCGCGATGATAAGATCTAAATGTGTGTTTGGCCCGCCCAGTTTTAGCATGACCATGTTTAGAACGAGAGGTTGTAAATGGCGGGTGGGGGGGGGGGGGGTTATGACCTGCCCAATGGCTCAGTCTGTACGCGACAGAACAGAGTGCATAGAGAGGAGAAGGGGGGGGGGTGGATCTACAAAATGCAGGTGATAGTTCTCCTTGTTTTAGTCAATAAATGCAGGAAATTTTTTTATAATTCTGCAATATTATTTTTCATTTTTAAAAAAAAATTACGGTCACCTGTTTTGTATTTATAAGACTTTTAAAATGTTTTGTTCTGTGTTTACCTGAGACTGTACTGGGTGTACCTGTTTTGTGTGTAGGTAAGCAAGCGCTGTCCACGAATTTCAGGGCGTTAGTCACTTAACAACCAGTCATTGAGAAAACCACGATAGGCACTCAGCCTGTTTAAGGTGTCAGCCACAGCTGGTATACCTATGGTATACATGTACTGCTGGAAGTAGCTGTTCTAATTAGGTCATCGTGACAGACAAGACCTCTGAACTTTATTGAAGCACGCTTGAGCTTGGCTAGATCTACTACGGCCGAGTCGCTTCGGCATTCAACTCCCTACTTCAACTTTACTCAGGGCAAGCTGGTAACAGGTGAACCGTTTGTCGTCGAAATCGCCCCGCAAAACTTCCTGACTAGCCGAGCTGCAGTGTCCCGTGAGTTTGGCTTTGGCCCCTTTACCACGGGGGTCAGCCAAAATGGCGAAGTTTTACCGGCATTATAACTATCCAAAAGTTTTTGACCAGATAGCTAGCAAGCAATGTTTGCATTTATGAGCGTGCGCACGTCTTCAGTGTTTGTGAAATTTGTTTTCTGCTTGATAAAGGGACCCTTTTCTTTCCCACACACAAATTACGGAAATCCTAGTTTTCCTGGTGCTATTAGCATTTGAAAATGGAAAGGTTTGTCTGTGAGGAAGAAACTGGCTGTGCAATATCAACCAGAAAACGACCGAAAACGTAACTCCGACGGAAAGACGGGTGCTTGCTCATATTTCAAACATACGGCTTTGCTTGATAGCTAGCGGCGTGAAAACGTTTAAATCATATTAGCACTGCTGAAAAAAAAAAAATCTCCCCGCCATTTTGACTAACATCCGCGGTAAAGGTCCCAAGCCTAACTCATGGGACATTGCAGTTCCGCTAGTCAGGATGTCTAAGGCGATTTCGACGACAGTTTTACTGAACAGTACAAGGTTGCGCTGAAAAAGTAGCACCGGAAACCCTCTCCGCCGTCTTGCTTAACCCCTGCGTACTGTGTGCCCATGAGGTTTGGCCGGCTCGGCCTCTCTACCTGGCCAGGTGTACAGGTTTTAACGGTGTCCCTTGACCCAATAGTTTCGCCCGTCGCTAAGCATTGCTCGAACCGCCTGTTTGTCAAAACGGCGCTCCACATAAAGCCTGGCATGTCTTTGAGGGGAGACAGTTTATGTGACGGGGATGGAGAGGGTTTGATCCCTGTGTCGGGGGCTTGCTTGAAGCGGTGGAATAGTGTGTGTGTGTGTGTGTGTGTGTGTGTGTGTGTGTGTGTGTGTGTGTGTGTGTGTGTGTGTGTGTTCGTGTCGAGTCAAGTCAGGCTATAGACTCCTGAGGTAGGGGATTCAGTAGAGAGTTACGGTGAGATAGTGCCGCGGAACTGAAAACGCTCAGTTCTTGAATATTTATCCCAGTATTTAGTGTGTATACAGGCATACAGACACTAGTCTATTTGCTTTAGCGTCCTGCTAACTTTATATACACAAACAAATGGACAAACAATTCTGCAAGAAGAAGAGCTTGGGAGATCGCGTAGCTCCTCATAGCGTCAACCAGCAACCCAGCGGCGCCACTGATGCAGAAGCATCCTGTGAAATGGAAGATACTGTACGGGGAATTTCCCAACCATACCGTCTCTATGAATGCTGCTGAACGTCAGTCAGTTCATGGCGTGCATTTCAGTTGAGTTTCCAGGCCGAATTCTTCACATTTGTAAGCTTCTTTTTTTTTTTACAAATCCTTTTCACAAACGCCGCATTTTGGTATTCTGCGGGTTGTATGCAGCCCGCACTATTCCGGCAGCAGTCACGGTTTAGTAAACAGAGCTGACTTATGTTGATTTTTTTGTTTGCATTACCAGAAGGCGGGCTCTCGACCCATTTCGCCTGAAGAGCTCTGCATCAATGCATTTATTTCTTCCAGTGTTTGCTTGCAAACGACTCATACCGTACATTTATACGCGAGAGAGTGCGGTTAAATATAAACGGTTGTGTTGATTCATGAAAGCAAACATCGGCTGTGTGTTTAGACAGGGTTAGTTAAGTGTGTACATTCATCGGCGGGAATTCTGATGCTCCTGAAATGTTTAATGAGCAAAACGTGCTTTCAAGGCCAGTGAAATCTAAGCCGGCTGCTTCTCAAGATTTTCAACCTCTCGGGAAGTGTCCTTTTCAACTGAGGGCCATTCCGCTATTTCGTTGGCTGTTTAAAGCAGCACGCAGTTCAGTTTATCAGCAGACTGAAATCAAAACCCGGGCGTCTACGGAGACGTATGCGTTCTTCTGTTTGAAAGAGAGATCGTTGCGAATTCGCGGACGAAATCCGAGTTCCCTGGAATGCGCATATATTTCAAATTGTTTGAGAAAGGTCTTGGTAAACTTCCCGTGCGTGAAATGTGAGACTGAGTTCGAACTTAAATCTGTGTACTTGAGTCTTCTGAGCAAAGATTACTCTGAAGAACTTTGTTCTGCGAAATTCGAAACTACACAGAAAACAGCTTCATCCGGACCGTTTGTGGTAACCGTTGTGGACGTGAGAGTGAACTTTCAGTCTGTCAGCGCTGTCGTCTTGGCAACGTAGTTCATTAACATTTTGATCGGTGCAATTCAAGGTTGTACATACATACGCATGGATCTGTTTGCGAAGGATCATTGTGAAAACTTTTTTTAGGTGCAGTTTGGGATTTGAAACCGTTACGCACGACTCAGTTTATGAAGGGTCGTCTTCAGGTTTTACTTGGGTGAAATCTCAGGAGGGAAGAACAGCGATGTGTCACGATAACGAAGCCATCACCGTACACAAACGCGACACGAGACTGAGAAGGGGACCCCGCGACAAAGTCTCGTCTTCGATGAAGCTGTGAGATAGCTTTGTGTTCGAGACACGGCGTTGGCCGCTCTCCTTCGATCCAAACCAGGAACTCTACCTCGTATATCAGTAGCTTAGAACAGGGTCAGAAAACTTAATGGCCGGATCAGGCTGCTCTGCCGAGAGATAAAAAAAAAAAAAAAAAAACCCGAGCGTCGGGCGGCAGGCAAGTGTGCACCTGATCTGCCGGGTGAGTCCATGATCGGGGAGTGACAGAGGGGAGGACAGGCTGTGGTAAGAGCGTAACTGAGACGATATCTTGGTCTTGCAGGTGCAGTGGTTGATTGTCATGCCAGTTCTTGCCAGTGATTCAGTCACATTTAAACTTGATTACTCGATTACTTTATTGTCCCAAAATGCGGTTGGGGTGTTTGCCGGGAACAGTGTGAAAGAACACATGCAGTAAGCAATCGCGCGCGCGTACACACACACACACACACACACACACACACACACTGATGAGACCATAGTGTCTGTCGTAGGGGATGCGACTCAGGGACAGGCTGTCAAAGAAAGGTGGGCTTAGGGGTTGGGGGGGGGAGATGGAGGGAGGGATGGGGTGGTGGCAAACACATGAGACGATCCCGAGCATTGTCCGAGAGCCTTTCCTCCACGAAAACCCAGGACAAATAGTCAAATACCCCAAAACCCATGGTGACAGTGGTTCTCCGACATCCAACACCCCCCTTAGCCAGGTGCGCTTGCGGTGATTGCGATTGTCAGCCGCTCCCGGGGTCAGGCGGGTCTTACGGAAGGGAGAGAAAAAGCAGTGGGACCCCAAGACAGAAGCTACCGTGTCTTGTTCCCTCATTAGGCAGGAGAGGTACCCCCCTCGGGTGAAACCCGGTCCACCCCGTTCTCCGTATGGCAATTAGCCGGGTTACACGCAAGTGTACTTCGCGCGCCGCCCTCCGGTGGCGAAGAAAAGGCTTGTCTTTTTTTGCTGACTTAGGGATTAGGGTTTTTTATGCTGTTTTTTTCGCAGCGCAAGCGCGCGAGTTTTGAAGTTTTTATGCCAGCGGAATTAGGGGAGAGGTTCGTGTGGGGTAGCGAGGAGAACGCGTTTACAAGGTTTTCGTGTCGAAGTTCAGGGTCCTTCTTTCAACACGAGTGTGGGGCCCTTTCCCCACCCCCCATCTCCACCCCCACCCCACTCCCTTTCTTGTGTGGCATGATGTTTTCGACAGCGGGTTGACATTCCTAAACATATACGGAGCTGTCACACAACGAATAAACAACAAATCCTCGGGAACTTTATAGCTCGTGAATCTAGTTTGGCTTGTACACTTTTGATGACTCGCGAGATACACAAAGAAAATATCACACGATTTTGGCATGACATAGTAGACTGATAAGTGCTGAGTCTCACTGAACACATGTTCACAGCCGAAATCTTCGAAATACACGTTATGTCAGTAACCCAATTTATAGCTTTCTTTTAATTTGGATTTTTTTTTTCATCATTTTTCCTCCTCCTTTCTTCATTGTGCTTACTTTGATGTTTACAGCCTGCCTACTTAATTCAAGTACATGCTTTTCAAAGGCTTCGGAAAATGACTAACTCCCGCGTATTATAAGGTACACGAAGCGCGCTTAGCCTTTTTGGCAGGGCTGGAGAATGCCTTGATGTTTGTATTGAGGTTGTTGCCGAGAAATGGGAGTCGGCTGAATGGCATCCGGTCCGCCGGTACAAAGCTATCGCCATAAAAGATAATCTCGCGAGAGATCATAAACGTGAGTGTTCAGTACATTGCTTGATATTCACAGGTGAAAATCAGAAGTTTGTCGACACTGAGAGGTGAAAACCTGTCGCGGTATGGTTCACTTTCCATGGCAGATCCAGCCCCCTCAGACTTCCTAACACGCCCTCCCCCCCTCACCCACACCCTTCTCTCTCTCTCTCTCTCTCTCTCAGTCTCGTGTGTGTGTGTGTGTGTGTGTGTGTGTGTGTGTGTGTGTGTGAGAGAGAGAGAGAGAGGGAGAGAGAATAGCTGTTGCTTCCCAAACACGATTTATAATTTATAAGTTAGGAAGATCTCTGCACCGAATATTCCTCCTCCTCCTCCTTCTCCTCTCTCTCTCTCTCATCATTAGAACGACAACAACCACCTCAGTTTCAAGTCGTGTTAGTACAACTTCTGTATCCGTTTGCATGTAAGCTAGGACTCACTACACGTAGTTCACCATGCTTGCAAGCTGTCACGGTCAAACACTCACGTGACCACCACAACCCAGTCCCGGGGACCCCTCATGGTCTGTTGCGCCCCTTTCTTCTCGTTGATTAACTCATTCCACTCGCCGTTTTCATTCTGCATCAAGCTTCCACCACTGGGGCGGCGCTAGCACGGTGACGTTCTCCGCGCACGAGACGCGTCATCTCGCGGGCTGAAAATATCACTAACTTACGAGGAGTTTGGTCAAGGTGGATGTTCAGTTCAGCGGAGCGGACGAGGGGCGTGGGAGTGAAGTAGCTGTCTTTCTTTCTGAGGGTGCCTCAATCACAATAAAGCAGGTTGACCCCCGGGCACTGCGTAGTGTTGGGCCCGCTTGTCGTGTGTATTGTGTAGGCCGACAGTGACTGAGCGAGCAAAGAAGCCAGAATGAAGTGTTCCGGACGAAAGTGTCTCAGTGTTGAGGCTCTGCGCTGTGCACGAGGCGAGACTTCTGCTGGCTCCTGCCTGTTAAACCAACAGCTGGAAGTGGCCGGTAGTGACGCAGTATAAACACGCTAGGGATCAAACTGTAACCTATAGCCATCATTCCCATGCTCGTCACTCACATTCCTACAAAGATTTGTTTTGGTTTTAAATATGGCATTTCAGAAATATGTCAAATGGGAATGCTTCTGTATGGGAATGAGGCCACACTGTAGGTTCACTGACTTAGAACGTCCTTTTGGGGATAATGATTTGATTTGATTTGATTTGATTTGATTTGACACCAAGGGAGCTGGGTTGGTCGACCTAGCAGAGCGTTAGACTTTCAGTGCTCTAGTATTGGTTCAGTGCCTGGTTATAAGCCAGATATTTCTGCTGTTATTGTTTTTAAAATAAACAAGTTGCCTTGTCTGTTGACTCCATCTTGACGTGGTCGGATAGTACGTTTTAACTCCCAATCATTCAAGCACTTCCAGAAGGAAGACCGTACATTTGGAAATCTCTTTTGATAAAGGAACATTTTGCACAGGTGACCGTCTAGCAAGGTTTGGCCGGGGGGACGGGGGGTCGTGATAGAAGGGGGTGGGGTAGGGAGGGGAGGAAGGGAGTTGATCCCATACTGCGACTGCGTGTTGGCTTTCAAAACGCGGGACCTCCCTCGCGCACACCGACTCTTTCAAGGGGGTCCATAAATTCCAGCGGCAATTGGGAGGGAACTGAACACGATCGCTGGTGGACCGGCGGAGGGAAAAAAATATAAGGGCCCCATGAAAAATTCACATAGATTACAAATATCGTTGCAAAAATTTCTTCACGCAAGTCATGCCCTTATCTTGTGTACCTGATCACCCAACCAGTGTATGGTTTGCCCGTAGATTGCCGGCATTGTGGCTGCTGGTTGCCATGATTAAACTTTTCTATGTCCGCATTCATGAAGCCAGATTGAACATCGTGCATGACGACTGCTGGAAAGTCAGCGCGTGCGTTTAGCACAGGTGAAAGTTAATCTCCCAGCGCCACGTCCGCTTTCTTAAAAACACGGCCGTGCCTCCTACCTGCCCGTCAAAACTGTTAGCTACTCTTGTCTACGTTTTATGTGATTTTGAGGCGCAGGAGAGTTCTACTCTCACCTCCCACTTGTTCCTATTGTGAGCAACCTCTGTTGGTTTATTACCTGGGAGGGTGGACTACGTCAATATTTGAACTGGTACTTGACATCTCGTTGTGGGGAAAACCCATTCATGTCTTCTTTTAACTGCCCTACGTCAGGTGCAGCTGTGATGAAAGTAATTTCGACTGCTTTGTGCATCTAATATAAGTAATGAGTTTACTCCCCTGACGACGGACAAACAGTTGGACATAACTATCAGTTAATACTCCTGTCTTAATTAGCAAGATCAACACGGCTGGGAGAGCGTGAGACTGTCAGTGCTTGAGTTCAAATCCCGGCTAGAAGCCAAAACTTTATGCTGGCATTTTCTTCGTTGCCCTGCACGCTCTTTGATATCGCCCTTCTTTGGTGAGGAAAAAACCATTAACTCAATTCCCACCAAGCAAGTTTAGGGTGGTGCACCAGTGGCCTTACTAAAAAAGGAAAAAAAAATCAGTAGTAATTGATGTCTGCATGGCCGATTTCAATTTGGCTCAGTAGGAGTGTTGCACTTTGATTGTACTCGTGTCTGCTGCAGTAAGAGCCGTCAAGGAACCGTTAATCTTGCCTGATTTTCACGGACAGGGCCAAAACCGTAAAAGAGTCAAGAACGTGGGAGGTACGACATGTGTTAAACGCTCAAAAATCCAACAAACATGTCGCTTGTTAATAATTTTATTTGCTGCTTTTCGAATTGAGATAAGTTCGTAGTACAGCTGTGTCCAACAGAACCTTACTTTTTTCTGATCCAGATTTTATTTCATTGCCTAGCGCTTTGTGGACTGACCCTACTCGTCCAAGAAGACTTTCCCCATTGTCATGCACCAGGATAATGGCAGATAGATGAATGTGGACGGAGCAGGGGCCAAGCCCTTGTCTCATTCATGGGCAGACTGTTATGTGTGTTTCGTGTGAGTTTAATGTGGTTTAGCCTGCTAGCTGGCCGGATTAGAAGACGTGTTAACGCGTGTCCTTTATGGATCTTCCGTCAGCATGCACCGGTTCAGGAAGAGCGAAGGCAGACATTTTTGTTGCTCTTCTGTCTGTCGTGTTGCTTCCACCCCAAGGCCTGTGTGCAAACATTGTAGCAACTGAATACGTTACTTCGTTCACGTTTGCGTTGAGTTAGCGGTTCAAGTCTTGCTGGCCAACCGTGCCCAAAGTCCTCTGTTCCACCTGTGCGTCGTTTTCATTTGGAGGTTTAATTTGTTGTCAGTTGAACATGTATTGCTGAAAGAAATGAGGCTGCAGATAAGTATAGTGCAAACATTGTAGAAACACTATTCTTTATAAGAATATATATATTTGAAGACAGTTTGGCGAAGTGTTTCCGGGAGCCGGGGTGGGGTGGTAGAGCGTTGGACTTCAAATGCTCTGGTCGTGAGTTCGTATCTCAGCTGGGGCCAAATATTTGTGCTGGCTTTTCCATCGTTGCCCCATCTTTGATATCACCCGTATGTCGTGGTAAAGGACGTTAAATCCCCAAACACCCCCACCCGAAGTGTTTCCATTAGTCCTGTGTTCCACCCGCGCTTCATTTGTATCATGAGAATAAGTAATCATCAGTCGTATAATACTGGAAGATTGGTAGGTTCGTGCCCAAGTAGACTCTGTGCCCTATTGAAATGAGTATACTCAGTAGTGTTTGAAACTACCGTCATATGGATTTTGAGGACGAATAATCACCAGTTGTATTTCTGAAAGAACTGAGGACTGCAGATTCGTACCGTACAGGAAATGTGCCAAATAGGAATGGGTATTCTGTAGTGATTTGAAATTTGCCCGCAGCACAGGTCCACCATGTTGACAAGTTTCAAACCAGAACAGCCTCACGTGAAATGAGATTCGTGAGCGAATGAATGCAAGAACAGTACTAACTTAGTGCCAAACTTGCATCATCCAGCTGCGAGGTTGGGACAAGACAGAAACCTGGTTGTTTTGCTACAAGCCCACCCGCACGAGAAGAACAGAAATCTGCATTTTGCCGGCTGTGCTACCTCAGGCACTATTGTGGTCTTGCTTTAATTCGAGTGCCATTGTCAAGCCAGGAGCGCGGTTTGCGTGTGGGAAGCGGAGGAATGTGCGACAATTCTATTAAAGTCATCCGTCTTTCAGGCTACACCCTAATGCCTTTTCCAAACTGCTATGCATTTTAAGCGGGCCGCGTGTTAAACGCCCGCTATTAGACGGTTTATGGACTGAGCTGAGAGCATTTCCCCGGGTTCGTCCGAAAGAGATCTATGCAAAACAGCCCTGAAAACTTAGGAGCATGGAATGAGGGTTTTCTCGGATTGGAATCCAATAGAAATGTCCTTTAGCCAGGAGGTGTAACGAAACCGCACAAGGTCATTCGGTAAGGATCTTTATTGCGACTGTGTGTTTGGGTGACAATACGAGGAATGTTTTAAGGCGCTCGGTGGAAGCCGCAGGCACAATAAATTGCGATCAACTGGGGGAAGGACATCTGCTGCTTGCAATTTTGTGTCGTAATCGGAATGTCGAGGAAATTAACTGAAACCGTTGCCGTTTGAAATTATTGATTTATTTATTCCTCCCCCCCCCCTCTCTCTCTCTTTCTCCTTAGGCTAATCTCGCTTTCAATTTCCTTCATTTCACTTTTCAACATTTCCTGTTTGTGTTAGTGCTTGTATAAGCACATGACAGTAAATAATTGAATTTATTTATGTTGTATTTATTGTCGAGCGTGTACACATGTGCCAATTATGTGTAGTCGGGCCCGATGCACGTGTACCATTGACTGTTCATAGGTTATAGGAATTGGTGGTCCTTTTCTGTACATACAATTAGTGTTTTGAACGACGCATGTCTCAGTAGTTCTGTCGCTTACTGGTACACAGCAGGACCTCTATTTTATTTCGCTCATTTCCCCTCCGCACTGAGGAGATACTGTGTCCTGCCAGTAATCCAAGTCCTCCCCTGAGACAGCCACTTGTTGGTGACACGTCCTTCAGTACCATCTATCCATCATTAGCGCTTGGCGGGTCTGTAGTGAAAACGTCTCACCAGCGACCCCAAAGACCCGAGGACACGCTGGCATTCCAGAGAAAAGTCAGTGATGCAGCAGTAGGGGTGGACCACTCACTAGGCCGATGATGAGGCTCCATCAGGGGTGGAGGTCATTAATCACCCTCGCATTCACGGCATAACATGGCGTGGCCAGACCGTACCGCGCCCCACCAGGTGACGAAAGCTGGGGCAGGGAAAGTATAAAGGAGGTGAGGTCCTTCAGGCAGGACTACCCAATCATCATGATGGCTCCCATGGGACCAACTCCCAGCCGCGCTTAGTCTCGCGCTCCGTGTTACTGTTAGCCTCGGCTGCTCTCCTTCCGCAGTCATACATCATGATGGACGTTTTCTTGCACGATTACTGCGGCTGTGTCAGTCGTCTCTCTCTCTCTCTCTCGCTACCTCTGGGTTGTCCGGCCTTTGCTGAAACAGGATGTGGGTCGAGGTCTTGTAAACCAACTCCAGGACCCCGTGCAGGGAAATGTTCCCTCTGACGCAGTGACGCCAAGACTCTGTACAACATCTGCTCGGTTCTAGGAGAGCGTAGCGAATTTAGAGTCCCTGTTGACGTACAAATGTTGAACTATTATAAGGTATTCAGCCGGCATTGCCTTGTATTCTTGTACTTGACGGAAACACGTCTTCTTGGCAAGGCCAGTAGGGAAGTCCAGCGACTGTTCTTCTGTGTGTGTGTGTGTGTGTGTGTGTGTGTGTGTGTGTGTGCTTCAGCGTCTTCCCTTGGCGGGATTAATGATACGACTTGAAGAGTCTCGTGCACCAGATGTGTTCAAAATGCCAAACCTACATCACCACACGATATTTTACAGCAGCAAGTGATGGTCTGTCGAGCTTCGTCTGCTAAGTTTACTCCTGTTCATGTGAAACCAAACACAGAGATTGCTTTCAGGAATGGTAGTCAGTATCCCGCGTTCCTACCCAAGTGTGTTTCCTCCATGGAACGTGCAGCTGGTTTTCGTAATTTACGGGCCTCGCTCTTTCCTCGTTTATATCTCTTTTGTAGTTTGATGACACATCACTCTCCTCTGGGGTGTGGATAGTATCACATTCATATTCGTGTCACTTCTCCCTCCTCTTCCGATTAATCTGTGCCGGCGAGTTTCAGCGCGGAAAAAGTGTCTCCCACAAGCTTCTTGGGGTTAAAAACAATCTCTGTGGCGGGGTTGGGTCCCTGCTGTGAGGCCCTGGTGCTGATGGGACCAGTCATCAGTCACTGGGGACACCCCGGGGGCCGTGTCAAGAGGCGAGGACCCCCGGGGACCCTGGGGGATTCCTTCTTCCCCGACCCAGGCAGGGAAGGGGGGTTGGGGGAGACAGAGTATCGTCTACCTTGATTGAGCGTGGGTCCTCATGGGTAATGAAGAGTTAGGTGGTGGTGGATAAGCAAGTGGAGGATCTGGCTGTGCGATATCAGATCTCGCATCTTGTGACTGATGAGCTCCTCTCTTGGATCTGCCTTCTACCGTCGTCTGGTAAAAGAGCATAAGCGCTTATCAGATCCATAGAGCTTAGGTCCTTTTCCAGACGTCCATAGTCTTGTCGCGGTTGGTATATATATATATATATATATATATATATATATATATATATATATATATATATATAATATATCATCGAGGAGCGTGGGAGAGCTGGTTCAAGTGGTTGTCGTTGTTTGCTTGTGCATTAGTATGTTTTGTTGTTGTTGTTAGTGTGTGAAGCACTTTACACTACAACCGCAGCTATTTCTCTGATTTGTTTTATTTCTTTTATAAACCAAGCATACCTGTGTTCAGTGATTCACTGAAGTGATCAGTTTGTAAGCAAAAGTTCTCTAGATCGTATCTTTGTAGTCGATACATAATTAACGGCAGAACCGCAGTCAGTCGCTGTTCACTGCGTTTGTCTCCATTCTACACAAACGCGACAATAGCTTGTTCGATGTCCTCGTAACTTTACACCCCCCCCCCCCCCCCCGGCTCCCTCTTGTCAGTTTTATCTTTTTCCATCCTCTAGAACCAACATGAACAGTGGTTGTGGCGAGCAAGCGAGGCAAGCGTCCAAATTACCGTCACCGCCCTCAAAATCACTGTGCGGGTGTCAAAATCACTGGCCCCACAAACCGTAATCAGTAAATTTGTGACGCAACTCGAGAGAGACAAACCAAAAAAAAAAAAAAGGTAGTTTTAATTTGCTGTCCCCACGTCCATGGCACAGATTAATCCGCCGATCTCCACTACTTCCGGTCGGTGACGCCATGATTACCGCACGGACTTCTTTCTTCTCTCCCAGCGCGGCGGAATTAAATGTTAATCGCGCGAATTGTCAGTGAGGCACGATTAGGGGGCCGGAGTGGAAATTACCTTCCCGAGTTTACAAAGACGTTGCATGTAGAAGTCGCGGCGCGGTGTCGCAAAAAGCTAAGTCGGCCCCCATCTGGCTACTGATGCTGTCAGCCCCCTGCCTGCCCCCGCGCGCGTCGTTTCTTTTCCCCTCTTGAGTCTTGGCCTGTCCATAGCAAGGAGATGACATCCGCTACGATCTAGTGATTCACAACTCGGTACCATCGGGTTTCACGACGCTTACCGTCTGCACTGACCCGAAATCGGCCAGCCGAGACCTGCGTCGAGACAAGTAATACCTAAGAAGGAACAAAAACAAAAATACTCGGTGACAAGGACAGTGGACAGTTCTGAACAACTTAGTGGTCAACTTGTGCACAGAAAGCGGTGAGTTCTGTCGCATTCACCAGCACAGTACATTTTCAGCCTGTTTCGAGATTATTGCCTGCATAAGTTGTCTCCCGTGCATACACAGAATCGCAGCATGCATGAATTTTTCGTGGCAACTGTGTGCTCTGCCTCGATAAATGCGTGCTTGTTGCGGCAAGGGAGACAACTCATGCAGGCAATAATCTCTGAAACAGGCTGAAAATGTACTGTGCAGGTGAATGCGACATAACTCACCGCTTCTGTGCACACTGTGAAATACCACATGTGCGTGTGAGTCAGTGATGTGTGAACCGCGCAATACAAACGTGATTTCTTCTTCTTATTGTTATTACATGTATTATTATGTGCCGACATGGTGGCATGGGCTACGGAGCGTAGGGCAGGATCCAAGCGGGAAATGAAACCACGCTGGCATGGCCTGCGCTGCGCTGCCGCAGATGAGTCAGATTGGAAGACAGTGGGGGAGACGGCCCGGAGAACAAAGGGAAAGGGACGGACCAGCGGCTCTGGCAGGATTATTCACCAAATCTGCACAGTGCGCAAGTCGCCACAGCACTGGCGCAGGGGGGCCTTCCGCAGTCGGCCTTACTTCGGCCCTTCGCGCGGAAATAACCTCCTCAGGACCCGAGGGGACCTCTTCTTCCTCTAAAGCCGGTTAGGCGGCAATGACATGATTTATTTGCGCGAGAGATAGAAACAAAAGCTGTACCTGGGCTGGGCTCGGATTAAAGCAAAGCTTCGGTCCAGATGTCGCCCAGAAGTTGACTTTTTAATTGGGTTGTCATTGTCGCCGACAAAATTAAAGCGACAATAGCAGCTTTTTTTTTCGAGTTTTTTTTCGAGTTTTTTTCCCAGAGCAGGGGTGCAGTGATTATGTTGTGTTAATACCTCTCTCCTTTGTGAGTGCCGCCGTGTTCATTGCATTTTCTGGGGGTAAAGAAAACAAGAACTATATAAATAAATAGATAAGTATATATATATATATATATCGTTTACAGTTAATCGGCACTGTACATGAGGATTTAGAAAGACAACACAGAAATGTTGCAACTCTGCAACGTGGCGCACGGAGCCTGACTTTCGGCCGCACCCTCACTGTGCCACTTCTTGCCGGGTCCTCCGGACCTCTCCACTTCTTCACAACTCTGTGGCTACTTCCGCAATAATTATCCTCAAAAATGCTCCACTCTTGAAATGGAGGAAGTGTGGGCGACTGAAGCACTGGCTACCAGATGCCTCCCGCGACACGTGCTACGGTGCTAGTCTTTTGTTCCTCGCCCAGACAAAGACAATAAAACTTGGCGCCGGGAGGGGGGTTTATGCGAAGGAGGTTTCTTGTATCTTGTTCCCATCTTGTCGCTGCCCTGTCGCGACGCACTGATCCAGCAGTAACGGGGCCAGTCGTCAGAATCTGCTGATCGTGTAGTCTCCGTGTCAACGGTTCCTTCTCGTGAGCGCTCGGGCGACAAAGCTAATCCGAGGGGCGTGTTTTTATCGGGAGCAAGATCTGGGCCAAACGTGATGAAATAATTTTTAGGACGTCATATGGGCGTTGAAAAGTTAGTATCATGGCGCGGCATCGGGGGACGTCAGGACCGTTTTCCGATCGATATTAGCAGGAAGGAAGTGAAAGTGTGATGCAGATGTTTCTAATGAACAAGGAGAGGGAGGGAGTGTGGGGTTGGGGTGGGGTGGGAGGAACTCCTAATGAGTTTGTCTGTCTGGTTGTTTTGTTCTTGTCGGGCCGTTGCGGGGACGCCAGGAGATGTCATATTGTTTGTACTCGTAACTGCTGCTGTCTGGTTCTGATTGTCACGATGCTGTGATTGATTCCAATGTGAAACGTAGTTAATTCCCTGCTGTCTTCCACCCAGCTTTTGTGTTGGTGTTCTTTACTTCTCTCACATTTGTTTCTGCAAAAGACAGTACGGTATTAATTTTGTTCTTGGTTTCAGAGCTTCTTGAGAGCGTTGGCATATATATGTTCTCCTACGCAAAAGGCGATATAAGTCATTTACCTAAGCGTTCGTCTGGTTTTCCTATTTCTGTGTGTAATGTTAGTTTTGTGTGTCGAATAGACTGATGATGTACTGTTAGAAGAACCTTCTGTGTCTCTATATAGCCAGATATTGACCTCTGGTTTAGCACCGGCCCCAGGTGTTGACCCACCTGGAATTGGTTTCCGTCCACGCACCTGTTCACCTGACCTCCAGAAAGGCTCGTCAGCTGACCAAACTCGCAGTCCACCTCGCTGTTCTCAAGCTGCATGTAACTGCTCGGGTAGAAGTGTCACCCAGAACGCGGGCCACGAGTCCACCCCACTTCACTGAAGATGGCTCGCAAGGTGTGTGCAGCGCTGTGCTGGTCCCCGTGCTTACGGTTCTCCCTGTAATTCGTTTGTTATCAGGACGGCCTGGCTCAGCGCCGTACGGCAACGGGGCCCACCTGAGGAATGTATTGATTGCAGGTGAAAATCCACCCGCCGTGGCCCTGGTTGCCCCAGTAATCCTGGCGGAGTGCGATGATGAAGTGGTGAGGGCAGGCTGGCTTATTGGCGACATCGTGGATCGATCCTATGCTCTCTCGCACCTTGGGCGTCATCTACACGAGCGCTGCCACTCGACACGGCTCGAGCATCAGGGGAAAAACGCTGCGTGAGATGGATAATATGACTGTAATGGGCGGTCACTGTGCAGAGCTGGTTTACGGCTTGTGATCGATATCTTTTTCAGTTCTGGTCTTTCGCTGGTGACTTACTTCTGTTCTAGTTTATCGCTGGTGACTTCCTTCTGCTCTGGTTTATCGCGAGTGGTTTTATTCTGTTCTAGTTTATCGCTGGTGACTTTCTTCTGTTCTAGTATATGGCTGGTGACTTCTTCTGTTCTAGTTTATGGCTGGTGACTTTCTTCTGCTCTAGTTTATTGTTTGTAGCTTTTTTTTCTGTTCGCGTCTTTCGCCGTCGACTGTCTCCTGCTCTGATCTGTCTTTAGTACGTACGTTTCATGACTAAGATCATTTATAAACTTCATAAGACCTCGGCTCTTCTAACTCACTGGCCAGTCGACTGGTAACACTGGCAGGAGTTGATCAATTCACGGGGAAAACAGATTTTTCCCCCATCGGGGACACCCCCCCCCCCCGACCTTCTGCCCGTAAAGAGAGTATCCTCGACCCTCTCATTCTATTCACCCTCAAAAACTACCGACCACAGATACAAGAGTCACCAACCTGACTGACCCGGCTCCCCTCCCACCCACCTGCAGATCTGACGACAGGTAGAGAGGGACTCGCACACTTCGTGGTTGGGGTCCAGTCCGGAACTACACGTGTACAACACGGACCTCCAACCTCTCGCCAGACGGCCCGGTGTTTTGTTTGCCGGGCTGGCTTGGCTGCGTTTGTCACAGCGATCCATGTAGGCGCCCAGCAAACGTGTTTATTGTGTCAACATCCCCCCTACAGGTTCGCCCCTCGCGCCCTCCTCGGGCTTGAAACAGCAGAAGGAGAAGGGAGAACGAAGCTTTTGAGGATCTAGGATGCTCTCTTTACGGGCCAGAAGGTCGCGGGTTCGCCGTAGACCAACTCTTGCGGTGTTGCTTGTTTGTGAATGGAAAACGAGACATCCAGCTACTCGCTTCTTTAGCTTGTTCTTGTGCTATGAAGAGGCTTTTTTGTGTGTGTGAACGGGAGCTTCCGAATGAAATGGATTGATCCTAATGACTGAATCTGTTCGAAATGGGGGCTCTCTCCACATCTCTTCACGTGCAGGAAGTTGTTTCCTTCTGCGGTTAATGTAGCCTGAAACTTACAAATTTTGCGCCGTTGCGGTGATGAGTTGGGCTGTCAGGACGCATCAGTCTTGGACAAAGCGGGTATTACCGCTTCCCTTCTCTCTGTTGGCAGGATCCGGCATGCGAAGGCATCTCTTGCCCCCCCCCCCCCCTCTCTCTCTCTCTCACATCCCCCCCCCCCACACACACCATCTTTCTGTCTCACTCTCACCCCCCCCCTTCTCTCTCTTCCTTATCGCTCTCTCTCTCTCTCTCTCTCTCTCTGGCTCATGGAGCCGCGTTATGATTGCTAATGCAGGGCGTTTATGGTGCCTTAAGTAGCTTCATCCCATTGTTTCTGCACATAACGCAGCAGGATCTGGCAGACAATGGAGATTAGCGGGTGCTCGCAGATGGTGCGGTGGCGGTGTGAAGAAATTCGATCACAATTTGATCATTTGCGGCCGGCACGTGATGCACGGAACGTGTCCCCAGTGTCCGGCCCTGCAGATTAATTGAGACTGAGTGTCAAACATCAGGGAGAAAACAAAGACTTGGTCATCCTCGGCAGCCGCAGTCTCAAGCCAGCCTCACCTCCCCAGCGCAGCCTTCTCTCCTTTCCCCCCTCCCCCTGTGTGCCACGTTCCTTCCATGCGTCGCGTCTTCCCCTGTGTCACGTGTGTCACGTTGCGCCCGTGCTGCACGACAAACCTGACAAGATCGCTTGAGACGCTGGGCGTTGGGAGGGATTGGAACCTTAAAAGACATCTCACAGCCCAGGCTTTAACGCTTTTACGATTTAAGAGGGAAACTGCAGCTTACGGGGCTGTGATGGGCAGCGGGACATTGATCCTAGCATATGGCCCTATTATTTTCTGGGCCATTAGGGGACAGGTCTGGGGCCATCTAATTTGGTTTGTTGGTGCTTGGGAGAATGGGGCAGCCAATAAGGGAAAGCCTAGACGGAGGCGATATGGAAAAATTTGATTGATGCGGAGACTGGCGAAACAGTGGCATTTCCCAGTTGGCTGGCCCCGGAGTTAGACCGCATTTGCATAATGCCCAGAATGAGTCAATGGCCATCAAGGGACACGCTTCATTGGCTCGTTGATGGGGTCACGAGAGCGTGACCAAACCCTGTATGACCTCAGCCCTGGGCAGTAACTACTTTACTGTGCAGGGACTGAAACACAGCTCATGTTGAGGAAAAGCAGAGGGGGGCAAAATCCGGAGTAATTTGATAGTGCGAAGGCAGCGGCTTCCCAAAGGGATGATATCATTTTGTTTTTCACCACCATCATTGATGCAGTTACTCTGTATGAGTCGTTATTTCGTGTTCGACAATTTCATCAAGTAAATCGAATTGAAACTGTTGCTTTGCCATATATATATGTGTCACCACTGGCGTTGGCCCTGTGACATGTATGTCCAAGCTTGGAGGTACGGTCCAGGTTTGTCCGTACTGGTGAATCACGCAGTAGTCAGTGCACTCGGTGTCATGTGCGATCAATTTCAAACAGGGGGGTCTGCCTGCAGACAGTGTCTGAAACTTAGCATGCTAGCCATTGGTATGCAGAACAGGTAACTGACGAAGTCTTCGAGAATTGTTCGAGTCTTTGTTTTAGTTACGAGCACGGTATCCTTGAGGGAGGAGTGAAGAAATCTGAATGGGTTTGTCTCTATGGTGAGATCATGTTGTGATGTCACACGGGCGTGTTTTCAGTCCGAACAAACAGCGAACATGGTGTCTTTCTATGTTTCTCGTGCGACGTGCAACTACAACATGCCTTTGCCCTTTTTTTCGGAGCGTGTTTTGAGCTGTTTTCCCATACATGTTTCTTTGGACAAAAACGTCTCCCGATTGTCATGAGCCTTAGCTCAGATTGCTGGGCATCAGCCTTTCGAGCAAGAGTCATCGAGTTTGGATGCTGGCAGAGGAAACAAGGGTGGCTGGGTGTTTTCCATCACGTACGGGTGATAGTCAAAGACGGGGCAATGAGAAAGGAGCCAGCACAAATATTAGGCCCCAGCCTGGATTCGAACTCACGACCCGGTCATTGAAAGCCCAGTGCTCTACCATTCGGCCATCCCGGATCCCCGCAGACGGAGCAAACAAAACATCACCTGTACAGACCTTTTTTTCCCCCCAGTTTTTCAAATCACGTTAGTCCGTCGTGAACGAAAGACTTTGGAAATCCCCCCCCCCCCCTCCATCCACTGACACACCAAGCACGTCTCTCCACCCGCCCTCTTCACGCATTGCTACAGACCCCCATGATTGAATTAATCACTCGGGCAGGTCACATGTCATTACACATAGGACATTAAACTTCACGCGTGGCGGGCTGACTGGCTAGCGGGCATACACAGGAGACAAGGAAAGCAGCAGACTCACTCTCACAGTCACAGACACTGGAAGAGCAGCATCCCACATTGGACTCACCACCGCCTGCTCACCGAGCGCTCCAATTAGAACAGTGCGGTTGTCGGCCTTGCCTGATTGATCACTAGGGGGCCGTTAGCATGGCCGCCGCTTTGTTACTGTCTATGTCATATCTGCGGGCGGTTCCTTGAAGTGATATTTTTTTCATGGAATGTAATCCCGCCATTAGCGGGAGTATCGCGTTGCGCACTCGGTCATTAGTGGAAACTGGTCCCCTGTTCACGTCATTTATTATTTATTACAAGGGGGAATGGATGGATGGTGGATTCATCATGGCCCGGATAAAAACTATGAAGCAGAGCTTTTTGTGCGTAGGAGTACTTTGAAGTGAGGGCTGTTATTTTATTCTGGATGGCTCTGTCAGCGAGTAGCTAGACAGTTCCTCGACACATGCAGCTATAGGTAGGATGTCAGCCAGCTTCTGATTGGCTGTACCAATCCCAGCCCCAACCTCAGTCATTCTAACTTCTAATCCTAAACGTCACTTCAACTAGATTACTGACCTTAAACCGTACGTTTACTAGATTATTAACGGTTAACCTCTATCAAATACCTCAGTCAGAAACTTCCTTCAACCTACGTTACGAACCCTAAACTATCCCTAAACCTCATTCAGATTGGGACACCAACCATAAACCTCCTTCAACCTACGTTACTAACCACCCTGACCTAACCCTAAACCTCCGCAGGTCAGCCAATCAGAAGCCGGCTGCAAATAGCTGCAAATTTCCACAACACTCGACCGCAGGACGTGAACAGAACGGGGAATTGTGGCATCAGTGGAGAAACTTGGACCGGCCTAGCCAAAAGAGTGAGCATGGATAGGGAGAGGCTGAAAATTAGAACAACAGGAGCAGCAACAACACACACAACAACCAAGGTGGGCCGGGGAGGTAGGAAGTGGACCCAAGTAGAAGTAATCCAAAGGTAGAGAGCTGAAGTTAGTGAGACATCCTCGGAGGGGCGGAGTATGGAGTGGGGGGGGGGGTCTTGAATTATGATCATTTGGCATGTGGATGGTGAAGGCAACGTGCTGCCTTCACACGATGTTTGTCTTTTACCAGCCCGCATTAATATCTGACTAACACGAGGGTGTTAATCATCGCGGATCTTCCCAAATGGTCTGCAGCCTCCATCGGTCGTATTAATAATTGAAATCGCCGTAAGATGATACGTTGGTGCAGCTTCTGATAATGGCCAGGAAAGCACACAGCGCGACATCTTGCTGGTGTTCATTGTACAGAGGCACGCGCGTAGAACAAAGCAAAAAACTGTTGCCCACTTATCGATGATATCGGTGTCGTTCAACTGGAAACCAAGGTCGTACCAGAGTACTGAAATATATGATAGTGGTTTGTTATGCGCAAGGACTCAATACCCGGAAATAGAGTCATTGTTGTGCGTGAATTTTAGCGCTGTAGTGTCGAGAGATACTGATAATATCACTGATGGCGCGTGGTATGTGGTAGTCGTATTGCAAAATGAAGAGAGACAGGGGACATAAACAGCCACTGTAGTCATCAGATGCCATGAACGGTCGATGGATTCTGCGCGGTAGCCGGTTATGCGTGACAGTAGCCGACATGCAGACCCGATATGCAAGGCTATTTGTAGACAAACGTGCAGGAAACAACACAGAAAGTATCTCTTCGCTTGCTGCTGACGAAAGCGGGAGGGAAAACAATATATCCCTACCTCCGGCGTAGACGGCGTATTGTTTCACACCTCAGTAGCATTCAAGCATGAGGAGGCAGTGTTGTGAAACCGGCAGAACAGTTGTTTTACAATCAGAGCAGCAACTCCCAGCCACAGTCCATTGACTATATAGCCAAGCTTCGCTTGTTTCCTTCCTGCGACACGCAAGAACTAGAGAAACTGCTACCTAGAACCAGACGACCCTTTTGTAGATCTGGGCCCGCGTGTAAAAGTCGAGGCTAGGGAGTTTAGCCCCGGGTTAGAGTCTAACCTCGAACTAAACTAGCTCTAGGGTTAAATTTAATTGTCTGTTGTTTTTTGGTTTTAAATCAGGAAGCCCATGCCGTTAAAGAAGGATTTTTGTCTTTCTTTCTTCGCTTCCTTTTTTTTTTTTTTTTTTACTTAATTTTGTTTTGGGATTTTTTTTTTTGTCCTACTCTGGGTTAGGCCTGTAGCCGTGGGTTAAATTGACCTCGAGTTTTACGTACGGGCCCAGGACACCGTGGGTGAGAACCTCGATAGCCCTGTGGGTTCCATTCTTCACGCCCCTCAAGGAAAAACGACTCATCCTTGCATATGTCTACGTGGGTAGTCGCCGGAATGCATGCAGAATTGCCGTTTCTTTCCGCAGAAACGCTGTTACTGCAGAATTTGAACCTGACACACTGTGGGTGAAGGATTGCAAGCAAGATGTCCTGTCAATCCAGAAGCGTGACGGTTCGCTGAATTCTGACAAGGACCACCCCGGGCGAAATCGTGTTTTATCAGATTTTATTGTTTTATACTGGATCACTGCCAGTCTTGAAGCAACGATGCAACAGTTTTTCTTTCCGCGCTTCTGCCTCGGAATTACATTAGTGTCAAAAACCACAGCACCTGCCCCAGTAAGTTCCTGCAGTCTCCATTGTTTCTGAGTGCTTGACAAATACAGTTCTGAAAGTTTCTTTCCGAACTTCGCAGTTTCTTAAGATTTTTTTTTAAACTGCGTGCTTTTTTTTTAGCAGTTTTAGAATGTACTTCTAAGCTGCAGTTTTTAAAAGATTGTTTTAACTGATTCACACACACACACACACACACACACACACACACACACACACACACACACACACACACACACACACACACACACACACACACACACAGAGAGAGAGAGAGAGAGAGAGAGAGAGAGCAGTTCAAGTATTTCTCCCGAAACTGAACAAATTGTCTACTGTGTGTTAGTAATTGAATGGGACGCTAGGTTGTTCCAAAAGGACATGGACTGCGGGCGTTCGTGCTTGACTATGAGATGTCGGTCTCAACAATCCAATCCAGTGTTGACTTATAAACCGCAGAGGTACTCCATGGCAAAAGTTCTTGCTCATTGCGCCTAGTACTCTATTAATGGGGGACAGAGACAGGTTATAAAAAGGAAAGAAGGAACAAATGCGGGGCCAGAGAAAGCTGCTGGACATTGAATACCACCACAACGCAGTATACAAATAGGGGAAAAAAATGGTAGCGTCTTTGCAGCCCGGCTGGACTTTGTTGCACGTTTGTTGCCGCCGTCAAAATGACACTTTACAAAAGGGTTGTGTCTGTATCTGGCAGTACACTTACTGCCACGAAACGCGTAGCGGTGTGGTCGTGGTGTTGCCATCATCAGAGCACGGTGCGTGTGTAAACACGAGGGGAGCACGTCCCCCTCCAGAACACTTCTCCCCTTACCTGTTCTCACCTGCCCCTACCTGCTGCCTGCCTCCGCCTTCTGTCAGCCAGCTCGTTCGCACTTTCCCATACGCCACAGACGGTACTACCGCGGTGCACGTGCACACCTGGTGGTGTTTCCACCGGAAAAATGTACAGCTTTCCTACGACAAGGAAACGTGCGGCTTGCCTCGAGTCACTGTTGTTCCTCTCTGGCCTCTGTTTTAGTTTTCGCATTCATTGATGCCCGGGGAGTTAGGATCGCCGAGGTAGTAGAGCATTGCCTGGCACTGTCAAGTGCTCGGGCCGTGAGTTCGAATCTCTGTTAGGAGCCAAGTATTTGTGGTGGCTTTGTCTTCGCTGCCGCCCGATATTTGATATCAACTGTATGTGGTGGGATAAGACGTAAATTTAAGCGCATAACCAACTAACCAACCAACCAACCAATCAGCCACATATCCCATTATGTATACTGTTGAATGAGAAAAAAAAAACCCATAAAAAACAACAACAGGGTATTCTTTGTGTGTGATCGGCGTGTGTAGAAGTTCATCACTGATCTGTTGTATGATCGACTGTTTGTTTCGGGGATGTGCTGTTTGTAACACTGGCGGAATTGGGAAACTTGTGTTGTGCGACAGATTATAAGAAAAACTGTGATACCAGAAGTCATGAATGAAGATACACGTATGCTTTCATCATCATCATCATCATCACCATCATCATCATCGTCTGTCTTTCGTCTGAACTTGCAAAGAGTTCAACGTTTCACGATCCGTGAAGACAAAAGGAAAAGAAAACCCAGATGGAGAGATGAGAAGATAATTCAGTTGAACATCTTCACTTCCGCAATTTCATAGACTCGCAACCTTTTTACTTAGCGTATTATTTTTCGTTTATTGAAGCGGGTGAGCGTTAGCGGCCTGAGCGATGCACCAGACCAGGTGAAATGTGTGTTTCGCGAGCAAGAAGGCTACAAAACTCGCCTGAGCGGTCCACCAGATCAGTTTGTCATCCTCAGTTCCCACCCACGCCCCAGGTAGACGAGAAGGCAATGAAGCTGTAGAACAAACTGCTGCGGAAGCGTTTGTCTGTGGCGATGACAAGAGAGTTTGCCTTCTCGTGGCCAGATGGCCGTTTTGATGTCTATTTACACATCGCTACAGGAACAATAATTCTGCACTTCTCCCTGTAGGTAACACAAACTTTTAACACATGTCCGGGGCTAGTTCTGGGGGAGGAAGGAACTCCGACCCCGACCCCGTCTCCTCTGTTGGCCGGCCGGCTGCTGGGGAGCCGAGTACCTTCCTAATCGACGGAGTTATGCACCTTCTGTCGATTGCCTCCCTTTGGCTCTGCCCTTTTGCCTGCTGGGAGCGGCGGGTTTATTGGCTGAATCAGTAGCTGGAGTGTTTGTTTTTGTGCGGCCTGCACCGTTGCTTGTGCGAATTTGTGTGAAAACACTTACCTGTAAAAGCGGAGCCGAGAGAGAGTTTATCACTGTTGACGAAGCCTGTGACGACTCAAGAGGGGTCCCCGTTGCCTTCGGCTAATAGGATCGTGTTAGCTTTTTTTTCTTTCTTTCTTCTTCTTTCTTTCGTTGTTTAACACGACCAAATTTTCCCGAAAGACACGGGAGTTAGTCAAGATGTCGGGAGTTTTTCGGTGCTACTGGTTTCGGTTCTCAAACGTTTTGACGACGCCATAATTATGTCTCGTTCAGTTCTTCACGGGCAGTCACTTTCTCCGCCATGTACGCAACTTATTTCGTATGAGCACGCTGAAAAGTTTTAATGTGTTGTGCTCTGTTGTGTTATTGTTTGACGACAATCCGTAAATTGTGTACGTGAATAAAATGTTTTAAACCATAATTATGTCTGAAAATAACATAAGCATGCACACGCCTGTCTTTCTATTGTAGCTCGCAGCCTCAGCCGGGTGAGCCTAATTTACATGTAAATGGGTTACGCTGCTCAACGAAGTCCTTTTTACGAAGTTCTGCTAAACATGCCTATGGCTGCATCCATGCTTTTTGTAAACTGGTTCAGATGAGCACGTATAAGTTTTACTTGTTGTGCTCTCTTTCAACGTAATACTGTTACTGCTTGACGGTGATCCGGCTTCAATGATAAAAATGTTTAAACCAATGGCTGCATCCGAGAGCGTGGCAATCGTCGTTCAAAGTTTGGATTCTTGTAGCACCAGAAAAGCTCCCAGCCATCTTGATTAACCCGCAGGGAAGAGCAAACAGGAGGTGCTGTCGCGGTACGAAGCTGTCTTGGGGCTTTCATTCCGACCAGAACGTTGCTGTCTAGCGCTTTGCGTTCAGCATAACAATAAATAGACACAGGTTTTTTTTCAGCCTCACACCCTGCAGAGGGAAATGGGGTTTCAATTGCTCTTTATTAGAAACATCGTTTTCGTTTCATGTCTTGAAGTGGCATTCGCCAGAAAGTGTTACCAAGTCGTTAAAGCGTCGCCGTCACTTACCGTTTAAATCAGGTTCATTACAACAGACGTTAAACTCTTTTTCCTTCTTTTCTATTTCTTTTCTTTTTCGTCGGTTGGCATCTTCAAGTCTCGAGAGAAAAATTGCTGACATGGTGTGTTTAATTGTTTTGTTGTTGTTGTTGTTGTTGTTTATTTTGTTTTGTTTTTAACGTCTTCCCGACGTTTCGCGGGTTTAGTAACGATGGCATTACGCTCTTTCTTAGATCTATAAAAACAAGACATGTTAGTTTAGACTTTCTTGCACTGAATGAAAGAATCCGCTGCCTCTATACTTGATTTTCGTGGTCTAGCTGTTGCTCTTTGCCAGTCTGATAGGTAGTGATTGCTTGCATCATCGGGTATGGAAAGGGTTTATACACATTTTATTCCAGTTTTTTCTGGATTCTAACCCACAACCCTCTGACCGAGTGTCCGTCGCTCGGCCAGCTGAACTGTCTTGACTCCCTTGTTAAATACATGTACCAGGGACAGTGTACAACTTGATCAGACTCCTCTTCAGTTCTTTTGGTTGAAACAGGTTTATTGCAATACAAGTCGTACAAGTAAACAATTAGTGAGCATAAACACGCACCGCTTATGATGATGCTCAGGGGGGAACAAGTACATATTGACAGTATTGCAATGGCAGGCTAAACTGGTCAGTAATTATGATAAATTAAAACTACAGGAGAGAGAGAGAGAGATAGAGAGAGGAGAGATTGCGTATGCTAACAACAACAACAACAAAACAAACCAAAAAAGTTCTTTTTAAGGTCATGTCGAGCACGTCAGCTTACGTTGAGCTTTGGGTGGCCTTTTCAGTCCGGATCGTACCGCTGACCACAGCTAGTTTGTGCATGAACAGGTTCGGGTATCTAGCCTGACAGACACCGTAATTGGTTGTCTTGTTAGAAAGAGACGAGTGTCTCTCGTGTTGGGTTTTTATGTTCCTAGATTGTGTGCTTGTGTCCTTGGGGCGGATTTTAACACTGAAAGTACAGGAACTTTACACTGTCTCAGTGGTGTTCTGAGTGTATAGACGTTGTGTGTGATTTGACTCTCTCTCTCTCTCTCTCTGGCTCTCTCTCTCTCTCTTTCTCACACACACACACACACACACACACACACACACACACACACACACACACAAGCCGCTTTTTTTTCTTTTCTTTTTTGAACACGGCCCACCCAGCTAAGGTCAGGCTGACCGTTGTCCACCTAGCGGAACCGAAGGAAACTAGATGTGACAGGCGACATCTCCATATCCCTTTAGCCTCGTTATTGCCCCGAGTAAATCAGCACGGCGCACAGTGGCCCATGTCACAGGAAATCAGTGTCACCTAGCGGGGCATGCGCATTAGGCCCAATTTCCCGTAACTCTAACATGAACCTTTAAGTCCTGACAACCAGTCGGATAATCTGAAAACTCTTTTTCCGATTAGCTGCTCGTGCGGATGAATATATAACAGCGACTGATGACGAACGAGACTTTTCCCGTGTTCTCTTCGAATTTGTCTTTCTCTGAGAGAGAGAGAGCTATGTACTCTGCCTCTTCTGTACAAGTGGTTGGCACCTAACCAGTCAAGAATCAGACAATCCTGACATAGCAGGACTTTGCCTCAAGGGTCTGATGGTCTGAAGAACCCTTCCCAAGACAAGAGCTTAGGTATTCCATCAGGCACAACGAAGAGATTGTAAGTTGGAAAGGTGGGGGACACATGGAGGCACCGAGGCAGGTCTGCGTACAGGTGAAAGCATGCGAGGGAGATAAGGGGCCCATGGAACTGATTCTCGAGTGTCAGAACGCTGCCTCTTACTTTCGCCCTGAATGTCAACCTTCGCTATCTCTCGGTACAGTGTAATGCCTTGAGATTTCAATGATAAGAAGATGCTCCTGTTGAATAGGTCAGAATTCTTCTCCTCCCCCCTTTTGAGTGTACCATGTAACACCTAAACAGTATAGGAATTTCCGGAGCTGAACCACAGTCAGTTCAGATGCACCTATCGCAAAAGGGTAAATGGGTGGTGGTGTTTTGTGTGCGGGTAAGTTTTGTTTGTGTTTACGTATTGGTCGTACCGAGTTGCTTGAGGTGCGCGCCGCTGTTTCCAATCTGGAAGGTCAGTTATTTAGATTAGAGAAATCTTAGACCGTTACCTCACAAAGCAAAGTCTCAAGACCTGGGTGATCTGAGACCGGCTAGGGTACCCCCGCCCCTCTCACAGACTTGCGGTCAGCTTTCAGGCAAATCCCTTGACGACCCCTCAGGCGTGGGCCCTGTCAAAACAAATTAGCGCAGATGGATTTGGCTTAATGGGCAGACAATGAGCTCAGCTGTCTTATTCACAGCCAGTGCCTCTGAGGAAATAAACTCGAGAGGCGGCCTGTTTGAGATTGGGAAGAGGGCCGGACACTGATCCAGCACTCACCAGTCCTCGAGTCTGAAAGAGCCCCTTCCGCGTGGGAGAGTCCGAGAACAGCCCCCCTCTCATGACGTGCAGCTGGGCGTGAAGGAAATCAGTGACCATCGCTTTATATGGGGAGGCAGGTGAAAACTACTAGAGCTCCCTGAACACCTACAGGTGTAGGACCAGCGAACGGTCTGCAGGGTCGGTCCTCGGGGGTCCACATTTTGTGACTTTGGACTAGGGAGAGCAAGAACAAGACAGCATTTATTTGATATGGACTTTGTAGGTGCGGGGGGGGGGGGAGAGATGTTTTAAGCGGACATTGTAATTTCCCATGTCTGAAATAAAGTATCTTGTATTGCCAGGGGCTTTTCACTGCGAGAAATGCGCTAAGGTGTCGATGGTTTGTGGGAAAGACCCTTTTGCGTCCAATTTGTTTGTTTGCGTGTTTTGGTTTTGTGGTTGTTGTTTTAATGTGTTGTCGGATGCAAGCAGCCCTTGACCATGACGTACTCTTTCACTTACTTTCACGTGAAACAACAACAACAAAAAGCGAATGTGCCTTGCTGTTACCGGACTGCAGACGATCTCAATCTGGTCAGTTTTAACACCGTTGTTTAGATAAAGGGAAAATTGTGTTGGATTTGTGATTGGTGACCATGTAATATGAGTAACCTCATGTTACTTATAAATTTGCCAATATCCTCGGAAGTGCTGTTGTCCCAAGAGAGTGTTGTCCGAGAGAGTTTTTTTGGCGCTTACTTTGATGGTAGGTTTTCACGACACCACAGTATCTGTTCTGGCCAGAGGCCATACACTCTGTGTGGATAGTCTCTGTTCTGGCCAACTCAGTCACTCATGGACAACCCGTGGACAGTTCTCTAACCGTTTGCCTTGTTCCTGTGTTGGCCGCGATCTGGCCCTGTACTTCGCCACCCTCCAAAACACGCCTCCGGCTGCTGACTGAAGGGTGGCGCGCTTGTTTATCGACTTGTGCCATTTTGTGTTGATTGTTGACGTTAAACAGGAGATTAGCCGGCAGGAAGCGCCATTGTGCGCCGCCCACTTGACGAGCTGATCAATGAGTTAGGAAAGAGGACAGTTGCGCAAGGGATCCCCCAATTACTCCCTTATCTGGACTTGGTCACAATCCAACAGGTCTTTACTGGACAGAACCACCGTCCATTTCCAGCCCCCGGCTCAGCTCTCTTCAAAACACAGGCGGTTGATACGCGGGCAAGATTGAGGCGGGGGTTTAGTCGTCCACGAGAGCCCTGAGGGACAAAAAACTAACAGCGCGGGAGAGGAGTTTGTTGTCAGGGATAATAGCTAACTTGGTTTTGAGCTACTGGACTGCATTGTGCAGCTTACGTCTGTGTTCTGTAGGGGTCGTGCTGCTCGGCAGTTGTCACAGCTCGCTAGGCGTGTACCCGAGGATTTGGTTGTTCGGAGGCATCGGTGCTAGGGGTTAAACAGGGTGGGGTTTGAGGCCGATGATTGATAAGGTCTGACAGGCGGAGAATGAGCCAGGTACAGGTAGCCTGTGGCACTGATGGTATCGCAGACTCGGTTCTCCTGACAGAGCTCGCCGCCGAGTTGCCTCTCACTTCTCTTCCTTTGTCCCGTGTTTGGCTCGGGGACTTGTTTCGCTCCTGTGAACGTTTTGTGAAGTGTTTTGGAACAAATGTGGCTCAAAACCGGGCTTCGACGAGAGGGATATTTCATGGGTCGGGGATATTAGGGCTCTCTCTCTCTCTCTCTCTCCCCCGAGTCAGTCTCTCTCTCTCTCTCTCTCTCTCTCTCTCTCTCTCTCTCTCACACACACACACACACACACACACACACACACACACACACACACACACAGAGCATGCACTGTTTTGTTTTTGTGTGTGTAATCCTACCATTTTTCTCGCGGTTAGAAGCTTTCCTGTTTGGCCGTGACATAAAAAGAACGTTATTTAAGTTTTATGGGTTCAGCACCTGTTTCCCGCAGTTGAATCACGTTATCCTGGATTCAGTTGCATCGCAACTTCAAACAGGGTTTCATTGGAATCTAAGTGCCGAGGATTAATGCGTTGTGATAGAGTGTAATAACTTTGCATGCCTCGCACAATTCGCCCTCTCTCAGGCCTCGGCTGTAGATCGGTTTTTGAAGAGGCTATATCGGAAATGGGAACTGGAAAAGGGTTCTCTCGCTCGCTCCCATCAAAAGCTTGATAGTCCATTGAAATAGCGTTGCCCATGCGGCGTAGCTAATCTGTCGAAATGCAAGTCGTGGGGCCCAGAGTCGTTGCACACATAGGTGGAGGATTTAGAAGGGTGCTTGTAAATATGTAAAGCGTTGGGGTGCACAAAGGAGCCTCCAGGTCGCGGGCCACAGTGGATCCATTGTGCGTGGACAGATTTCGCTGGTGGTTGAGGATCCATTCCGAACATAGCAGATAGGCGCCCATGCGGGCTGGTAAACCCGTGGCTTTGTACGGCCGTCGTCCCCGCTCATTAACACCTCACTTCTCAAGTAGGAGAAAATTAGCAGCCAACTGCACGTCCTATTGCCGGCCGGGCCGACCTCCACGCTAAATTTTCACCGTCATGCGATTTCGCGCAACTGACGGACGTGCAAAGGGGACCATTGTTTAGGACAGCACTGAAGAGGGAGGGTGGGTGGGTGTTTGGGAGTTTAACGTCCTTTTCCATCACGCCCATCAAAGACGGGGCAGCGAGAAAAAGGCCAGTACACATATTTGATCCATCTGAGATGTGAACCCACGACCCCGAGCATTAAGAGTCCAACGCTCTACCATTCGGGTATCCCGGCTCCCCTCAGAACAGCAAGAACATGCCTGAGAGAAATCTGCCGGTCGCTTTCTTTGTTGAACATGTCTCACCACAAATACTACATCAAGGCAGATGACATCTTTTTTGGTCAGGCTTTCTTGTGCGTTAACATTTTGCTGTGTGGATCTTTCATTAGTGTTGCTGTTGGTGATCACATCAGTGCACAAATCCTGACTTGGAATTTTTTTTCCTCCTCCGTCCGTCTTTGATATCACCCTTACATGGTGGAAGAGGACGTTTAAACCACAACCAACCAACTAACCGACCATGCACTGCAAACATTTTGCCGCACGAGTCTTTCTCCCAGTGTAGCGGCCTCTGTAATTCAACAAGACAGGAGACGTTCTATTAGGGGATCCTCGCTTGTGTTCACAACAAAGGAGACGTGAAAGCTAGGAACGGGATTCCAGTGCTGCGGTATTAGCCGCGCTAATCTGCTGTGTGTGTCGCGCAGCCTCCGGCAAACCGGCTCTGCAGTTCTGCAGTTTTAATTTTCATTACCTCTGAGGACGACGGTAATCAGAGTGGAGTCTCTATAGCCTCGGGGTCGTTGCTTCTGTCAGAGTCATGTCAGCTCACAGAGGTTTCCCACCCTCCCCAAGTCCCTGACTTCCTGAAAGTCTCCTAGGCTGGGAAACCAGTCCCCTGTTCTGGCCAGCCCTTTTAGCCTCGTTTGCAAATCATTTCAGTATTTATCCTAATTAGGATCAAATATCTGCCACCCCGTGAGACATTTATGTTGTTTAATCTACATTCGCGCGTCCCTGTGCTCTAATGAAGGGGGACATTGTGAGTGCACGTGCATAGTAAACTAGCAATAGTTCTGCACTCAATCATTCTAAATACGTCAACGCGGGGCCCATTCTGCGGCAGCCAGTATTTTCCTAGCCACAATAGCACTGGAAGGCTGGAAGGGACGATTTGCATTGCCATAAACTCCTTTCTGACCGGCCATCGATCGAGATGCGGGTCAACAGACCGCTAATGATAACAGTACACCAGGGCCACAATAACAAACTGTAGGTGAGCTGCTGAGGCTGGCCTTTTGTCGTCTACCTTACACCACACGGCTTTGTTGTGCTGCGTGGCTTGACTTCACTGCCAGCGTAGTTTTACTATTGGATTTTTTTCTCTCTCTCTGTGTCCCTTTCCCTGGCTCTCGGGGCTGTGGTATCGATGTCCCGCCACTGTGCCTGATCGAATTTGCTGAGCGATCCTCTTGGCAATCCTCAGCTAACCTTATTGACTTCAAGGGCTTTGACACAGTGCCACTTTTCCCTTCTTTTAATGCAAATTTACAATCCCCAGGTTCATAATACGTGAGTTCTCATATCTGTACAAAAATAGCAGTTTCAGTATTGATCATGGCCATTTACGCCTGATCGCTGTATTTGTCAGAAAATTTAATATCAAGACCAGCTTTATTGTGACACAATATCCTTGTCAACATTGTGCTCCAGGACAAGCTGTCTGCTTTCGATCGAGCGTTCCTCGTCCTTTCTCCATGCTCCCAATTTCCTTCTCCCTTTCGTAACAGGCTTAGTCTAGACAATGTTGTGGGAAGACAGGCCGCAGCCGCTGTGAACATGAAGAACGCGAGACTGAGAGGGCCCGATGGCCTGTGATACAAGCCGCCGCCACGATCACTATCAGGCGTACGCCGCATCGATCCGATCAGCTGGTCCCCCGCTGGGCAGTGCGCCGGTTTTAGAGAGGGGGGCGGGAAATGAGCACCACACTTATAGATGGCTTCAGGAAGTCATTGATTTAGCCGCTTCGGCGAGCCGCGCGCATATTGCCGTACCGGCTGGATTATTTATCTACGCTTGATGGTCGACCTTTGACAAGAAGTGACCCGTGTTTTGTAAACCTCGTCCTTGGCTTTTTCTCGAGTCCATAGGAAAAGAAAGTTTTTCCACCCCCCTCCACACACACACGCGCGTACCTCCCTCTGTCTGTCTGTCTGTCTGTCTCACACACACACACACACACACACACACACACACACACACACACACACACACACACACACACACACACACACACACACACTTGTTCTCCGTAGAGCCAAGAGGTAGGAAAGCCTCTGCAATTTCAATTAGTGTATCCATAGCTAGAAAATTTTTTTTTTTTTTTGGTCGCTGACACTAATGTTTTGCTACGACCCAGTGCGTGGGCGTGAGAAACCAGACATAGAAGAGGCCGAATCTCTGTACCGTGGCTCTGGCGGAACAGGTAAAAGTAGGGAAGCAGATTAATTTCAGTATCTGGGATATTCCTGGTCCTGGTCCGTCAGGCCGATGTGCTGAGTGATGCCTCGGACCCTGAGACCCGCAGATCGTCCCATAAACCTGCCCGCCGGTCCATTATCTGAGCCTCACTGGGTGTATCTTATGCTTTGGCAAATGTTAGCTTGTCAAGCAACCTTTACCGCAAGATAAACTCCCTTGCTTGTCAACTCCTAGCTTTTCGGTTCTCGCGGCCGGGGGATCGCCTCCCCCTTCCTCTCTTGTCTTACTTCCCTTTAACCCAGATCACGACACGATTAAAGAGCCGGGAGAGGTAAGCAACTGTATTTAATGTTTGCGTTTCCCTTTTCTCAGACGTGTCGGGGAGGAAAGACGCTATCGCCAACTATCAACGCAAAAAGCTTTTTGCCCGTTTGTTGCCACAGAAGTGTCAAAGATAAAAGAATACCTATCTGTCGTCGAGGTTTGACACGGGGCAGGGAGAGAAGAAGAAGAAGAAAAACCTCTAGGCTCAACCAGAGGTTTGAACGTGTTGCTGGTGTAAACAAGACAAAGCGGATAACATCACCGCGTCTCCAACACAATCACCGGATTGTTCCGTCCCTGAGGCAGTTTCGTACAGACCACTCTGCTGTCGCCCACAGCCTCGTTGGCTTCCGCCGATTTTGTTGTTGTCGTTTGCGTGCAAACATACGGAACATGTCCTACAATGGTGGCTGTCCCTTTGGGCGATCTGGTCATCATTGGCGTAATTACTTGCCCATTAGTTTCATTGCATTGCTTTGCCCGCCCCGTGCCACTGGCTGTGTCAACTGTGGCGGCGCCTGGACAGTCATGAAGACCCCCCAAGGGCAAGGTCGGCAAGTCAGTTGGGACCAGGGCTTGGTCCATGGGTCTTGCTTGGTCAACTCTCGGTTGCCTACCTGGCTTGTTGGTGTTGCCTGTCTGTCTGGTAGTGTGTAGCTGGAGGGGGTGATTGTGGGGAGGGTGGAGGAGATCTGGCATCTGACAGGATGACAGTGGTGACGGCTGCTCAGTCACAATTTGGTGACGTGAAGATGGCTGACACTGTGTTGTGTGTTTTCCTTTGGTCTTAACCCCATGGTATTATAACTGCGCTTCTGTCCGTCTCTGCGTGGTGTTTTCCTTAGATCTTAGTCTCTTACTGTCGTAACTGCACTTCAGCTTGTGTCTGTAGGGACCTGACTGGATAAACATTTTTGTGACTGAATTGCAATGGTCGGAAGGCAGACATACTTTGCAGTTGCCGAGTAAAGTTGCCGATTTATGCCTCTAGTTCAAAGTAAATTTTGTGTGCATCGCCGTCAGTGTTTGTTTGTGTTTTCTTGAACGCACACGGCATGACTTCCTTGCATTTTAATATGCAGGCCCTGCGAGTTGTTTTTCTTAGAGTTTAAGACTTTACAGATCTCTTGTCGCCAAGTTAACAAAATCGGTGAATCTACAAAGTAGTGTGTGTGTGTGTGTGTGTGTGTGTGTGTGTGTGTGTGTGTGTGTGTGTGTGTGTGTGTTTTGAGTCGAGCGGTCATTACAAAGTAAATTGATGTATTAATTATCAAGTTCGAACAATGGCTTCACATTTACAATAATCACTAATGTCTTGTTTTCCTTCTCTGTTGCAGGTAAGTGTACCGGAAGGTTCTTTCACTTCTTCCTAGCAAACCGCAAAAACAAACCTGGAAACTGCTTGGTTCGTATGGATTGGATTACTGGTCATGACATGTGTACAAGACATGAGGTAAAACCTTTCTTGTCGTCATGTCACTGGTGTTTTGTCCCATATCATGGCCATGGAAGGTATGTCACAGTACTGACTTGGACGGTGTGGGTTTTTTTTTCAGCCGAGGGCAGATGACTGTTTTCTGAACTGCACTCACTCGCCCCATTTATCTTAGAAACTGTCAAGTTTTGAATCCCCACAAAATCTGTCTCGTACGTCATCAGGCCTTCCTCGTCTGCGATAGGACAGCGCTCTGTGTCGAGTTTGCTGCACTCCGCCTGGAGATGTGCTGAAGGGAAAGGAAGACACCTTGCCAATAATACAAGAGATAGGTCGAGGGGTAGGCTGCCTAAGACTACAGCTCGATAACCCTGAGGTGTAGCGATCCCTGTTCAATCTCCCATTGATAGACTCGCCTCTCTCTCCCAGCTGTCAGTTGCTTGACATGCGCTGCTGACGGACGAACGATAAGTGGCGGTCGTTAGTTTCGTACTTGGTCACGTGATGAGTTCAGATGGAACATTCGTGAAAGACTGACGTCAAGATAAGAACGGAGGTGTTTTGTCTCCCTCTCCCCCCCCCCCTCCCCACCACCCCTTTACTTTTTTTTTTAAATTCAGAGTAGGCATTTTTTTCCTCGCCTCTCAAACGTTGCTCACTCAGTAACGACGAGACTTAGCCCGATGTCAGTCATCAAGAAAGGACGTCGAGTATCGGCGGCACACTGGTTTAACGTCACTTACCAACCCTTGATGAACTTCGCAAAGCCAGGCATCTAAATCTGTGTACCCTGACTCCGAGAACAGTTTTAGAATTACCCCTACCACCACTACTACTACATGTTCTATTAACTCTTTGACGACGGAGCGCAATTTCTGACACACGATTTCCTATAGGAAATCGTGTGTCAGAAATTGCGCTCCGTCGTCAAAGAGTTAAGACGTCGCTAAGGTTAATTTCGAATTTTTAGTCCATGCGCACTGCATTCAGTTTGAATACAGGCGCACTTTTAAAGTTGAAATCGGCATTTACTGATGGAGGTATTTGATTCTCATGCAGATGCCTCTCCTTTCTAATGTCGTGTTCAGTTATTTAGGTCAATCTGTTTGACGTCTTCGTACCCTGGTCCAAAGTCCGTCAGCGCAACGTTAACCATTAGTCGTGAACATCAGTCACGTACAATAGCGGTACATACCGCTCAGGCGGTATCGTGCCGTTTAGTGTTCTCATTCTCAATGTTCTTTCCATTACCTTTCAGACAGTTAAGCTCTGTTAAAAAACAATTACCCCTCCCCCGTGGGGGTTTAACTTGACGTTTTAGGTCATCACACCTGCCGTAAGCATCACAACACAAACAGCGTTTATTTTCATGGGAAAAACATTTTCACCTGTGAAAGAGATCCTCCCCCCAGGCACAGGTGTTCCGCCGATCAGCCTCATAAAAACCTCAGTCTGAATGACGCTTTATACGCTACGCTTCCCTCCAACACGGGATACAGTGGATATGGAGAATAGGGATTAGTTTCAGCTATTTCACATGAAATGCAATAGCGAAGCCCCCTTTTAAGCAAGAGGACGTGTTTAGTCATCCCTGATTTCGTAAAGAAGGAGTTTTAAAACGGAGGGTCTGATGTGAAAAGGGTCGTCTTCCGGGGGGTACAGTCTTGGGGGGGGGGGGGGGGTGAGGATGGACGGGAGGTTTAATGTGTGCACCACCAACAGGTAAAAAGTGGGGTGGGGTTTGTGGGGCCCAGCAGGGGGAGCTGGGGGCGAGGATGTCTCCAGGTGACACTCTGCATAAATTTGAGGAAGAACGTCGGCCACAAACAGAGCCTTCTGCCTGGTTTTGGGCGCGATTCAAAAATGTGGAGGATGTAGTTTTTTGTTTTTTTTTATAAAGGTTTGGAGGTGGAGGAGTTAGGAGTCGGCGATAAGGGTTTTAAGAAATGCGCCTGGAGGATTCATTACTGCTTTGAGGAGGCAGTTTTGTGTGAAATATGAGGTTTTGTTTCGTCTTAAATGTCACGGTTTTCTTTGACTTGTGGCATTTAAGATTGTCGTGGTTTTATATTGTTGTGTGGAAATCTCTCTCTCTCTCTCACACACACACACACACACACACACACACTCTCTCTCTCTCTCTCTCTCTCTCTCTCTCTCTCTCTCTCTCTCTCTCACACACACACACACACACACACACACACACAAGCTTCTCTCTGCTGTTTTACGAGTAAACACACTCAAACAAGTTTGAAAACATATTCTATTTCTCTTGAACGATAGAGCTCCTAGTTGCAACAACACGCCCACGACCGGGTGTTGAAATCTCCCGTGCAGCGATTCCCCAGACGTCTACAGTGTGTTTTCTATTCACGTGGTGTAATGGATTACGGTAAATATTTCACGCGGTATCCAGATCTCACTTCCAACCCCATTAGACACACTGTGCTAACAGCCTCATTAGCCCTCTGCACTCGAAACGATAGTGTCACCAACCTCTAAATCCCACGTGGTTCGAGCTTATCGCTTGACGCGCCTAACAGCATTTATTTTCTGATGGCCTTTGGTACTGATTAGGGCCAAGAAGTCCTCCCCCCTTCCCAGATAGGCAGGCAATCCGGGCTGACCCCGGCGTATCTCTTACACATAATGTGGTTAGCTCAGGCTTGTCCAGTTTCATGTGCTGAATTATCCGCTTCTCGTGGTACTGTTTAAGCCCATGGACTGTATATCGCGGTGTAGTGGGATTCTAGCAGAGTTAGGTTATCTGTGCTGTGACGTGTCAGAGGATTAAGTTGGTTGGTTGGTTGGTTGCGGTTATGAGAGTGATATCAGGGACGGGATAACAAGGGAAGAGTCTACAACTGTACAAGTTTCTGCTTCCAACTGAGATTCGAACACATTTAAAAGCATTGAAGGTCTGACGCTCTACTACTGAGCTCGACCGTCCCGGTTTGATTAAACCTGTGTGGAGTATTGTTGGAGAAAGTGGATTATCCACTATCCAGGATAGTTGTGCTTGCGTTAAGCCGGCTCTTAACTGGGCACTGCGGAGCGCCACAGTGCTGTCCACAGTTGTGACACAGTTGTGATTATGGGGGGTTTCCGCTGCTGTGGCGTCACACAGCAACCTGGATTTCAAATAGCCACAACTGTGACTGTGGTTTCCAGAACAGATTCCGACTGGCTGTACTACGTCACTCGGCGCGCAAACATGGCGGACAGTGCATCTTCAATCGGTTTGTCACCGAGCACAGCTGTGTTCACTGTTCAGTTTTGTAGTTAGTAGACACACCGAGCGCAACGACTGTGATGTGCACATGTGTGTTTCGCGCGCTGTGCCCAGTTAAGAGCAGGCTTTAATGTGACCATGGTGTTACAAGGACGATCTAAGCTGTCGATGTGGTCTTGCAACTCTTTGAACCCTAGCTCCATACGGCACTCCTCACTGATGGCTTGCACGTGAACAACGTAACTAGGTCATCGATATCACTCTCATATGACCGCTTAATTACAGACGAAAACAATAGTTTTGTTTACTCGGTGCATGTTTTTGCATCCGTTACATCCGTAATTAGTTTTTCTCTGTGTGCTTGGATATCGAAGTTTAATGTTTCGTTTGACATTTCCTTCCTTCTGCATCAGATTCGTGGTGACAAACAGAACAGTTTATTTTTAAAACTGATGACAAGGGATGCAACACTAATAACACACACACACACACACACACACACACACACACACACACACAGCACAGAGAGAGAGAGAGAGAGAGAGAGAGAGAGAGAGAGAGAGAGACTGACTGACTGACTGACTGACTAAAACTTTATTTTCCAAGGATGACAAGGATGAGACAATAGACGCACAGGTCTCTCTTACTATCTGTCCTTGCTACACTAATAAAACGCACAAAATGTATCAGGACAAGAGAGAGAGAGAGAGAGCATTTAGGCGGCAAGGGATTGAAAGAAATCGTAGAGATGACGTCGCACATTCTATTTATAGCGTTCAGTTCACCCAACCAAATCACATTGACGCTAGTTATTGTATGGGCCACCTTGTGACAGCCGTGACCAGCGAAGGATGGAGCGTGAAATGACTGGAACCCTACAGCTTTATTGGATCTTCGCTAAATGTTACTCAGCACCCCTGGTTCCACCGTTTATAACCAACCTGTCCTGAAACTTGTCATGCAAAAGATCCTGCCCTAAAGCGGTCACCTCTCCTGGTGGTTCTGCATTAGATGTCTTTGCCCTTTGTACCTCCAACACCTCTTCTGGAGGTTCTGCATTAGATATGTTTGCCCTTTGTACCTCCAGCCATCTCTCCTCAGTGGTGGTTCTGCATTAGATGTCTTTGCCCTTTGTGCCTTCAGCCAGAACAGTCGAACGTGGGCAGTACTTTGTGGGCTGGATGAACTCCCCCCGCTGGTGTTACAAACCCCACCGTGACGATTTCATTTGTTTGCACCGGCAGTCGAAGGGAATAAAAACGCCCGTGTCTTGATGTTAGTGGCTTTACCGTCATCGTTTATACACAGTCGGGTCCGGCAGTGCACGGTCTTCCCCCCATCTCTCCAACCACGGTAACTCACTAACTCCGTAATTGCTCCGAGTTTTGTGGTAGATGCCGAGTTATGACAAATAAAAATGATCATGGGAATGAAGATGTCTGTGTTTTTGGCTCCCCTCTGAGACTATAATCGCAGCAGGCTCCCTGCTGTATTCATGATGAGAAAAGTTTTAATGTCCATTTCAGCTCGGTTTCTTTGGCTAATGGACCCATTTTTCACAACCTGCAACTGTTTCGTCGCGACAAAGTGAAATTTTCTGCCGACGTTTTCAAAACAGCGGGATGCTTATGGGGGCGTGTGTGCGTGTGTGTGCCAGTTCTGTTAACAGAAAAAAAACTCCTAAAGCCCCCCCCCCTTCCCCCCTCCCTTTAAAAAAAACCTGGAGTGTTCAGAGTGTCTCTTTTTCTTGGCAAAAAGCAGTATAGAAATCGACAGACAGTTTTACTGAATCGCCTAAACTTTTTTATATCTAGCAGCCGTTCGAGAGTATTTCTCTAGACAGGACGCATTTTGCAGACCGGGCGCAGCCAATGATTAACGGCGAGACAGCGGAAAAGTCTCCATGCTGGATGTGTTTATTACGTGCCACGCGATAGGTCAGCTTCAGTTCCAGGATATATGACAGTCAGGTGGCCCCACAAACATCCCTCGGCAAAGGCTGCTTCCGTCTATACATGAAGCTACACACGTGTATTGCAACTTTCTAAAGTATCCAAGTTCGGCTATTTGTACTAGGGGTAATATCGTTCACGGCCAGAATATACGACAACCAGGTGGGCCGCTAGTTTTGTAATTGAAAGCTGGTTGTCTCTGTCTAGTTTGTCTACACCAAGGGGGGTAAACGAAATGGACCGACGAGCGTTTTTCCGGTGTCCTGTCGCTTCCAAATCATAGCACCCTAATTTGGAGTTTTTCCAACGGCATCTTTCTTTAAAAAAAAAAAAATCATCAGTCGCACCGGAAAAACGCTTTGTGATTTCCGGTGGTCGGTTGGAAAGACTGTCTGTCTGTCTATGCTTATATTTCAAAATAACGGTTAAAACTGAGAGTACACGTATTAGAAACCTTTAAATCGGCAGAGCACCGCAAAAACGCCCATCCCTTTTTTTTTTTTTTACGCCGCCCCCCCCCCCCCCCCCCCCCCCCCTTCCCCTTCCCCGTGGAGAGTGAAAGCTAGTTGTCTTGTCTAGGTTTGCCGGCTTACACGACCAACGCTACCCATTCCCTTTTCGCTTGTTGCTCTGTGAGGTCATCCAATGCTGCATCCATTTACCGCAAACCGCCTCCAGTTTGTTTTGACAGTGCCCGCGATACTCGGAGCCCAGCTTCAAAGCCGGGCAGAAACTTCAGGGTCTGGCGCTGATTACCTGGCTTTGAGTTGACAGCTTGAACCCTGGGGGTTACGGATGAATTTTGATAAGAAGACGATGTTTCAGTGAAACAGGCCATACTGCAGGTACACAAAGGTACAGTCAGGTTCAGCTGCTGAACAGATGAGTTCACGTCAGCAACGGAGGATAGAATTCAGGATTCCTAAGATAAAATCTATTGTAATTAGGGGGAAAAGAAAACTACACAAAATGGTTCCTGTCGCAAGAAGACTAAGAGTTGTTGCTACGAAAAATAGACACGAAGGTCTTAACTGGAGGTTGATTACTTGTATAATACTATATTGTACCTGTACTCTCTCTCTCTCTCTCTCTCTCTCTCTCTCTCTCTCTCTCGTTATAGGAATCGGTGTGTTGAAAATGTCAAGTCATGCCTTTGTGGTGCAGCTACTAAAAAGTTTATCAGCAGTAGAGCACTCGAGAGTTGCTGATTTCTCCGCCCATACATCGTGGGCGCTCAAGATTTGCTGCTGTATTTTGCTACCAACTCGGGGGCAGTGATTGAGGGAAGGGGCAAGCCCCCATTTGTACCTTACCTGGAGAGGCGTGTAGAGTGCGCTCTGCTTCATAAATCTTCACAACGACTCCACGGGGAGCTTACCTGTCAGGTGTTGCGACCCTCACCTGGCCGGCCAGGGCCCATAACTGCCCTTCAACGCCCACAGGGGGTGCAGTCCCCTTCCAACAGTTGTCTTGGTGGTCAGGTATGAAGATGGTTCGGGTTATGGCGTGAGGTATAAAGACAGGGCCGAGGTTTAGTGCCGCTACGTTTAGCCCCCTTCGCAGTAAAATTTAATCTGGACAAGACTGGTGAGACTTCGGAGCCGGACCAGAAGCCCGGGAGCATTTCTGGAATAGGTCTGTGGTGACACATGAGACCTCCCCCCTCCCCTCCACCCCGCGCATTTTTTGTTCATGATTTATACTCATTTTTTGTGCGTGTATCTGGATCTAGTTTGGTCAGATCAGCGTTGTTTTTTTGTGGTTGTTTTTTGGGGCTGTTTTTTTGTTTTTTGTTTTTTTGCACACACACACACACACACACACACACACACACACACACACACACACACACACACACACACACACACGCACTGGACTTCATTGGGAGACCTGGCAATTATGACTAATATTTTTGCCAGTGACTGGCGGTTGGCCTAATTCTTCCGTCACCTTTTCTGGCCAATCGTTCCAAAAAAAAAAAAAAAACCCAAGGCGTCTGACTTAGGCGGCAGAAGTGGCGACACATCACCTGTACCACGGTCTCAGTCATAAAGCCCTGAGTTACCTGCGCTAGAACTGGAACAGACGCTGAAGTGTCATACTCCAGAGGCTTCAGTAGAACCAGATGAAGGCTCTTAGCCCCTCAACCCCAGTCCTCTTTTTTTTATAACTTGGTGCCTCACGTCAAGTCAAAACTGTTCACGTCTACCGGTATACGGGCGTCAGTTGTGGAGCGGGAAGTCGTGGTTATGATTGTGTTTGTGAAACCCTGCGCTCCACTGACGGCACCGGTCGGGGGGTATGGAGGTCAAGGGGCTATCGAGAAGTTCTGAATGGCGCGCGCCAGTAAATTATGAGACGTGAAGTGGGGAAGATGGCAGCACAAAGCCGCCGTCACAACCACCGACCAGAGGACACGGTCACTGCGCCCACCTGGTCCTGGTCCGCTTCGGTTTTGGAACGCCGGACCTCCTGTCACAGAGCCTGTCAGTTGTGTATTGACAATGATAATATTGAAGTCTGGCTGTGCCGGACGTGACAACATTTATCTCTGTGGCCCCTGGGTCTCCCCCTCTACACTACAGCACTTGTCTCGCTGAATGCGAGAGGAAGCGCTGTACTACAGGGGAAAGGGGTAGTTGAAGTTTAATTCACTTGCCCGCCCCCTCCTCCTCTTGTGGGTAGAGTGAATGAGAGAAGGAATGAATGACTGACGGAGTGAATGAATGTGTCCCTCCCGCTATGCCAGATCTCCGTGGCCGATTGTTGCTCGTGGGGAGGTGCTGTATGGCGATAGTCACGTGGGAGAGGAACAGAGAGGGAGAGGGCAATGCAAGGTGTCATTTCAAACTCAGTCAAAGACGCGAAGAAATGGACCGGCACAGTACTTTTAACCCCTGCGGGTCGTGTGACAATAGCAGAATACAGCGAGTCTAGAACCCGCTCGTTCAATGGCCATGTTAGTCATTGTGGCGATACTTGAAGCACCTGTGCTCGATGGAGATCAAGAGTGACAAGCTCTTGATCGATTGTCGAGGGAGAATGAAGAAGTTAGAGGTGGTTGTAAGTTGTATTGAAAGCGAAGCTGACTCGGTACGTGTCCACCTTTCATTCACTATGACCAGGCATGATTCTGTTAATATGAGTCCTTTATGTCTATAACATTGCGGCTACGTATGACTGGGCGAGACAGAGAACTCTTTATTTTGAGAGAGAGAGAGAGAGAGAGAGAGGGAGAGAGATCCAGCCAGATCCTTGGACTTGCCAGTCTCTGGCACCACCAGACAGCACGTACTAAGCACGGTTAGCAAACTTTGAGCTGAGCTTAGGCAGGAACTTTCAATAACATAAGACATTGTCATCGTTGACTAGACGAAAATTGTAAGTTTTCACGTGCACACCTCAAACTTACGTGGAGTTAAAATGAAGTATGGGCGCATGAATTGTAACACAAATTAAAGCACTTTCATTGAGCACGTGCGCACGCCGCATCCAGCCAGACGCGAATACTTTCACTTTTATTCTATTTCCGTCGTAACGATTCATCACCCGCTGCGCCCCTAGTCACGACAGTCGGCGTACAGGTTAGGAACGACAAGAAAGAAGGGATTACCTAATCCTAATGGCTCCCAGCACCATCGGTCATGTTTGGCCTCTGTGTTGTTCATTAAACGTGTATATTCCAAGATTTCTTGGCTTCACTCAAGACAACTGAATGTTTTGGAACAGTTGCGTTCGTGCGTTCGCCTGTACGCTCTAAATAGACTGTCTCAATTATTAGTTTAGCTCTAAATGCGATACACTGCCGCCCGCAAGGTGTGCGAGAGAAAGTTCAAATGGCCTGAAGTCTTTCTACTACCCAGCGGTTGGCCGCAACACTTGACTTAGCTGACCCCACGATTTTTATGCTGTCTGTTGGCTCGGTGCCAGCTTATGAGATGCTGTCACTGTGCAGGTGACGACTGAAGTGGTACGATGCTAGACATTACAAAAGAGCGCGCAACGATTTCTCGGGGCGTAGTCAAAATAAGCGTGGGTATTTCCGGTGCTGTTCTGCTTCAACATAGCACCGTCAAGACAGAGTCTTTCCAAACAGCAGCACCGAGTTTTTTTTTCCATAATTCAAATTTGTGTAGCACTGAGTGTTTCCAACGGTCGGATTTCGGTCAGTCGGCTTGAAAGAAAGGGTCCTTTTATGAACTAGACAATGGTTTTGACAAGCGCGCTACCACACTCCATGCTCATATTAGGCAGATTTAGTAGGACTTCGCTGAGCATCGTAACCCATTTACATGTAAATTAGGCTCACACGGCAGAGGCCGCGAGCTGCTAACGCGCTGCGATTGGCTAATGGCACCCGTAACGTGCCTAACTTGTATGCAAATGGGTTACGCTGCTCAGCGAAGTCCACCGTACGAAGTCCTGCTAAATCCGCCTGTTATTTCAAACACATCGTTTTCCGTGAGAATAATCATTGTCAAAGCTTTTCAGTGAAGCGGAGTAGCCCCGTACATCTTGACTGCACCCCCGTGGACTTGTGAGCTCAAAATTGTTAGAACATACACCTTTACATTTAAAGGGCCTGACGGTCCCGGTTTAACCGTGTCCACGGTCCTCTCGCCACAGAAGCACTGGCGGGAGACTAGATGCGGGTCCCCATTAGCCGTGATTTATTGGTCGTTAGACGTGCAAGGTGTAGAACACGGCTCGGAGGTGACAGTTGGATTTGCTGAACGCTGTGCTTGGTCCTCACAGTCGTGGTGATGGCGGGGTTCTTGGTTTATTTCGGGTCTGTAGGTGCGGCGGGGGGGGGGGGGGGGGGGGGTTCAAAGACTGAAAGTGGACTACTGTCTGTGTAGACAACAATGTACAGTCTTGCATAGTCTGATTCTCTGTCTGTCTCACTGACTCTCTTATGAAGCCTGACCGTCTGACGTCAGCTGCCTGTACCGTTGTAAAATAAACTCTCTCTCTCTCTCTCTCTCTCTCTCACACACACACACACACACACACACACACACACACACACACACACACACACACACACACACACACTTCTTTGCTGACGTGCTCTAAATGGCACGCCTTTGTGCAGAACAGCAGTGCAACCACAGGTGTTTCATTCGTAACTAAGGTCCTAGAATAGCAAACACGCCGACAAACAGTGGAAATAACGTTACTGGAAATTGCCATTCCCATTTATTATTACATATATTATTATTATTATTATTAATTTAGTTATGATGCTAAATGTGTGCACTTGAAAACAGGTCCCCTCCCCTCAGAAAGAGAGGGGGAGGGAGGGGGGTGGGTCGGTGGGTTTGAGTGTTGCGTCCTTTTCCATCACGTACAGGTGATGTCAAAACGGGGGCAACGAGAAAAAGGCCAGCACAAATATGTGGCCCCAGTCGGGATTCGAACTCACGACCTGCATGAGCATTGGGAGTCCAACGCTCTACCATTCGGCCATCTCGGCTCCCCGAGAGAGAGAGAGAGAGAGAGAGAGAGAGAGAGAGCATAAAAAAAGGACATGGGTTCTGTGTTAGCACTTGCGTCTGTGTGTGTGTAGGGATTGGCAGGCAGCATCTTATTAATCATCACAACGTGGTATTTTGGCGCTCCGCGTCAGCCGTACCTTGACGTGCAGTGTCCCCTTTCCGATGTTCCTGTCAGCCAGTTGTCATGGCGCCGGGTCTAATGGTTACCTGTGCTGCCACCTGGCGGCAAACATAGCCAGTGCTGATCGGAAACACCAGGGGAGGTAACAATCGCTACCTCTGTTCACACCTTGTGCCGATATGTGTAGCTTGTGTTAGCTATACCGTGTTCTGTTTCCCAATGAATTCGCGGTGGCGCTGTGGGTTTGGTGGGTTAGATGGCGGTTTTTGTAGAGGTGTTGACTAGGAACATGATGTTCGTTGAAGACCTCTCTCTCTCTCTCTCTCTCTCTCTCTCTGTGTGTGTGTGTGTGTGTGTGTGTGTGTGTGTGTGTGTGTGTGTGTGTGTGTGTGGTGTCGCAGACGTTTTTATTGCTTATCTTATCGGTTTGGCAGGTGGTTAGTCGACATCCGTAGTTTGAATTTCTCCCTTCCTGGGCAGCAAACTTTTGCAAAGACGGAGGAACCCCATGACTGAAATTTGAACACAAGCCCTTTCCTTCTTCAGCTAAACAGCTTTTGACTTTTCAGACCACAAGCACCTAGTCCGACAACCGTTGTTTCATGTAGCGCCTGTCTCCACGAGCAAGACCCGGTACAACCGTCACATGTTCCGCCTCATCACGAGCTACAGATTAAAAACCGTTGGCCAGCCACCGAGTGTACAAACCGTCTGGGTGGCAGGCTCATTTTTCACCACCGTGCCAACGCCTCCCTCGACATACCTGGCTTTTACCTGGCTGTTACCTGCAGATTAGCGCGCCCGTTCCCCTGGATCAGCCCACAATGGAGCACTGGGACCTTCTGTCCTGCAGATCCCCCGTCTCCTGTTGCCGTAAGACTAGGTTTGTGTGGGCTCGTGTCTAATTTCTCACACAACTGACACTGCTGCTCTTATTTTCTAGAGAGAAAAAAAATCAGTTCGGGACTCATTGTCAGATCCCGGGTTCGGCAAGCCAGTGAGGTATTACTGGAAGAGGAAATGAAAAGACTTCCGATCCCCTTTTAACCTAGGGTACACAATGGTGGCAGATTACCACGCATAACCTCATGTGTGAAAGGGATTTTGGACAGCTGTACCTCTCCAGATGACAACGTTGATGTCCTTATTTCTTGTCCATCTTTGGAAGTCGGGATAACCGAGTGGTAGAGCGTTGGACTTTCGATGCTCAGGTAGCGAGTTCGAATTTTCGGCTGGGGTGAGATATTTGTACACGCCCTTTCTCTTGTTGCCCCGTCTTTGGTGTCGCCCATAATATGCGGTGGAAGAGCACGTTAAAACCCTCAAACAGCCGCTCACTCTTTTGTTCTCGAAGTCAGAGAAGCCGGGACAGCCGGGCTGGTCAGTTGAGCCTTGGATTTTCAGTGATCGAGTTCAAATCCCAACTGGTATCCACCAATTACTCTGGCTTTGCTCAGTCTTCGATATCACCCTTGTCATATAGAAAAGGACGTTAAACTCGCGAACAACCAACCGATCTTGAATGCCAATTTTTAAACATGCTGTCCCTAAATTTCCTCCCATTTCCTAGAATTTGCGGATGGCACGAAGACGTTACTGTTTTGTGTGTGTCCTTTCAGACAGGTGCCACTGCGCTAGTACTTTGGGATTACCACGGTATGCTGCCAAAGTCTCATGTCAACGGAACCTTCGTTTTTTTAATAAAAACGAAAAGACCCGGCCACCTGTGGAGGGCAGGGGGCCACAGAAATAACAAACCCGCACCGCCTGGGATCGATTCGCGAACCAATCCGAAGTCTGTCAGTGTGGTTGCCACTGTGTGCTCAGCCCCGACCAAGTCAACCACGGCTCTGTTAGCCAGCGGAAAAGGCAGGGCACCGCGATCATTTTTCACAATGCGGTCAAAACACTCATTTACATTCAAGGCACAGAGAGAAATTGAACTCCCCTTTGAAACTTAATTGGAAACTCGCTGCCTGTTCGTGCGCACGTGGATTTAACGCGAGCAACAGATGCTTGTGCCTTGAGTAAAGGGACCCTCCCGCAGTCCCCACGCTGTTAGTATGAGGGGGGAAAAAGCATCATTTCCTGAGTGATATTTCAGAGTTGAAATATAGCAACTTGACTGCCTGTAAGTCCCCTGTGCTTCCTCTTTCCCCGCCCTTTGCTTGGGCCTCAGAAAACTGCATTTGGAGCCGGTGTTTGGATGAAACAATCTTTCTTTCTCTCCCAGCTGCGCAAAGAGCGTTCAAACATTGACATTACGGCAGGCTCGGTAAAGAAAGCCTGACGAGGGCCAATAGAGCGCCAGTGTTGAGCAACAGATTCGGTCAACTTCTCGGGATCTGTCAGGCCCTTGGACAAATATTGCCTTCTCCCATTGCTGGACACGGGAGTCCTAGTGTCGTGGAGATCATATTTCACCACAAGAAAGGAGATCCATACACACTGGGCTTTTTGTTTAGACCACCCTCTCTCTCTGTCTCTCTCTCTCTCTCTCGTCGGTGACGTGCAGGCGTTTCCGCGTTTTTGTCCGAGTTAGGGGTTCTTGGTGGAAAAGTCCAGATGATGACGTTTCTTGACTGACGGTTAGTGTTGGGTTTCGGTTGTCCAGCCCAGTAAGGTCTGTACGGTTCAACGGATGGGGGAAGGGGGTACAAGACGACAAACGCCAGTAAGCTTTACTACCTGACCCAGTTGAAGACGCAGTATATAATTATAATTTATGGCAATCTTCCACGTGTCAAGTGCGGGGCTTGAAACAGTCGCCAAGACAGTTAGACGGCTCGTTCGGTTGGCTAATCGCAATCGTTTCACGCCCGAAGCTGGGAGCATGAAGCATGGCCGTAGGCGGGTAGGGTGGGTGGGTGTTTTGGGGTTTAACGTCTTTTTCCACCACATACGGGTGATATCAAAGACGGGGCAACGATGAAAAAGCCAGCACAACATTTATCCCCAGCCGGGATACGAACTCACGACGCGAGCATGAGAAGTCCAACGCTCTACCATTCGGCCACCCCGGCTTCCCATGCCCGTAAGCAACGTGTACGGTCCACAAACTGTGACCACATAAGATTCTGGCGACCGTAGCCTCCCAGATCTTTGTAGTAATATACACATACACTCGTGTACGTACTAAATCCCAAAAAAAGTATTTCACACCAAGCTGTTGGATTTTGGTGACGGCATGAATGACCCATATTAGCCAGACAACATTGCCACAGTCACGCATAGTTCAGTTCAAGCTGACGGCTAGTTGCGTGTGACTGAAACTTGTCACCGCACGGCATGCCGATGGTATCGCTACCATGTTAGCCAATCTTGCATACCTATTGGTGACACATGTACATGTTGTATTCGAACGTTGTTATATATACGTCCTCGGCGTGTCCGTAAGTGGATGCAATAACAAGATAACGCGAGATGGATATCAGTTGGACCGGGATCACGAGTAAAGGGTAAGCTGGCAAGATACCCCAGGATATATCACTCTAGATTGCTGATCACTGTGGGTTGAACAGGGTCAGGAGTACCGCATCATCAGCCTCTAGCGGCGCTGCCGTGTGGCGAGATGTATGTCAAGTGTCAACCAGCTCGTCTGTGGCGCTGGCTAGTCTGTGCTTATGAGATTAGATCACGCCACCCACTACCCACAATTACCCCCCCCCCCCCACCACCACCACCACCACCACCCTAGTCACCTCGATGGGGTATTCATCAGGCTGTGAAGGATGGGATGTGGTGGGGCAGGATTTAGTCAGTGTGTCATTGTCGGCGTGCTCGGCATTCTCCGGTTATTATGGGGTGAGATGTCCGTGCCTAGTATTACGCGAATAGTGGGTGCTATTACATATATATGGTGGTGGGGGTTGGGGGAGGGGGGTGTTGGGGGGTAGTGCACCTGAGTTGAGTCACGGTTGGCTTTTGTGTTAGACATCAAGTTTCAGACATCAAGTTTCAAACAGTCGCAAAGAAAAACCAAAACCAAACGTCCCCCCCCCCCCACACACACACTACACTACACTACACTACACTACACTGCACTACACACACACACACACACACACACACACACACACACACACACACAGAGGCAAGATTTGACAGGGTGATTTCCCGCTGATCTCCCTTGAATAGACAGAGTGTACCGAATGAATCTTTGGTTTAAATCGAAAAGAGTGCACCAGACTAATGATACAGGGGTTACGTGACCTAGACTAGAGCGTCAGGAGGGTACGATGCACCCCGGGATATATCCAAAAATAATACACGATCAACCTAAAATGTATACACGGTCATGTGACCTAGTGCCTCGTCAGAAATAACACATGGGTTACGTGACCTAGTGCGCCGCCCGGGATATCGCTAAAAATAATAAGCGGTCAACGAAAATAATACAGGGTTACGTGACCTAGTGCGTCAGGGAAGGGTTGTCTTGCAGGGATACATCCACAAATAATACACGGTCATGTGACCCGAGTGCTTTGGGGGAAAGGGATGCACGCAGAAATGGGTCGATAGTTTACGTGCACCCCAGATTGATTGGGAGGGATGGTAAAGAACACCCCGCTGTGGTGAATAATTTCCTTTCATGCATTTTACAGCAGCCCTGCGTGGGGTGACGAACAATGGGAAAATTATGCATGTTTACGACCAGCCTGTTACTCACTCGTTGGCAACTGGAAGACAAGGGTAAAGCACTAATGAAAATTAGCGTGCTTGCGGGATCCTGCGGCATCTTCAAGCACTGAGGAGAACAGGGGAAATTTGTCATATTCGCGCGCGCGCGCGCGCGAGAGAGAGAGAGACAGAGACGGACAGAGAGAGAGAGAGGCACAAGAAATTCTCGTGAATTATGAATGCAACAAATCGCTGTTTTGATTTTTTGTTTTACGCTGAAATCACGAGGACACAGCGGAGATACAGAAGAGGGTGGGGGTTTGGGGGTTTTACGTCCTTTTCCACCACATACGGGTGATGCCAAAGACGGGGTAACGATGAAAAAGCCAGCTTAAAATAATGTTTGGCCCCAGCCGGGATACGAACTCACGACCCGAGCATTGGAAGTCCAACGCTCTACCATTCGACCGCCCCGGCTCCCCGGAGATTCAGAAGAAAACGTTGTAAATTTTGAATGCAACAAAGTGCTGTTTTGATCTTTTTGACCCAGGAAATGAATGATGAGAATACAAGATAAACATGTCATTTTCAGGGGGCAAAAACAAAAGAAAACGTCGTTGTTTTCATTTTTGTTCTGGCACTGGTATGTTAATAATGAAACTAAATTTGTCAAGTTCGGGAGGAAACAAAGACACAGAAGAAAACGTTGTGAATTATGGATGCAACAAATCGCTGTTTTGACTTTTTTCTGGCACTGGTATGTTAATAATGGAAATAAATTCGTCAGGTTCGGGAGAAAAAGATGCAACAGGAAACGTTGTGAATTATGAATGCAACAAATCAGGGTTTTGATTTTTTGTAATTGGACACCGAGATAATAATAAGAAATTGAAGGTGACGAAGCAAGCATAAGGCCAGACATGAAATGATATGACTCAGACTCGATTGAGACTGTCGTAACTTCTGTCTTGTAATTTCTTGGGTTTTAGAAACAATTAGTCCTGTTCTGACTCTTTCTGACATTCGGCTGAATGACTCAGACTCGTTTCGGTTTGAGCCTGTTTCTTTTTCTCCTTTGACTGTCAAAAACTCTGTCATCCGCAGTATTTATGTGGGCTTGAAATAACCAGCGGACAAGGGAAGGTCCGCGGTGGGCCTAGCGAATGTAATTTGTCACTTGTTCCAGCCGATTCGTGGAATCAAATTAACGTTACAGTGAAAAACGGGGAAGAGCCCAGGGCTCGGGAAGATTGCGAGTGACGAACGAACTCATGCATTGTGAGTTAGGTGACATATGGTTTGCGCATGCGTGCAGAATGGTACAGCAGGGGCGTTATGCCTAATAAACTGTCTGTAGAGGCCTTCTTGTTGCAGGGCTTGGCTTGGAAACCTCCTCTCTTTCATGGCTTTTGTCTCAGTTCCTGGCCTTCTTCTTCCCCTACTGTCTGCGTGGCCAATTTAGGGTCCCAGTTTGGAGGGTCGCCTAAGCATGAAATTAAAGACTTTTTTCATTTCCAGAACACACAATTTTATGTTCTGCAGAGCTATGAAGCAACATGCGCTCAATGGGCGACAGGTTTACGACTCCGGCAGCAGAAACTGGCAGCAAAATTGGGAAAATGAAAGAGTCTGCGAGCCCAACCCCTCCCATTTCGCGAGAGCTCGCGTGCAGACATTTTATTGAGTGGGAAGCCCTTTTATCGTCCTCTGGAAAAAGGATCTTAGCGTCATGCATTTGATAAACACTTAGGCTCTTTTTTTTTCTTCAGGTAACGGTACTGTTGCCTGTGGTGAACGTCGACACTGACACACCAACAAAACGCACCGTTCTATGGACCAGAATTAGATCTAGACAATACGTTTTATTACGTGACAAAGTTTGAAAACTCGCTTGCTCACATTTTTTTCCGTGTGTCTTTATTGCCAGCTGCGCATGACTAAACTAGCAGGGTTTTTGTGTGGTTGCAAAGTGGTCCAAAAGCTTAGGCCATTACCATCATTGCATTTGCTGACGTGAATGGTTTTCATGTCTGTGCTGTGGTCCGAGATATGCAGAACACAATCGTAAACGGGTGCAGTGTTTCGTCTCCTCCGTGTTCATACTGGCGTTAGTGGCCTTTAAACGACCGAGACACTCACATGTTTCTCAGTGTCGCGCTCACAGAGAGCAATGACAGTTGTTATTCTTTCCCAGAGTGAGTAATATTGGGAGTCTCAGCAAAACTGGGGTTAGATTACGTGTGTTGAAGACAATCATTACCGCGCAGATTGCAGGCAGGAACACATGTTGAATGGATTATGCACTTGCAGGGAACATTTGTAGGCACATTGGCCGTTACTGATCTGAGAATCATATTGCATTTCCGTTTCATGCCCGTCCGTCTATTAAATTACTTTTTTTTTTTTCATTGCCCTTTGTTTTTGTTTGTCTGTGCGTTTGTTTGTTGCTTTTGTTGTTGTTTTTGTTGTTCAGGTTGCTTCAGTGAGGGGCGGGGGGGGGAGGGGGTCCAATGCGGGTGTGTGGGAGTTAAACGTCCTTTTTCCACCTCGTGTGGGTGATCTATTTGATAAAGATGGGACAGCGAGGGGGAAAAAAGCCAGCACAAATATTTGACCCCAGCCGGCATTCGACCTCACGACCCGAGCACTGAAAGTCCAGCTCTCTACCATTCGGCTCTCCGGCATCCAATGCAGTACATGACTATGCTAGAACCATGTACATCACTTTATTGAACTTCGTGTAAAAAGATTAGTGAAGCATCTTGTAATTGTGCCGAAGCTTTTTTATCCTCCTTTTTTCTGTTATTTCAGTCTACGTTCGTGTTAGCGGCATTTGTGAAGTTGTTTTAGATTCCGAACCGTACGATACAGTTCAGTATCACGAAGCTGCTAGACCAGACAGGAGCCGTCTGTACCTGTAGGTAAAGCAGCAGTACGCGTGTAGCGTCAGAGACTGGCGGAATAGGAGATTTTGCAAACAGCAGGGCTGGGGGCAATAGATCAGTCCACATGCCCAGGCGGCGGATGGGTGTAAGGGGTCCGTACACGAGTAGTTGTGACGGTACAAGCTCGCTACACGTGTTGGCCTTTCTGTCTGTGATGAAGCACTGCCAGGTGACTCGACTTGCTGCTGTAGGGGCGGCTAGACCCTCCCTTCCCACCTTTCAGTTCCTCCTTCCTGTGTTTTTCCCAAAGTAAGTCTCCGCACAACACGGACAGTTCATGGGATGCTCACGCACTTCAGTCCTTGTCCTTTGGTAAACCGTGGGTAAAAAGGTGGTAGAATACACTCCCTCATTTCTGTACTCTTCAAGTGCTGAACTTGAAATCGTGTGCACAGAAGCCGCACCCGGCTGTAACAGCCGCATGTCAGAATTTAGCCACCCCGGCCTCCACGTTTTAATTTTTGGGATTGAAACTTTGGAAATAACAGATAATAATAACCAGAAGAGGTCCAAACAGACAAGACAGATTTCTTCCCAAATTTTCTTCGGGCGACAAAGGATAGTGCTACTCGATCAGTTCAGCGAGAGCAGTGACAATGCCGCATTACTCGTGCTCTCTGTCGCTCGCTCTCTCTCTCTCTCTCTCTGACAAGATAGAAGACAGGTCTGTGTTATCCTTGTAAAATAAAGTCTCTCTCTCTCTCTCTCTCTCTCTCTCTCTCTCTCTCTCTCTCTCTCTCGTGAAACTGGACCCATCTCCCCATTGACGACCAAAGGGTTTATCTCCCTACCTGCGGTTCGGTCAGTCAGAAGTCTATTTATGTTTTTGTGTGACCAACGACCTTTTCTTGTCCGTGGGAGCAGCAGACATTGCTATCAAAGGTTATCTTCCGGATAAATATTTGCAGTTCAGGTTTCACGGCGATGGATGCGAGCGCAGCCCCCTCTGCTGGCGTCTGCATTGCTGAAAATCCACCAGGGGCAGATAACTGCTCTGACAGCTGCTCCCTTTGTGTGTTCGGGTCGTCGGTCGGCGGGGATGGTGGGGGTGTCATCTGGGCGCATTTAGTAATGAGGTTCAGAAGCAGGTCGTGAAAACTGTTTGAATAGAAGATGGAGATTTCCTTTGCTTATTTGTGCTCTGACGTCGATAAAGAAAATGAGGACGAGGAGAGGGAGGAGAAGGAATTTTGGCGAAACTTTTAACAGTTTTGAGTTCTATGATATCTCGTCGCGGACGAATGAGCTTCCCTTGATTGGAAAATGTCAGTCTTTTCACTTCCCCTGGTAATGTAAATTCAGTTTTGCAGTAACAACTTACTGAAGACAAAACACAATGAAAGAACTAGAAGTATGACAGGAGACAGGGAGGCAAGGGCTGGAGAAGTTTTGTTTGCGGACTCTGGCTGTACCAGGAAGGTCTTCGAGTCTGAGTGGTATGTCTGAGCAGGGACGCGCATCTCGGGGGCTAACCGAAATAGTCACCGCAAACCTTGGTCGTGTCTCCTGAGGCCAGGGTCAACCGGTCCGTCATCACTTGGCCGCGATATTTGCATCTCTCGTGCTCAGACAGGTCCCGGAGTTGTGTCAGCCAGGTCCTTGTGTGTGTGTGTGTCTGCGGTGTGGAATGGCATCGACAGGGCCGGTAATGGGACTAATGAGAGGTCAGTTTGGTGTGAAGTGCCCGTAACGAATGCAACAGCATGTCTATGGTCAGCTGACGAGACCACACAACTGACAACAACGGAGATAACGGTCGTGCTCCGGCGTGTGAAGCTGTTGTAGGGTACAAGGTGGGTGATATGACAGTAGTGACTGTACATCGGCTCGAACGATGAAAGCTAATTAGTTACGGTTACGACATCGCTCAGCGTTCAGTACGTGGAAGCGGCGATTTCAGGATAGTGACGTCGACGTGTCATCGCCGAAGAAATTTTGGTCCGCTGAGCACTGTGTAGGAGACTGGGAAAGAGCCGGTTGCCGATTCTCTCGGCATTTTTTTTTCGGTATTTTCGTCCTTGAACTGAATCAAAATGTTTCATAATTATTTTACAGTGTCAAATAAATTAAATTGTCACAAATTAAGAAATTTATTGAACTCCAAGACTTGAGAAGGTCGAGGAAATCATCTTTTGTGTTCCGGTTGCACGAATCTAGTTCTTTACACAGTGCCCAGGACTGATAGCATAAAGCAGTTTCAGATTGTCAGCTTTCACAGCCACAAGTCAATCTGAGCCGGACTAAACCATCGTATTACTGAGCGCTGCTTCCCGGCCTTGACTTTCTAACCTCGGACTACTGCGGCCACCATGTCAGTGCAGCAAGCGATACCTGTAATCGGAAGATGGATTTCTGCCTCATGCTGGCATTTTTACACACCTGTATTCTCTTTACACCCCGTCTGTGCTCCTGATTTTCCCTCATGCCCGGCATCGTGTCAGAACCATCATCGTGACTGGAGCTGGCAGTGGCCGGCGGGCCGCGGCGTACGGTTTGTCACAGTCAGCTGGTACCGGCGTGATCTTTCTGTGCTGTACTGAGAATCCCAAACGCTACCGTCTCATCCTATTGATTTGGCTTTTTGGCTGAGTGTGTGCTGAGGCGGAGTCCAGAACAGGGAACGCAGAAGAAGAAGAAGGCTGAGTGTATGACTGCCGTTCGGATGGGTCCAATCCACTGTCTTTTACGGATCTGGCGTCTTTCGCGGTGTGGACAGAAACACCAAGATGCCTTCTCTCTCTCTCTCTCTCTCTCTCTCTCTCTCTGTGAGTGAGAGAGGGGAGAGAGAGAGAGAGAGAGGACTTAGGCGTGCAAAAAGGATTGAGGAGGAACTGATTGAAAGTCAGTGAAAGGACAGACATCATGATTGCATACCACGCTCAGCAACATGATCTTTTGGAAGGAGGATCTGTCATCAGCCAACTATAAGACAGGTACTGAGATAACATGTATTGTTATCATACCGTGGGTGAAACGCAAGAAAGGGAAAGAGGATTCCCTTTGAGTTCGCATTCTTAGAACGCGTCACTGATCCACAGACCGAGATTGTATCATCTTACAAACGAGTAAACCGATCTCACGTTTCAACACTCGGACATCAGCAAAATCTGGACAACACACGCCAAAACATTTCACTTCCAGCTCAGGGCATTTCAAGACGTGAACTGCCTCAGACAAGAGTATTCCGTATCAGAAAATATGCAGCATTGTCCGCCGCCCCCCCCCCCCCCCTTACTGTTGTTGCATTGCCAAGAGAGAGAGAGAGAGAGGCGGAAAATGGCTTGCAAGGAGGGAGAGAGAGAGATTTAGGGGCTGGCTGACAGAGGGGCGAAGCACAGGGTCCCGGGAGGACCCCCGTTTCCAGATAAAAGTGTCGTTAGTGAGCCGGAGACCCTATAAAATTTCGCTCTCATGGGGCTGCTGCACGAGCCAGGTGACAAGAAAGCTGCTCCCCCTGTTCATTCCTCTTCATTCTTCTGCCCCCTCCCACGTCTTTGCCTCCCTGCCACCATGTAAGTTGTACCACCCAGCACCAGAGGTCATGTGTTTGTACAAGAGAGACTGATCATCACCCTTTGCGAAGAATACCTGCTGTCATGCACAGCATGCATGCTGTCGTGTATTCTTTGCAAAGACTTCAATACACGCTCTCTGCTCACACCATGTGTCCTGTTTCCAAGACTGTTGGATACATTCTCATTTCTGCCCCTATGTCAACCTCCGCATCTTTTTCTTTTCATTACAAAACACAGGTAACTGTTTCAGGAATCGTGAGAATTCATCGAAACGGCCGTGAGAAGTAGGCTTTTTAGGTTTTTTGTTGTTGTTGTTGTTGTTGTTGTTGTTGTTGTTGTTTATGTGTTTCTCAGAAATTGTCAGTGAGGGGGGAAATCGCACATGGCAAATTTAATTTTATTGTACAACATGTTGGCAGAGTTCGTCTGTAGTCTGTGCCATTGTGGTCAGTTAATCAAAGTTACTGCGCGTCTGGCGTCAAGGTGTCAACATAGATTCGCGACACCTGTACCGAAAACGCTATCACACATGGCAACATCTGGTCAGAAGAGACTCCATTACTTTCTGTAAGTGGATGTTATGAATATTTATGGTGATAGGGAAAGATGTTTGTGGCATGATTAAATCAGTCGACACAGCTGCTCGGTCCGAGTCCTATTTGTATTTGGGTCAACTAGTGACGTGACATGACCGATTTTTGACGGTCCTTCGTAAAGCCGTCAGAATGATTCCGTTCAGTTGTGAACCGTGAAGATGACGGTTGAAGATTCAGCCAGCCAGACAGTGAAGTCTGTTCCGCATCACGTCAGAAAGCCATTAGCTCTCTCACGTTAGTTTTCGGTTCCCTTGTGCCTCTTCTGGAAGCTTCTGTAGGACGTTCCGCTCCTGTCTTTTGTACTCGGCCCGCTCCATTACGGGAAGATGGCCTTTCATCAGCGAGATAACCTTCCTGTAAAATGATTGTTCTGACATTAAGGCAGGACCTGGGTAGCCAGACACCCTCCCTTCGCGTGTCTAGCGGGAGAAACATGAAGGGGACTCCCACCCAGAAGCAAATGCCCCCCTAAAAATGTTTACTTTTTGGTCGGGGGGAAACTCTACGGGAGGATCGCATTTGTCCTAGGGAATTGCCGCGGCCATTCTTCCCCCTTTTATCGCGGCTATCTGCTAAACGACAGAACGCTGTAGCCGCCATCACGTCAGTTAGTTGTTTGTGTAGACAGGAACATCGCGGCTTTATGATGGACCTGACTGCAAGCTTTTTCTGGGAGGAATGAAAGGGACTGGCTTTGGGTTTGGGAAACTGCAGTTGCTTTCCGACTGATGTTCTTTAAATCCTAAAATGCGTGTGTTCCTGTTCATGTTGATCCTTAATTGTCAGTTGTGCAGTAAACATGCCAACGTCAGCTTTAATGGCGTGGCAGGAATGCCGGACGTCGGTTTCATCGCATCTTTCTACGTGTTTGTTTGTTCGCCGATTTTTTCTTCAAATGCATGCATGTTAGCAGCGTATGACAGAAACCTATAGTGTCACGTGATCAGGGAAGACTGAGGAAACAATGAGCTGTAGAGATATTATCTAGGTCTGTATCTAACTGAGCAACACAATCAACAGCGTGGGCACTGACTTGGTGCAAAAAAGTGCTGCATGGAAAGTACCACCAGGTCAAATTGCAGGTCATATTGTAATCGGGGCGGTCGGTGGTCTAGTGATTAAGACCGGCTTAGCCTCACCACTGCGAGAGGTCATGTTCGAGTCCCACTCCGGGCGAAACATTTGTCCTTCTCGTATGTGGCACCGTTCATTCGGGCCGACCGTCGGGGGTTCTCTCCAGGTACTCCAGCTTCCCCCCCCCCCCCCCCCTCTCTGCTTTGGAAATGTCCAGCCCACAAAAGTCAAAAATAAATGCAATTCTAACATTCCGAAACTTAAATTCCGGAGCTGGCCCTTCGCACCACGTGATTGTGATGTGTTCATGTCCAGTGTATGAGAGAATGCGTGTGATTCACGTGAGCGTGCGTGTTAGGCTTAGCTCACGGTGCTTTAAGCCAAATATTTTGGATAAAGCGCCTATATTAATGAGCTTCTTCTTCTTCTTCTTCTTCTTAATATTATTATTTTAATCAAACACAGCGAAGCAAAATCTTTGTTCTTTCATGTGAATTTTGATTACATATTATTTTAATGCGGGATTACTGTCAGCCCTTCTTCTGCACTGATCGTGATTCTTCTTGGCAGGCTGCGTTGTCCAGGCTTTCGAGAAAGAATGATAGCAAAATGTCATCACAGATGCAGACTTTTTGCTGCAGAATGTTTGCATTTCCTGTCTGGGAGAGTGAGCTCGGCTTTAGACCTTTGCTTTTGTGTTGCTGGCGGCTTTGTGTCCGCCAGTCGTGCACCGGGGAGATAACTGCAGACCCTTTTATCTGGGTGTCCAGGGAGCTCTTCTGGCGTGGAGGTGAGGAGCGCCGAAGCTCTCTCAGTGCCAGACATTCCTGCAAAGGTACCTGGCGAAAACCTATCCGGCCTTGCTAATAACACGCCTGCCTTCCGCGCCTACCTTTGCACTAATGACAGGCTCATCTTTTACATTTTCCCCGTAGTGTGTTCAATCACACAGGGCTTTGCAGAGCACTTGAAGCTGCATTGCATTCATAGCACCCAGATGCTTTTCTGGAGATCAACCGTTATCCGGGAAAAAAGGCCATATGTACCATTGATCTTGACAAACGCTTAAGTCTTCTTTCCCAGGTGCCGATAGATGTGAGGAACAGTGGGGATGGTGCGGGTAGTTATTTCTGAACGCAGGAACAGGTTAATTCTTTCGGTCTGGTCAGCATTGCAGCAAGGTGTTAAACGCTTGTTTGTTGCTTTTGTAGGGGAGTGTTTGCACGCGTCTGTTACAAAATCCACAGGCCCAGCATTGACGAGGTTAATTCTTCTTGTTTCGTGAGCAATTGCAGCAAGGTGTTCTGGACTGTACCTGTAGTTGTGTTTGTTTCTGTTTCTGTCGATGCTTGCTTTCTTTCGTTTACAAGCTACTCCAAGCAAATAGCCAGGGATTTTTTTGTTTTGTTTTCCTCTGTTTTTACTTTATCTCAGCTGGTGGTTTGCTATGTTGATAATGGTGGTAGTGTTTACTGGCTTCTCAGTCTCAGAATGAGAATTTTCAAAACAAATATCTTGGTACAAACAGTGACATATGATAGGGAAACATACGAGAACTGTCTATAAACTGTATCCCAAACCGTTTCATCAAAATGTTTCAGTCTCGTAAATCCGCGCAGGAAAATGTATTTCCGACACAAGATAGTTCGTAAACTGAATCTGCAACAGCTTGTGCACTCATTTTCCTTGTGTCGGTGTCAGAATTTATACAAAATAGATAAACAGGTGAACGCCATCTGTACCCTGTAAATGAGTACATGTTTGTGAACAAAGCGTTTGGGTGTGTATGCGTGTGTGTGTGTTTTTTTGTTTTTTTTTTTCCAGTTCTTGTGGTAGTTTCCCCAAATGTGTATTTTGCCTTGACCTCTGAAAACTTGTCATTTGGAAACATTTGTCAGCTGAAAGCTCTTCCGCCCCTTCTCGCTGAGGGGAGGGCTGGACTGTTGACTGAACAAATTAATCTGATTAATTGATTTCGAGACAGATTTAACAAAAAAGTTCAGCTTTCATCTCCGCTCTTCCGCAATTTTCCCTTCCACCTAATTACGCAAACACTGTGAGAAGCACGTCTCCCTCCCTCCTTCCCCTTCACACTGACATGCGCACGCACGCATGTGCACGGGCAAGGGGACACACACACACACACACACACACACACACACACACACACACACACACACACACAAACTCTCTCTCTCTCTGACGCACGCAGATACACACACACACACACACACACACACACACACACACACACACACACACACACACACACAAACACTCTCTCTCTCTCTCTCTCTCTCTCTCTCTCTCTCTCTCTCTCTCTTATTTATTTATTTATTTTTGGGTTGGAAAATAAAGATCTTTGCCAGTCTCTGTTTCTGTCTCTCTCTCTCTCTCTCTCTCTCTCTCTCACACACACACACACACACACACACACACACACACACACACACACACACACACACACACACTGTGACAGAGACCGAGAGACACGCAGTAATTTCCCCCGGGTTGCAGCCAGCGTGCAGCAGACAATTGGTATGTCTTCCCGCTGCAAAACGAGCGTGAGGGAAATGAGTTTTTCTTCATTTCATGCTGAGTACTGCTGTCTGTTAATTACCGCTGCTGATGAAATTAATCTTTGACTCCATCTGGCCTTAGGCGAGGCAAACCCTGACTCCTGTCGTTAGGGGGGAAAACTCTGTTTACCACTACTGCAAACAAGCTATTTCCCACAGGCAAAATTTAGAAACACATTAGTGGTTTATCTTTATTTTTAAACTTGAAGTGTAAACGGCCGGGTAATGTATACCGTGCACGAGTTCGGTGCAGTAAATGCTTGAACATGTTCAGCGGCTTTAGGTCATTTTAATCAGTTCTACTCTCAGTTTGGAATGGAATGAACTCAAGAACATACAATTCTGGAAATCACTGTACAGGGATTGGTATTTGGTTTTCGTTGTTATTCGTTCATACTGTTTCCGGAGCATCCTCTCTCTCTCTCTCTCTCTCTCTCTCTCTCTCTCTCTCTCTCTCTCTGGCTGTTTTACGTTAATTACCTCTACCGTTGAAATATAAAGTTTTCTTGACTCTCTCTCTCTCTCTCTCCCTCCCTCCCCCCTCCCCCCTCTCCCCACCTCCTCCCTCCTCCCTCTTCCTCCTCCTACACACTCATCCGCGAATTAGTCTTTATGGCTTGCGCGGCTTTACAAGCCCTAAAAACTCACTCCTCCTCAACTACTGCTACAACTACTACTGCTGCTACTACTGCAGCTACTACTGTACCTTATTTTCCCCTTTCGGGAAGCTTGGTTCCTTCCCCGCGCGGTGCCTTGCGACCTTACCTACCCATTAAACTACATGTGTTTGTGAGCTTTCACTTGTATTCACTTTCTTGACGGCACAAAGCACTGCACGTGATCATCATATCAAGACGATGCAATCGTGTCCACTTTTACAAAAGCCCAAGTAAAGTAAAGGACAAAGGCTTGCGCCGGGCGTCACTACAGGGTTCCACTGTCATCAGGGGGGTGGGGGGGGGGGGGGGGGGTAGAACCACCGTGCGCGGTACTGACAGCGTAGCCACCCTGATGGGACCGGAACGTGGGTGTGGACGGTGCCCCGGGGCAGGGGTCCCCAGGGTAGGAAGACTGTGTGGTGTCACCCGGGTGGGGACAGGGGGCGTGGTTGCATGGTCCGCCTGGCCTCTGTCGCAGCCGGGGTCATCAGGGGAGGTAATTTGGGATGTATGGCGGAGAACCCACAACCAAACCAGTGTCAGAGGCTCCGTATGGCGAGTCGACCTCTTTGAAACGCGGCCCCGCGGTTTCACACCATTTGTGTTTTACGCTCATGATCAAGTTCATGCGTAATTCGGACAAAGGAGTTATGTTTCTGCGCCTGAAGGTCATAATTATATATGTATGTTGGTGTGTTTGATGAAAATAAGGAATCTGTGTACTGTGGAAGCTCCTCAGTTGCCAAGCTGTAAATAAATTAACAAATGGAAGTGCCCTTGTAGACGTACAACGAGTTCATAGTGTCAGTAACTTCAGGATGATTGCAGGTATAGAGTGTATACTCAATTTGGCGTGTAGATGCGGGGGGGGGTGTTTGGGGGGTTTAACGTCCTTTTCCACCACATAGGGTGATATCAAAGACTGAGCAACGAGGAAAAAGCCAGCACAATATTTGGCCCCAGCCGGGATCGAACTCACGACCGCGTGTAGATGCCTTCAGCTGTCTCGGTGCCAATTTTGGTTTCGTCCGTTACATGGGGGAGCCGGGATGGCCGAATGGTAGAGCGTTGGACTTATAATGCTCGGGTCGTGAGTTCGTATCGCGGCTGGGGCCAAATATTTGTGCTGGCTTTTTTCATCGTTGCCTTGTCTTTGATATCATCCGTATGGGTGGAAAAGGACGTTAAACCCCCAAACACACACCCACCCACCCTTGTCCGTTACATGAGAGAAGTGGCCATTTTCAATTACTGCACTCATTTATTCATTTCTATAAATTTCGATTGCCCTCGAAGCCTCTCGAGCGACGGGGACCCGGGGAGGTATGTCCCTGGGTGAAGCACTTGAAGAGGGTGGCCTCCGCTTGAGCTCCCGTTCGCCTTTTGCCTCTCATGAATATGCTGGAGGGGTGACAATAACTTCATTAGCTGCCATTTTGTTGACTTTTGCAAGGGATCGGCACGGTCACTTGCGCGTCACGTGACCAAGGGAGGCACCAGTCCCCTGTCCCCGTCCTCCCTTCGTCTCCCCCTCCCCCTCCCTGAACCAGCCCCCCCCCCCACACCCCAGACGCAGGGTAGGGACGTCGGCAAAGGAAAATAAGACCGGACAGGAATAACACTTTAGTATTGATCTGCTTGGGAGAGTGGGGGGTTGGGGTGAGGGGGTGGGGATGGGGGTAGGGGTAACAATGACATCTGGCCGTAATAATGGCCCGGTCCCTCCCCTTCCCCCCCCCCCCCTTCTCTGAAAAGGGGCGAGAGAGGGAGAGAGACAATGTGGGCCCAACCCCTCCGTGTTACCCGAGACAATGGGAGTGATGCGTGCAGAAAGCCAAGAGAGTCCTCCATGTTGTTTATTTGCACGGGCGGTGTCGGAGATGTTTTGGTTACACTTCTGGGCGCTTCACGTCGTCTTGCTAAGGAGTTAGTGCTGTTTGTGGATTGTCTTGAGGAGTTATAGTGCTGTTTGGATTGTCTTTGTGGACTGAGTGCGCTTTGGTAACGGGACTCAGAGGGCTGGTGTGGTTTATTAGGCAACTGCAGACACGGATACGCGTTCTCAGTGGGCGATGAGGTGCCTGAGACCGAGAGGAGATTCGCGTCGCTAATAGAAGAGACAGATAATTGAATCTTAGGCCCTTGATCTCTCTGATTTTCTTCTTTGTCAGTCGTCCTTTCTTTCCAGCCGTGTTTGTTTATTTGTCTGTTAGTTTATTTGGTTGTGTGTTTGCTTGTCCGGGTTTGTTTGTTTGTTTGTTTGTTTGTTTGTTTGTTTGTTTGAATCTGACCTTTCCGTGAACTGTGTTTGTCTGAGGAAGTTTATTTGTCAGTATAATATTGCTTCCATTCATTTCTTTGTTTCCTCTCAGCAATAGTCGTTCAATGGCACATTGAACTATCAGATTATGGACTTCTTCAACGTTCTTCCAGATTCTCACGGTGTCTTCACCTCTCTTTTTTTGCTTGTTCCAGGTGACTACCCGTTCGGCAGCAGCGACCCGCTGAACCAAGGCTTACCTGAGTGGCGGCAGCAGCCAGAGCCCAATTACTACGTGGTCAGAAACAAGCCGGTCATCATCACGTGCCGAGCCACGCCGGCCATACAGATCACGTTCAAGTGTGCCGGCAGCCAGGTGAGAACAGTCCAGCACTGGGAGATTAACTCAGTCTATCCAAAGCTACGACTATAGTCGTAATAAGACTTCTGTCCTCTTTGACGCGCTCCTATAGTCGAGAGAGTCAGGGGGTGGATGGGTGTTTGGGAGTTTAACGCCCTTTTCCACCACGTATGGGTGATATCAAAGACGGGGCAACGAGATAAAGGCCAGCACAAATATTTGACCGCAGCCGGCCGGGATTCGAATTCACGACCCGAGCATTGAAAGTCCAAAACTCTACCATTCGGCTTTCCCGGCTCCCCCGAGACAGTCAGACAGAAATTAACTTTCTATTTGTATGTTCGAAATATCGATCTAGGTGGAATTACTTTCTTACAAACGGTTTCTGAATCTGTTGGTTACCGTTCTTGTTTGTGGTTTATGCTAGACATGTGATGGTAGTGTATGTGTAGAAATGGTTAATTTGCTCATAGATCAGCTATTTCAGAGTCTCAATCAACTCTGACTGGAGTAAGCTATGTTTCTGGCAGCTTTGGTGGTAGTTGCCTTAGAAAGTCGGCCGTCATCAAGTGTCGTCAGTCGACCTCAATGAACTTTGCTTGAGTGCAGATTTGCTGCTGACTCAGACAAGCCTAACTGCCCTATATCTTCAATATTAGAGGATAGAGAGAGAGAGAGAGAGAGAGTCTCCAAATGGAGCATAACTTCATTCGCAATATTTTTAGAGCGTGGTAAGTGCCGTGTCTCACCACCATCACCACCCCGTCCCGTACACACACACACACACACACACACACACACACACACACACACACACACACACACACACACACACACACACACGCACGCACGCACGCACGAGCGTCCATACGTTCCGTCATGACACAAGTAACCATAAAACAATTTCCGTTCCTGCAGGTTCCAGTGAAGCACCAGACAAACCTGGAGCTGATCGACCCGGTGACCGGGCGCAAGACGCTACAGTCTAGCATCGAGGTGACGAGAGAGGAGGTGGACGACTACTATGGCGAGGACGGGTACTGGTGCGAGTGTTACGCGTGGAACACAGTCCAGGGCTCGTCCAACCCTCAGCACGTCAAGAGCACGAGAGCCCAGATCGAAGTTGCCCGTAAGTACACACTTTGAGATTTTTCAACACATTCCGTAGCACGCACGAGTATCTCACAATTTTGACTTTTCCGGTGTTGTCGGGCAAGATTTACTGTTCCTTGAGGGCTGTTATCGCAGCAAACACGAGTATAATCAAAGCGTAACACTCCCACTAAACCAAATTTAAACCCATGCTGACATAAATTAGTAACGGGTTTTTGTTGTTGTTGTTGTTGTTGTTGTTGTTTTGTTTTGTTTTGTTTTTTGATTAAACAAATAAAAGCGACATAAAAAGGGACAGAAACCACTTAACTTTCACAAAGGACGGCACGGGTCAACGTTTCGGCTTTCGCCTTCCTCAGGACACAAACAAATGGGACATGACTTCAACATACAAACAAAAGGTAACTCTTCAGACGTACTGACATACACGGCGCGGGGGAAAAAATTGAACTGAAATGAAACGGTGGGCGAGAAAAGGAACAGAAAACAATAGTAAAAATATCACAACACCCATCCTTTTGGTGACAGAAGACCATGGACTGTGTGTGAAAAAAAAGTGGGGCAGAAAAGAACAGAGAAGAATAGTAAATATTAGCAAAGACATCACAACACCAATCCTTTCTTTCTTTTTTTTTTTCTTTTTGAGTGGTTTCTGTCCCTTTTATGTCGCTTTTATTTGCTTAACTTGTAACCACTTTGCAGTCATTACCGTTTCCTTTTCGTTTTTTTTTGGGTTTTTTTTTTGTTTTTTTGTTTTTTTTGTTAGTGAAGCGACTGGTGCAGGTCACAGTATGTCATCCAGTACGCATCACAAGCACAACTGTTCCAAACAAGCTGACTTTTGTAAGGCAGTTCCTTTAATGATTATGGCACAGACCATATAGGTAGGCTACCCATAGAGGTATTTCTGTCTGTTTCTGGTAGCTACTGAAAACGAGGAGTGCCTGGGTGAATGCATAGGAATTAGAAAACATTTTATTCCTGCACCGCGGCAACCATTTTGATGAGCGATGCTGACCGGAAAAAAAAATCAATATTTGGTACAGTGCATCAGGCCTTTGTTTCGGCGTCCTTGATCGACATAATACGATGCCTGTGGCGCCGAGTCACGTACCGCCGGTAACACTGAATTGGCTCATGTCTCGTGTCGCAAGAACCGACCTGGACATCGTCCAAATGTCCCCTGTCACGCCATCACCCCGAGACAGCGTTCTTGTCCAGAACAACTGACATTTACTGCGCGATGAAATGGGATTGGTTCTTGTAATCACGTGGGCCCAGCTTTACCACCACCACCACCACAAAAAAGGCGAGAGATGAGCTGACTTTTTTGTCTGCAAAAGCAGGAAACCCTGTGATGCTTACGATCAACAAGGGTATTGGGCAATCCTCTCAAATACCACAGGATCGTCTGCGTTGTCACTGCGAATCTTTGCGCGCTGTAGCGGCTTCGCCCATTAATAGTTATCTTTTCATCACCGCCTCCCTACTCCGGGGAGCGATTGAGCGGCGCTTGGCGGGGACCGCTTGCTGTGTACCTTTTCCTGTGATGGGGTGTGAAATATTGATACCCTTACAGCCGCGCTGCAGAAATTCTGGATTAAATTATGAGCCGGGATAGAGCGTAAGGGGAAAAGCTTGGGACCTGTGACCATGTACACGGCTGTAACCAACTTCATGGCTCCTTGTCACGATACGTGGCTGACACAGTGGCAGCACTGCCAAGAATTAATCAGGAGAGAGGGGGGAAAAGGTGCTTTAATTAACGCCCAAATGCCTTAGGGAGGAGGTGGATTAAGACCAAAGCGAGGACAGATCTTCCTCTGCTTTTCTTTTTCTTTGTAGGTTGAGAAGGATTGAATTCCTGTGTGCATAGTGGACGTGTAGTTTACTGTGTTAGAGGAATATCCGCATCTGGATCTAGGATTTTTAGTTACTTTTTTGTATTGGTCCTTCGTCCATGCCAAACCCAAGAAAATTTATTCATTGATAGTTACAGCAGTGCACTTTGAAAATTGGCCGGCCGGGGGAACAGTCATTACCTTGCAAATTTTCCATATTCGTCCATCGTCATACTCGTCATGTCTTCTCACGTGATCGGGTGCACCACTTCAATCCTTCACATGCACGAAGAGTGCTCCCGCCATCTGGGTAAAAGTTCCTAAGTGCCATGGATCGATTACTCGCTTAGGCCCTTTTTCTACATGAATATATAGAGAGAGGGGAAGGTCTCGGGGTTTATCCCGATGGGGGTCGCGGCCACTCAGCCCCCCAGGGACCAGAAGGGTTGAGGAAAAAAACAGCAACTGTCACAACTTCATCAACAGGCGAGAGATGAACTGCAGGCCGATCACCAACCATGGAATGAGCTTGGAGACAAGATGGGAGATACGGGAAAACACACGAGAGAGAGAGAGAGAGAGGGAGAGAGAGAGAGAGAGAGATTATGGAAGATAGGAGAAACAGAGAGAGAGAGAGAGAGTCGTCGTGGAAAAGGGAAATAATTCTGACGGGCTGTCATCATTCCGACAAGCCTCGCTTTGATGCTGCGCGCGGCCCGGTGATTGGACCGTACACCAGTTTCCACACTCGACTGGAGAAGGAGATGAGCAGAACCCGGGACAACTCTCTAGCAGCGGGTAATTCACTTCGAAAATATGCAACAGGTCGGCCTCGGAACACCTGGAGTGGAAAGCTAGACGGCCCGGCGGTTCGGGCTGAGGAGAGCATCTCCAAGAGCCATCTAGTGCTTTCCATCTCCTCCCTGTACGCCGCGGATATGATACTCGAGGAAGCAGTAATGCCCATGAAGAGAGTTGGTTGGGTGAGGTGGGGGGGGGGGATATCGCAGTAAAGCGCAATAAATATTCATGAATATTTCCTGCCGAGTGTGTTTTAGGGAAGACGAGCTGAGAAGGGAAGCGGTGTAGGGCCCATAATACACGATCTCTCCTTCACCGGTCAAGTCTCTCTTCACTCCAAACCTCCCCTGGGGCGGAACCGTGGAGAGGGTAGTAGCCAGGGAAGATGGCGACTGAAACGTATAGCAGTTGATATGATAGATTTACTGTGGTACTTTGACGGGGCGCTACATGTGTTTACTGTATTTGACGGATCATGCGTCAGGGGGAGATGTTTCTTGTCTTGTTCAGTAATTCTGCGTAAGGAGAGTAGTTAGTTTATGAGCGCCGCTGTTGGTACTATAGACTAGTAGTGGAACGACCGTTACTGCAGGCAGGACGTTAGACCGGGACATGTTGAACGGCCTTTGGTGATTTAGGACTGGTGGTGTGCAGTGATGAAAGGGGTTATCCTGCTCACTAGTCAAGCGGATTGAATACGAGACAATCGTCTAGAGAAGTGAATCGGAATTCACAGCAATACAAGGGGTGAGCGGTGGTCTAATAGGTAGCGCGTCGGATTTAGCCGCTGCGCTACTGAACTGCCGTCACCAATGTCACGGCGATGAAGCGTGGGTTCGAGCCCAGGTCGAGCTTGTGATATGTGATACAGGTTTTACCTGGCTGCCGCCGGGCTGCTCATCGAGGGTTTCTCTCCGGGTTATCCGGCTTTCCTCCCACAGCAAAATTGTAAAAAATATAGGATCGGTATTGGGTGGCCCTGCACCGCGGCGACGCGCTTCCCCCGGGGGAGGCAGCCCGAATTTCCCGAAAGGGATAATAAAGTAGTAAAAAACAATTCATCAGAAAAGAATTTGTGTGTGTGTGTGTGTGTGGAGGGAGGGATGTTTGGGAATTCAACGTCCTTTTCCACCACGAATGAATGACACCAAAGACGGGGCGACGAGAAGAGGCCAGCACAAATATTTGGCCCCAGCCGGGATTCGAACTCACGACCCGAGCATTGCAAGTCCAGCTCTCGACTATCCCGACTCCCCAATGAATTTGTGGTTGGCCGTCAGCCGGAGACACGTTAAATACCAGTCCAGGCCAGATATTAAATATTAATGTATGTGCAGCCCTGAAAATGGCGTGAAAAATGCTCTCGAGTAGAATTTAAAACGTACTAGCCAGCGGTAAAACGAAGTTGATTTTTCAGTGTCATAACAATAAAGTGAAGCGAGGAAAGTATAGTGAGTTCCCTTCGCTACTTCCCAGTCTGAATTCGACGAATCATTGTTCGAAGTGGCAATGCGCAAGAAATCAACAGCAAACAAACAAACAAACAAAAAGGGGGGAGGGGGTGTTTATAAAAAAGCGAAGTCATAAGCGGTCCCATCGTCACCAATAAAGGCAACCAGGACAGTACGTTTTCGGCGCAACCACAAACAACTCTCTAACTGTTTTACTTCACAATCCAAGAGGGTTCGTCCCTGTTCGTTTGATTTGTGCAGCAATCAGGGAAGTAGTGTCCTGTTCCCAGCCGAACTCACTATATTGTCTGACTGTCTCGACGTGGAAGAAGTGGGGTGTCCTGGTAAAGAAGAAGAAAAAAAAAAGAGAAACCCTGCCCTCGTAAATCACCGGAACCGGGTCACCCGCCAGACACACTCTGCACTGTAAACCCGAGGACAGTTGTCGAGGGAAGGAGAGAGGGGCAGACTTCAGACGGAACGTGGGCGAAATAAAGTGGTCGAGCTTTCCCAAATCCGAGGGAGACATTTGTAGGGGTGTGAGAAGCGTGGTTTGGGGAGTGTGCGCCAAATACAGTTACCTTGTAGCCGCCGCCACGACATGAAATACAACGCTGCTTATATGGACCCGAGGGCAAGGAGCGAAAGGGAGAACCGTCCGTCATAGCGGATGGGTCGCTGGTGCAAGGCTTTTGTTGGGCTGAGCGCTTTTCGTGATGCTGCTCCGGATGACTGCGATGTTGGCTTCATCAGGCAGATTGGAGTTGGAGCGGAGGGAGAGGGTCTGGGAGGTAGAAGAAGTAGGAAGAGGAAGGTGGAGGTCGATGAAGTAGAAGACGCAGTCAGAGCAGAAGCGCGTTAGAGTTTACTGTTCGTACTAGTACATTGACATGTCAGTCGCTTAGCCACCTGTCACTTCTAGCCATTGATTCACGTTGCAAATGAGCGGCCCATGGGTAAAAAGCGGCGTTTGTACTTTGCCCTTGAAAGGGCATCCCAGAGACGCCGTGATCGTCATCAGAGCCAAGAACATTATCAAGGAGGGAAGAAACTTTTAGAAACTGGCCACCCAAGTAAATCAGCCTCTTCTCTTTATTCAATATTGAGGGCAGACACCTTTTCCGTAGTGTCTTGGGCTATTTGCACGGTCTTCTCAGTGAAACCCATCGATATAAAGACACGCTGCACATCAACACATCTCTAAAAGTGGACACTCCAGACAGATTTTTCATCCAGTAATAGCCGCCGAAGACGTCTTCATGCCGTCAATATAGTGTCCAGTACAGGCTGGGTGTCGGATTTTGAACTCAGTGGATGTAGCTCAGCCGGTGGCCGAAAGCCACAATAAAGAACATGCGGTGGGGGTGCAAATCAAAGTAAACGCCTAATTCAAACTCCACCTACCAAATCACCGCAACTACCGTCATCTGAAAAAAGGGGCGTGCGCGCCAAGGATTCGATAGGCGCTTAGGCCCTTTTTCAAGATGACGGTCTTCATGATGCTGGTAGCCGGGTGGTTAAGCACAATTCATACCGTTCTTATTTGTAGTGGGAGAGAAGGGCATATGATTGTCAACAAACATAAAAACCATCCCTGGAAGCAGAACGGCAATAAATTTATACTGTAGCCACAAGCACACGCCCCCGGCCCTACATCGTACACAATTTGTGGCCAGGCTGGATTATGACGTCAATCGGCGTACGAATTACGACGAGCCAACGACAGAATCACCGACCTCAACCGTTAATCAACCGGAGGACTGGCAAACGGCAGAGCGAGTGTCCTCTGGTGACACACGGAAGGGGGAGTTTGCCGTAACCGATAAATAACTGCGAGTACTTGTAAATCCCATCATGTAAAGTACGCTATAACCCAGTCTTAACGTAATAATGGATGAGGGGCGTAAAGAGAGGGATGTCATAATTTAGTACGGTGTACTTTCGACCCTTGCGGAGCATAAAACTGACGTTCCCCCTTCGTTCTTTTAAGCACTCTCAGAGTAAATTCACTTAGAATAGTGGCTAAGTGGCTTCCTGCTGAAGGTTACTTTGCAAAATTAATGAATTTAAAAAATAATGAATTAATGGGTTTTATTTTCCCAAAACTGAACCGAGTCGTTGTCGTACGGAAGTGGCAATCGTACCATGGTGCATGATCTGTAGGTGTTTTCCAGTGATAACCTTTGAATTTACAAAACCACCGTGATCAAACTGAATTACCCGCACCTCCCACCTCACGAAAATGAACCGATTCCTTGTCGCACGAAAGGGTTACTGAATCGGATCTTGGTGCAAAACTGTGTTTTTGCCAGTGTGATCGCTTAACGCCTGAATTTACAAGAACACGGGAATTATTAGAAGCTTGCCACCCTAAATTCGTCAAAACACGTTACATTAGGCTGACCAACATTCTATTAGAGACATCTTTGGTGTCCTGTGCTTGCTAGTTCTTCGTGTATGAAACGTCTTCTTCTTCTTCTTCTTCTTACGGCCGAAAAAAGACAGGTTTTAAAAGTGAGGATGGCCTAGTTACAGCAAGTTTAATCGCATTGCTTGACGTCTGTTGCAGCTGCGACTGCAGTGCTTCTTCCTTCGTTTCCGCTGCTTCTCTCTCTCTCTTTTTTCCTCCCTTCGTCCTTGTCAATTCACAGGATCAACGAAGCAGCAAGGACCTGATTAGTCGGGTCTAGATCTGATTTCCTGGCATTAAGTCCGATTTGGCGCGAAGCTGCAGGCTCAGTCAATGGCCGCGCTACGTGTGAAGGAGAGCACCCTGACAAGTGACGTTCCCCAGCAGCAGGCTGCAAAAACTGTGCGGCCCCAGCACAATTACACTGGCGGCTGTTTGTTCCCATTGATGGGTATTGATGTCCCGGTCAATGGTGTGTGGACGATCAGGTGTCAATCTCGTTCTAGCGGTTCGATGCCTCTCCCAGCCCGCCCTCGACAGCTTCCGTCTCTTGTTAAATCTACACGCTGATCTGCCCCTCTCCTGGTGGATCGTTTCGGTAAGGCAAAAAGTCAGTAACGCTGGCAGAATTGGTTTAGTCTTCTCGGCCGCTTCCTGTCTGGGTTTGTTTGCAGGCAAGGGGGAGCCGGAGCTGCCGGGTCCCGGGATTTCCCAGCGGAGAGCTTCACTCAATCAAGCAATTCACACATCTCTTTGGAAACCGGTCACAAGCTCGCCGAGGCGAGAGGATGTTGATGTACAGTATACGGCGCGGAGTGGTCCTTGGAAGACGTGGGTTCGCGGGCACGATGAGCTGGCAGAAACCTCAAGAGGACGTCCCCTGACAGCTGGGGATGCTGGCCCAGACCGCCAGGACTGTCGGCCTGCTTGACCTCGGCGATCAATTCTATCTGGTCTGGAATTCGTTCTCTGCCCAATTGCTCCAGTTCCCGACGTTTTGAGAGTCGTTTGGTAGGCTTCTGGCGAATGTATCGCTTTGTCGACTTGGGACTGACGGAACGTGGGAACTGGGGCTTGGGTGAGGGTGGTGGGGATGGAGACAAGGAGACCTCATACGTTCACACAGTGAATGTCTATCTCAGAGGAGCCACTGATCATGTTGCTGAAGACTTCGCTGCCTTCCTAACAGAGGATTTCTCCCTTCTCTTTATCCAGTTGTCTCTCCGCATCTTACTCCTCCCCACCAGTTCTCCCCGTTGGGTTCGATTCTACGTTGCGCCGCTCTACCCTCGCCCACTTCTGCCCACGTTGAACACACCCAACCAACCCCTATTACACACCTTGTAAGGCATTCTCTCGTTGCCTCGGCAGCCGCGCTTCTACTGCCAGACAACCACGGACCGCCGTAGCAGCAGCCCACAGCACGGCAGGGAGCGGGAATTCACGACAGCAGCAGACGACCGCCGCTGCTGGATCAATACCGATTGAATGCTTGGTTGCCCTGTCTCAATGTAATAATGGTTGCCATTCCGACTGCACCTAATTACTCATTGATCCCTTCTTGGATGCGCTAAATGGAATAACGAAAATCTGCGCATTTGCCGTATGATAGGAGCCATTTTCTGCAGTGGCGGATCCTCCTCTTTCGATTTTTCTCGACGAGAAGAGAAGTGGAACACGGTGTTGGCTTGAGATAAAACGGAACAGAAGGAAGGACTTGTGAATGGGGTTTTGCTGTCTTTTGTGTGGGAGGGTTGTTGAAAAACGACCAGCTCGTAAATGTAATTGTAGGAAAGTTGAAGAGAAGGAGAAAAAAAAAAACCCAAAAAACAAAGAATGGATGTGCTCGACTCCGTTTTTTCACGTTGGTTAGTTTTTAGAGTAGGCAAAGGAAGAAAGTGGAGGGAGCAAGGGAGTTGTTTCCCTTTTAAATGTTCTCCTTTTCACGAAAACAAAATTCAGAGCCACAAAGAAACGATATTGTGTAAAAACAGCCGGGTTGATTTATTCTGCTAAAACCAACACGGTAACACACACACAGCAACGTCTGTGTTGTCTCTTCCGTTGTTTCCCAGTCTAACTCAGGCGAACGGTGCAAAAACGACTCTGCAGTTCTTGTTTACTCCGTTGTAATGCCATTGGAAGGGAAGCGGATAGAATGACCAAGAAGCATCCAATTTGTTGCTTTTCCTCTCAGAAGCAAAACAAGTCTCCAGTTGAAATTTCAAAGAGAAAGAGACAGAGAGAGCGTGAGTATTCAAAGGATGAAAGAAGGTATAACGAGTAATGACGCACTACCCAACTGGCGTTAGCGGAAAGCGCGACTAATTGAAACTACGAAACTCAAACCGAACACATCTCGGGTTTTTTGGGGGGTTTTTTTCTTGGTCCCCGCCAGTTCTGCCAGGAAGAGTAAAAGAATAGTTCTGTAGTTCTGCTCATTGCAGAACAACAGGAAACGTGATTGTGAGGTCCTTGGAGGCTTAGTTCAAAGTGCGGCAGAGGAATCCGCCTTAAGCTGTTGCGAGTTTCGGAGACCTTCTGGTGGAATTAGAGGTGTTGCCAAGCAATGTGTGTTTTTTACCTGCAGTCTCGTAATATTACTTGTTTGGCCGCAGTGGAGCAGGGCTTTGAACAGGTGAAGAAGCGAAGACTTCTGTAGGTGTTCAAAGATACGGTTGTTTTTAGCTGACTCCTCTGGTGCACACATGCAGTTCTGTAGTATAGTAACTTCCGTAGTTGTTATAGTGTTTGATTTAAGACAATACTAGCTGAATCTCTTTGCAGTAAAAGCTTTTGATCGGAGTGCGAACATTCATACATAAAGACCACACACACACACACACACACACACACACACACACACACACACACACACACACACACACACACACACACACATGTCGATTTTGCCACACAGTTCTATATAAGCTAGCATTTTTGTCCCATATACCGTTTGATTCAGATCACAACTTTCAGTTTTCGCAGTAGTTCTCAGTACCTGAAAGGATCACATCGCTCATATCTTTCTGGAGCTGCAAAAAAATAAATAAATAAATAAATATAAAAAAGAAAAAGCGAAACGTTTGGAATTGTCCAAGTGTCACAGTCAGACTTCAAGAAACTAAAAGTGAAATTGCTGAGACAGGAGAATTAGAACCAGTATACCCGCAAACAACACGTGTACAGGATTTTCAGTGTTTCTTTTCTGCTTTTTCACTCTTCGTGATTCTTTTATTTTCTTGGCCTTGGTTCAGGACAATGTGAGCCGCGTGAACTTGTCTCTCTCGTGCGCGTAAATTTGCCCCGAAAGTTTCCCCATGCTCGAATATTCACACCAGAGGTGGTAAAACGGAATCGGACGAAATACTGGTGGGGTAATTTACCCGTTAACGCTGTGCACAGCGATGCATTGCGTCTGTTCTGTCACCTGCAGTTACACTGTGTTACACTGTGTTGCCTGGTACATAGTGTACAGGGTTTGCGCGTTCTAGCACAGAAGAAGGGTGTTTTAGGGGCTTAAACGTCCTTTTCCATCACATACGGTTGATAATTATCAGAGACGGGGTAACGAACAAGGGGCCTGCACAAATGATTGGCCTCTACCGGGATTCGAACTCACGACCGTAGCATTTGATAAAAGTCCAACGCTGTACAGCATGGCTTCCCAACTGTCCATCAGTACAGTCTGTTTAACCAGCATTGCAAATTGTCGTCAATATACAGAGTTAGAGTGTGTTGCCTGGTACAGACGAAGTCTACTTCACGCAGCATTGCAAATTGTTATTCCGCCCAAACGTACACTGCTTTGTATACTTTGTATAGACTTGTTACTAGTGCAAAAGAAGTCAACGTGAACAAGCAAGCAAGCGAGCAAGCAAGCGTACACACACACACACACACACACACACACACACACACACACACACACACACACACACACACACACACACACACACACACAGGAGCGGCCATAAATACCTAGTACATGACATTTACGTTGTGAGCAAACACTCCGCGCTGAAGGTCTTTGAATATAGATCAGGGCCCACAGGTCGGACAGACGAATCATGTTTATTTTCCACTCAGTCGCTGTGACCGTGTTGTCCACATGAACTGGCAAACAGTGACCACGTAACGGGCCTGTTGACCACTACTAACCCAATGCTCTACACTAGACACTCTCGTTTGCTTACCGTCAACATAAGCAAACCCGCCCGCTTTGGGGCAGTCTTGTTTTCAAGAGGTGAAATCTAACACATGGGTTTGAAAGGGGAACATGAGGTTGGGTACAATACCAGCGTGATATTGTATGTTATGTCAGTGAAAGCTTTTCCCGTTCTCTATGCTCCCAGTGTAGTTAGTTTCTGGTGGATTGTTTAGATTTTGCCCGTTTGTGCGAGGGTGATTTCTGTGAGCTGCCGTAATTGCCGCAATATGCAGATTTTGGTCTTTGAGGGTAACTTGAGAATTCCTTCTGGTTTTAGTGTGATTGATCGTGGTTGACTGTCCCAACGTTATCAAAACGGATCCTTTTTCGTCATGTTACTGAGTGGATATTTTTGCTATTTTTGTTGTTGTCGTTATTTTGGTTTTTTTGTTTGTTTGTTGTTGCTGTTGTTGTTGTTGTTTGTTGCTGTTGTTGTTTTGGTTTGTTTCTGTTGGTTTTTTTGGTTGTTGTTTTCGGTGCATTTTTATTTGATATTCCTTGGCAATCTTGTTGTCTTACAGGTTTTGGAAGAGAAGAAAAAAAAGTACATGTTGAGTTCTTATACACGCAAAGCTGATTTCTTTGATCGTTTGTTTGCAGACTTGAAGAGGAGATTTCAGCGGATTCCCATGAGCACACGGGTACCGGTTGAGGCGACGGCTGAACTACAGTGTCTTCCACCAGAGGGCAGGCCGCTACCCACGGTATGTACACACACACACACACACACACACACACACACACACACACACACACACACACACACACACACACACACACACACACACACACACACGCACGCACACACGTGTCCGTCCGTCTGTCTGTCTGAATGTCTGCTATAATCTACATGTCTGTCTGCGACTGTGTCATGAGGTGCAGAACTAGTACAGTGCATACCGAAAGTAAGACTAAGAGTGATAAAGTGAAGCAGCTGCCCCACTAGTCTCTAGAGATGTAAGTCTCACGCAGCATTCAGCAGTGTACATTCCTACTGTGCCCTCGAAAGCTTTCGCTTTTCACACTGTCATGTGATATTTGTAAAACGATTTTAATCCGAGGTATTAATATGTCTTTCCGCCGTTCCGTGTTCGTGACGTAAGATACCCGAGAAACTGATAGTGAAAACTGTTGTTCGTGACTCTCTCTCTCTCTCTCTCTCTCTCTCTCTCTCTCTCTCTCTCTCACACACACACACACACACACACACACACACACACACACACACACACACACACACACACACACACAAATTGGCGTATAACTTTTTTCATGAGCAAACGAAACCTTTGAGCCATCACGGACAACTCGTCACCCGCCAGCGCTCGTCACCATGCTAAAATGTACATGTCTCAAGACCACGTGTGTCCATGTCCAGGCAGGGGCCACAAGGGCGATAATCGTACCCCCTGATAGTCTCCCGTGTTTGCCCCGGACCGCTTCGGCTTAAAAAAATGGAGGTAAAGTCAATAGTCAAACATCATCAGTGAAAACAAACATGCCCACAGCTCGCCATGCTGCGCAGAACAAACACGGTCCGCAGGAAGACATTGTCGTCTGCTGACGTGACCACCCCACTGGTAGGTTGAGGGACAACGACCTTACTTCTCGGTGGTGGTGAAGTTCAGCGAAATTTGACAGCAACTTACACATCTCAGCGCTGAGGACTGGCAATCTGGGGGGTTTCACCACCACGTTAGGACGAGGGCAAGGACAGGGGCAGGGAGGAACAATCTCCAAATCTCCGAATCTCTCGGGAATCGAACGTACTACCCCATTGTCGGTGCAACGCTGTGCCATATCGTCTCTACTTGTTTCCTTACGCCGGGTTTCTCACGGGTGGTCTTGCATCGTTAGAATGACAAAACGGTGCAAGTCGTTCTGTTTGGACCCCAGGTTTCCTTTCCGATTGCCGTGCTACATGCTGTCTGTCTACACTAGAAATAGCACGTAGTCAAGTTTGCGAAGATAATTCTCTGTCGTCATTGAAATGCAAATGCATTTTGACATGGGCACATGTAGTAGTCGCTTAGTCCGTTCTTTTGGACGGCACAGGAACGTTGGCAACGTTGGCATAACTGATGCTGAAGCTGAAATGGGGAGAAGGGGGTGGGGCAGCTTTGAACCACAAGACTGTATCCAGGCATGTCAAGGTTGTTCAAGAGTCAAATACCGTTTAAAGTATGTAAGGCATTGACTCGGATTCTGCTTGCCGTTTGACGTCCTTTCCAACAAACTGTATTTATCACAGCATGCCTCTTGAGCTCCGGGACAGTTGACTCTGACTGCTCCATTAGGGTACATGCTAAATTACAGGATGTCCAGGCTTTTTTCAGGCGCCACAAATAACTCATTTTAGAATCTTTTCTCCCCCCTTACGGCTACAAACATTCATCATGAAGTCTCTTGCTGTAAAAATAAAATAGTGCTTTCGGAAGTAATGACCATGCACACACTGAGTTTCAGTCTTCGTCCAAGACACATAGGATGATAAACTTGTTCCCGCACGTGTCAGGTCTCAGAATTCCAACAGAGTCAGGGTGATAGCCGGGGAAGAAGAAGAGGTGGGGTGGGAGAGGGTGGATCGTGGTGGGTGGGAGAGGGGGCTGGGTGAGTTGGGGAGGGACTTATCAGGGGTTCGATTACTGACCAAACACTAGAGGACCGTCGAAAATCCCGCCACCGGCCAACCACTTGGACATTTCCCACCAGATTAGCCACCGGCTCCCGATTCCTACTGCCTATCACTAGTATCAGCTCTCCTGTTTGACCCCATCCATTTTTTTCTCCTTCCCTCCTGAGCGTCAAATACCCTCTTGTCCTCGTGTTGACGGGCGTATCTTTTGGCTAGGTTTTCCCAAGGATAAGTACAAACTGAAATCTACCCGGGGGCACAAAGGAGGAAGGGTGGAATGTTTAATTTTTCCCGTTGACAGGATGGCCTTTTAACCCGTGTCCAGAGATCTTCATCTACTGCCTCCTTCGGTGTATTCCTTATCAAGACGAGTGCTTGTTTAAACAAGCGGACTGACGTCTCTGTCCTTTATGTACTTCTGTAGTCTAGCTGCTTTTGGTAAGTTTTGAGTCTGTCTAGGAACACACACACACACACACACACACACACACACACACACACACACACACACACACACACACACACACTCTCTCTCTCTCTCTCTCTCTCTCTCTCACACACACACACACACACACACACACACACACACACACACACACACACACACACACACACACAAGAACGCACGCACGCACGCACCTACACATCTCAACCTACTACCCTTTCTGCGCTCTCGGGTCGAGACATAAGTCTTGCGTTCCGCTTAAAAGACGACCCCATTTTTGACTGAGCCCAGGGTGCAAGGAACGTTTTTCCATAACTCTGCATTCTTCTTTTAATTATTTTGCATATTTGTGGTGCTCAGTTTTCATAAATCTCTCCGGCACGCTGTGTTGTCGGGCAGTCAAACGGCCCTCCATTAGGGGGGTAGGTTTTATGCAGGGGAAGGAATGCTGTGCAAGGGAGACAAGTAACACTGTAGATCGCCGTAAATCTCCCAAGTGCTGAAGGTTGTATTGAGGGTTTTTATGCACGGTTAGATTACCTGGGACCAAGCTGTACGTTAATGTAATTCGACCGTGTTACAATAACAGCTATCTCTGTGGAAAATAGGATTCGTTGTTATTACTGTTCTTTATGTAGAAATTGCAAACAGTTCAGTTTTGCGTCCCATCGTTTTTAACATGTGCTGAGTCGAGATACGGTTGCCCGGTGAAGTGGATACTACGTGAATGTCATGTGACTCGGTCAGACTAATAAAAGCGCAAGAGCTTTCTGGAAAAAATGAGCTCTGCTCTTTGGGTTGGGTTTCACTGGACTTAATAATTATTTGTCTTTAGGTGCGGGCAGCTCACTACCGTTGGCTGTTCAAAATATAGGGGCGTGAATTCACACTCGGTTTTTTAAAAGCATTTATGTGATTATTTGATTTCTCTGCCTCTTTAAAAACGACACTTTCGTCTTGCCACGAGAAGCCAGAACGACAGACACTTCATAGACCCTTTCTTGTGAATGGAGAAAACTTGCTTTTAACGATTGTTTGAGGGAAATCATTCGCCCCGAAGACTATTACCAGGCGGTACTTTTTCAAGCGTCTGCTCAGCGTTTGACTGATGTTTTTCCCTCGCCTTTTCAACGCTGGTAGTAGACGTAAGTCCTCTACTGTTGTAGTTCTGTGTAATGGGCCTCTTACAGCTTTGAGGGGTTCTCCTCACCTGCGCTCGTAAAGCAGAGGTTGGACGAGGCAGCGAAAAGCCGGTAATAATGTCTTTCGCTTCACAGTAACGCAGGTAACGGCTTGGGAGATGTCTTGTAGGGTGTGTAGCTCTTAAAACATCGCTCGATGACATTTCAGCGCCTGTGGTACATGTACTGGTTGGTCCATGGTATGATGCGTTAACCATCTGATCTTAGTCTTTTTTGAACCACCAGTCTAAGATACGATAAGATGAGATGAACTTTATTCATACCTGAACGGGGAATTGCAGAGTCTGCTCAGACAAGACAAAAAACATGAATGATGTATATAAATATGTATATGAGTCCTTTTCGTTGGTTTGTTGGTTGTTGGTGTTTGTTTGTTTGTTTCTTGTTGCTTTTTTAAAATTTGGAACGGGGGTGTATTCTGTTGTTGTTTTATGCGACAGATGATAATATTCAGTGAACCCTCTATCAAAAGTCTGCGAACCTCTCTAAATGTTTCATGTCTTTCTTTTTCTTCTTCTTTCGGAAACTTGTGCTTGCTACTCTCTCTCGCCTTCTTACGCTCATTACAAATCCTCACTACATCTCACTGATCTGTTCCAAACTCGGAACATGGATGCCCATGTAGCGGGGTCCATGAAAACGGTCACACACGCACGCAACCCCCTCAACCAGGGGTATGACCCTGGCAGTGTTCAGCCGAAGGACGCCAACAACAACAACTACATCTGATCAAGTTCTACAACCTCCTCCCTGCCCTTACCCCCCAACTCCCAACCCCCTCCATCCCCACCTAGTCTTTTGTCCTCCCCCGTAGCATGTTTTCTTTCTGGTTCTCTCCACAAACACACAAAAGGCAAACAACAGTTCTTCTATGTCCCCGACTAAAGAAAAACTACAGCATGAATACATGTACCTGACCGCCAGGGCTTTTGAAGTGTGAGCCAAGCTGTGCAAGTCTTGTATACCTGTTCACTACTGGTAGGGACAGCGAGGGGGGCCCCGGGCCCACAAAAAGAGAACTAGGAGAGAGCGAGAGGGAGCATCAAAAGCCAGCTTTTAGATGAGAAAATTGGTTTATCAGTGTTCACCCTGCCCGTCAAAAGTAGTTTCCGGACTAGCGTTTTCGCTCGGCGGTGAAGGGGGTATGTCGCGGTGGCTCAAAGGTGTTTATTGCCTTTAGTGTGTGAGCAATCGAAATTGTTTGTATAAATGTAGTTTGAGGAGTTGTAAAGAAACGAGTAGTCTTTTTCGCAAGGTCAGCGCACTTTTGTCCGGGAAAGTATATGAGAGGTCAATACAGGTAACATATTCATATTGGCAAACTAGTACAGCGGTTTCTTGCTACACTGATTGTTTGTGATTGTGTTGGCCCTCAATGCAGGACACCTGCTAGACCTTTTCTTAACACTGTTAGCAAATCATTCAGCCTATGATATTATTATTATTAACAGAAAACCGCTGGCAAAGAGACGAAAGGGTCTCTCATTGAAGAATTTATTTTGTTAAGTGGAGCTCCAGTGGAGAAAGTAAAGACGGTACTCGCCTCATCTCTCCTCACCTGATACGCGGTGGGAAAGGACGTTAAACTCCCAAACACCCACCCACCCACCCACTCTCTCCTCGCCTGAACTCTCAACAGATCCCCCCTCCCCCTCCCCCTTATTCTCCGGTGCACTACCCCCGCCACCCCCATCCTTCGCCCCCACCCTTTGCCATCTTCTTTCAGTCAGTGCAATTGTACAAGATCAGTATATTTAGTTTGTAAACGGCAGTTTCCACTGTGCTCTTGAAGTCCTGTTGAACACGACAGTCGTTACACTCCTTTCCCTCTGGCTTCAGCGGACTGAGGTCGGTATATATATACAATTATATGCAGCGCGGAGACTGACGAAGCGAACGATCGTTGTACACAGGCCGTGTAAAACCGGCTCATCAGTATTCATACGCATGTCCCAGATAATTACCTGTCTACAAGACGCATGTTTCCCTCACAACCAGATGGGGGGCACATGCAACGCGGCACGAGCCTGCCTCGGCACTGTTACTATGTGCGTGTGCCTGTGTCAGTGTTTGCCTGTTTGCCTGTACCGGAGTCAGGGGGTCGCTCATTATGCGGTTTGATAAGTTTCGTTCTGCACGAAGTTGTTCTGCCGATAACAATGTATTCAATTTGCCACTACGTGATGGGTTGACGTTTTAGTATACTCACTGATATGTCACTGGAGAGAGAGAGAGAGAGACAGACAGACAGACAGAGAGAGAGAGAGACAGACAGAGAGAGAGAGAGACAGTGAATGACAATGATCTTTATTTTCCAACGGTAAAAATTTTGGCAGAAATACCATGTTCGAACTTGGCGTTGGTAAACTACGAAAATATGAGCAAAGGAAGGAAAGTGTAACAGCTACAGGAACATAAAACAGAAAGACAAAGTGTAGAAACAAGTTACACTGACATTTAAAACATTGAAGAGAGAGAGTGTGTGTGAGTGTGTGTGTGTGTGTGTCCTGTGATTTAAAAAAAAAAAGGATGTCCACACTTTGGCAGCTATGCATGATGTAGTAATTTGGTCGTACTTCGGCCTTCACGGTAATTATTCGTATGATGTCCACTTTGTCTCGCTGTCTTTGGCCGGTGTTGACGCTGTCCCAGCGTCTGCTGTCTTAATGTCAGTACCTGCGTATACCTCCGTTTAAATCTTAGTTATCGCGGTCTGCATTTTCAAGCCTTTTCTTTGTCTTACATTAGTCTCGATCACTGGGTTTAAATGATGTTGTTTTCAACGACGCTTCCGCTCTCGCATTTTTGCGCTTTGTGACATCGAGTCGCTGATGATGTAATATCACTGGCGATGTCGTGCTGCAGTATAGCACACGGTTAGCAAAACTTCTCTCGCACCATCAGCTATAGGACCGCTTTCAGAGCCTGGCCAATACGTATGTGTCAAGGCCGTTGGTGAAGTTAAAGGCCTACACCGCTCAATCAATGCCACGCGCACACGCTGACTTAGAATTTGAAACATTTCTCAGCCCCCCCTCTTAAGGAAACAGCCAGCGTAACAGAGAAAGAGACCGGAGAAAGTGGGGAACTGGGGAGCATGATTTCCTTCCCCACTTAACTTCTGCCCAAAGCCCACATAGTACTGCGGTAGCTTTGCACTTAGACATGTCCATCAGCCACAGTCAAAGACGTGGCGGTAGGACTGGATTGATTAGTGTTCAGCACTCCGAACTGTTCGGTTAGGCTAGCTGTCCCTCCCCCCCCCCCCCTCCCCCCCTTAAGGCACATTAGGGTCGTCTCCGAGTCCAATCACATCCTTTGGCGTTTGACGTTGAACCCAACTAACTGAGCTTTGCACTGAGGCAATCAGGGTTGTTCGAGACGCGTAAAAAAATCGCGCTTTTTAACGCGTGTGACAGCGTGATATTACTCAGGGGCAGCATACAAGATTTTGCTTCGTTTTGCTTGAATTTTCTGGACATTATATACACACTTTTCTCTCATTTTATCACCACAGAGACAATGTAACAGTGCAGATATGGTGCTCGACTGCATTTTCTGTTGACTGCGTGGCACTGTGTTTGCTTTCGTGACTTGTTTTTCGAACGTACGCTTATAGGAGTAATTCACCACGAACCTTCGCAATCGCGTTAGCCATGGGCAGAAGCCAAGCTAGAAAAGAAATCATGTGGACGGGGGGGGGGGGGGGGGGAGAGAAAGGGAGCGGGGGTCTCGGAGCATTTGTCCCAAGACAGGTAGTGTCTCTGTGCACTGTATAATGACCAGTGTGGGACAGAAAGAAAAAGAGGCCAGGTATTCCCTCCGCCCCGCTCCGCCCTGCGAGCCATTTTCCCGTCACCCATGAAGAAGGAGCCCTCCATTAGCATCTTGCCCGCTACAAGATGGAGTAGGGGAAATGGCGAAGACACCTTGTCAACTTCCATTGTCTACCCGTGGCGCCCTCTCAGTGCTTACGTCACGAGGAAAGGGAGAAAAGAAAAGAAGCTGTTTCTTTCCCCTCCCCCCTTTTTTTATCGTTTTCTCTTTCTGTGTAACTGATACACAGGACACCTGGGAGTCTGCTGAGAGACAGAGAAGGGGTGGAATGGCTTCAGATTGTGTCTAGGTTTTCTTCTCGGAGACCTGCACCTACTGTTTATTTCATAGGGCGCCCGTCACAGTTCATCCCGGTTTGTCACTCAAAGCGCAGGGCACAGTAACACCGGGGATTATGGGCGCCGATGGAACTGAACGCAAGACTCGAAACCTTTTGTTGTTGTGGGTAAAATTTGGTCGCAGAAAATCAGATAACGGTGGCCGGGAAGGAAAATTATTGTTATTCCGCGAGAAGAATCTTTGTGTGGATGTTGTCTTGAATGGCTGCGGCTTCATTTGATTTGCTTCACCTGAGAAAGGGAATTGGGAAAGGCTTTGGGTGGGGGGGGGGGGGGTATTGGGGGAGATGCGGAAAGGGGTGTTATATGCTCAGATTTCTCTTTCCAAAATGTACTCATCTCCAGGACTAGGTAGTGGGGGGTGGGGCCAGAGAAAATTGGGTGTAACTCAAGCACAGCCTTATCTCAGCCATCGAGTGTATGTCGGTGAAGAAAGTGCAACCAAAGAAAAGGGCGTGGGAGTGAGACGGGCGAGTACCTGACAGTACACCTCACCTGTCTGTACAAGCCGAGGGAGATCCGATGAGTACGCGCGTATCAATTGGCTCAAAGCTTTCGGTAAGCTGATGCCGGAGATCTGGTCTATAAATTTTCGCGGTGAACAAAGTGGATGACGTCAGTCAGACAAAAGACCCGCTGGAGACCGGATATGGAAGAGACATTGAAATGAAAAATAAATTTCGGACTGCTTGTGGGGAGCCGGGGTGGCCGAATGGTAGAGCGTTGGACTTCCAATACTCGGTTCTGAGTTCGAATCCCGGCTGGGGCCAAATATTTGTGCTGGCTTTTTCATCGTTGCCCCGTCTTTGATATCACCCGTATGTGGTGGAAAAGGACGTTAAACTCCCAAACACCCAGCCACCCACCCGGACTGCTTGTGCGTTGTCCACCTCAGACAAATACCGACATGTCTTTGCTACTGTTGCGGTCACGATTTCCTTTTCCAAGGAATTCTGCACAGATGTTTGCTCTGGAAATCGTACTCACAACACGAGTTGTGACTGGCCAGCACCGTGACTCTAGTCTACCAGCTCAGCCCTGTTGACTCCCCAACATACCACGGGGAGACACTTGGCCAACTGTCTCCCCGTGGTATGTTGGGGAGTCAACAGGGCTGAGCTGGTAGACTAGAGTGAGTGAGTGAGTTTTTGAGGCTTTACGCCGCGCAAGCCACAAAGACTAATTCGCGGCCAAGTGTGTCTGCACTACGTGAAAAGAAAAAACAAAAGTGTAACGTTGGGCAACTGATGCAAACTGATCTACGGGGCAATATAAACCTAAGACATGCAGGAGATGCTGCACCTTCATGCTAATTTATCGAACTCCCGGTTACAAAAAAAGCGTACAAAACAAATAACAATTACAACTAGATAAAACGAAGATAAATACTAAGCGCATAATTATATAGCAAAATTTAATAGACTAGACAACCACCGGAAAACAAGCTTCAACGCACATGGTGCAGTCTTTGTTTCGGATTTCTCTTTATTCCCATATACGATGACCATTTGCCTGTCACTCCGAAAAAAGGGCAAATGCATGAGGCACGTAAGCGATACTCTCTGAACACCGACCCTAACCTGTTTCTCCCTTGTGCATTAGCCCCCTAATGGTTCAGTATGAAACAGGAAAATCATTTTCTTTGCACCAAGGGGGCCCATAAAATGCTAGAGTTTCCACTCGGGGTAGCGAAGCAAACGCCTTTTTCTGTTGGTCGGCTTTACACCTTGTTGATCGCCGGCCCAATCAGACGCAGTCCTCGCTTGGGATGGATTACGCCACAACAATGGCGCAGATTTTACGTCCCGCCGTAAAGAAGGGCATAAAAATGAATGAGGTGTCGTTTCTGTTTCACAGTAGAGGACAGGACCTTATGACGAAGGCTGAAGAAATGTTACGGGCGGAATAGAGGAATAATGAAGGCAAGGCTGAGTTGTTTTGCAACAAAGCTGCTTTGGCCTTTTGGTTATTGGCCGATGGCTTTGTGTATATTGGAGGCTGGAACCAGTTTGATATACTGTACTTTCTCCATGGGCACGTGCAGGAACTGGCCACGCGGTTTCGTGTTACCTTTGGGAGTAAAAATAAAAATCCTACCTTTCTTGGATGTAGACCTGATAAGGCAAGGTTGACTTGTTTCCTGCTGGCATATAGCTTTGGCATGATGGATGTTTGGCTGTGTGTATATTGGATGCTGGAAAGGGGACTTGAACAACTTTATACTGTGTGCATGACCACGAACTAGCCGTGCGGTTACGTTTAACCTTGTAAAGTTTAAGTAAAATTCCTCTCACACACACACACACACACACACACACACACACACACACACACACACACACACACACACACACACACACACACACACACACGCGCGCGCGCGCGCGCTACAGACTCGAAACGGCTAAAACACCACCACCACCAACGCCACCACAGAAAATCAAACAGGTAAGTCTTTCGCTTTGTCTGTAAAAATATGGCATCGCTGTCTTTAAAATAAACTGAATTTCTACACTGCCTTTTAGAAAGGTGAGGGGTGGTGTGTGTGGTGGTAGTGGTGGTGGTGGGGGGGGTGTTTGTTGAACATTTTAGGGGTTATCATGGGGGTTCTTTAAAACCAGACGAGTAACGATGATATGCCATGAAAACTGCAGGCGAGTCCAGGCGGTGGGTGTGGGGGCAGATATACGGCTGAAAGTCGTCCTTTGTGCGCTCCTTAAACCCAATCCATAACCATAAAAGTTTTACAGGCTTTCCAGGTTTAGCCTCGATACACTACAGCAAATTGCATGTATAAAAAAAATGAAAAATTGCCTTTGATGCTTGGTTTGCGTGCAGACGTGCAGGCTCCGGTTTAAAGTGTAAAAGCTTCATAAATCATGTGGGTGCAGTTAACCGGTGACACCCACCCACCCCCCTCCTCTTCCCACTCACACATACGCATGCACGCTCTCTCTCTCTCTCTCTCTCTCTCTCTCTCTCTCTCTCTCTCTCTCTCTCACACACACACACACACACACACATACACACTCTCTCTCTCTCCTCTCCTCTTCTCTCTCTCTCTCACACACACACACACACACACACACACACACACACACACACACACACACTCTCTCTCTCTCTCTCTCATACACGCACATATCCCCCTCCCCCCTCACCCCCTTTCCATACTTGATACATCTTGCCACACATGCGTTTTAAGATCGAGCTGCTTTCGACAGGATTCGTTTAAATGCCTCACGGGGCAACGACCACTGGCTGTAAATTTTTACCATTTTGATATGTATGATATGCCACACATCATTACGAACTCGCATCCATTTCGCGGGGAGCAAAGTACGAAGCAGCAACTTGCTGCATTTCGTCACAAACTGAGACTCTAACGGCTGGCGTTAAAACTCAGTCTGAAAAATGACGTGTTCTATTCTGGGATCTCCTGGGAGTTTCCATTTGCTTGCACTCTCATGAAAAAAACTTGAAGATGGGGAGGAGCTGTCAGAGAACTTGCATTTCCGACGTGTCCTGACGTTTAAAACTTTGCGACTAAGATGGTAAGCAGTAAAGTTTTGTGGCTGAAGTTTTCTATATGTACATTTTTCGAAACGTGTTTTGTTTTTTGTTTTGTTGATAATGTTGTTGTTTTGTCTTGTTGTTTTGTTGTTGTTGTTGTTGTTATTGTTTTGGGGGGTTGGACTGTTCCAAAATCCCAATGCTGTTTCGAAATTAGTGGATTAAACAAACAACAACAACAAAAACCTGCATCTCTCTCTCTCTCTCTCTCTCTCTCTCTCTCTCTTCTCTCTCCCCCCCCCCCCCCCCCCCGCTCTCACTGACACACACACACACACACACACACACACACACACACACACACACACACACACCTGTGTATACTTGAGAAGATTTGAAGAACAACTTGTGCCCACTAAGTTTTATTTCATACTTACTAATACGACAGACTTCCATCGAAATTATTTTACCTATGAAAGCCCATCGTGAGACCCTGTGAAGGCTTAGTCCGATGAAAAAGGGCCTACGCGCCACGGCTTTAATAGGCGCTTAGGTCTTTTTTCCCCCAGATGTGATAACATTTAACACATGCAGTGATGCGGCATTAGATGGTAGCGAAGAATCCGAAATTAACAAGTACACAGTAAAGTCTTCAGTAGGCCTTCTCCGGCTGCCCTAAGACCCGGGGGCCATTCTTGCAAATCTCGGAGGACTTCTATTTTGCTGACTTGGCCATGGGTTAATACCAACGAGGCTGATTGCTTCTGTGAGCGTCTCGACTTATCGAGGCAGTGGGGCGTTTAAGCGGACACTGCTTGTCCATTTGCCTGATTAAGGCCGTAATGACCAAACGCCGCCATAGTGCCTTGCAGGACAGCCGGGGCATTTGCACATCGCGTTAATTCTTGGCGGCCATCTTCCAATAGGGCGCCCCCTGGCCAGCTCCCCTTTCGCCACCCGATGCCCGAAGATCAACAAGACAATCTGGACATGTTTATGTTGGAGTGGAGAAGGCCAGCTTTTCTGTGGAAAAAGATAGCATTTAATGGGCAGTGGCAACACTCGCTGGAAAGTGGCGTTTTATGTTCCGCTCTTGTCAGTCACTGACTGACGCTCAGTGTGTGTGTGTGTGTGTGTGTGTGTGTGTGTGTGTGTGTGTGTGTGTGTGTGTGTGTGTGTGTGTGTGAGAGAGAGGGGAGGGGAGAGGGAGAGAGATCCTGATGCGTTTATGAGTCAGCTCGTGTATTGTCAAGTTTTTATGAGTCAACTTCTTTACTGAGATGTATTTCGCCTTCCTTGTTTGATTCCAGTCAGACTGGCATGTGTCGTTTGACGTCCTTTCACCCTGTGTTTCTTTATTCAACGGTTGCATTGGCGACGTTTTTTTTTTTTTGTTTTTTTTTTACCTTGCCCTGTTTCCTCATGTATCCCTGACCCAACACACCCACTTCTCTCTTGAACGAATGTACTGATGCACTTGTCCCTGTGTGTTCCAGGTGTTCTGGCTGAAGGACAACGTGGAGCTGGACGTCCAGAAGGACATTAACTTCATCATCTCCAGCGAGGGCTCGCTCATCATTAACCAGGCGCGCCTGCAGGACTCGGGCAACTACACGTGTGGTGCCGTCAACCAAGCCAGCCGCCGCCTCAGTGACTCGGCCAGCCTTGTCGTCTACTGTAAGTTCTTCGTATTTCTTTGGTTGGTTGGTTGGTTGGTTTGTCGCGTGGGCTTAACATCCTTTGACGGCCTTCCAGCTGCGCTATCGCGATCCTACTCTAGGGCACGACATACCTTCTTTTTGCGTAGCTGAAGTAAGTGGATGGGTGGGTGGTTGAAGGTTTAACGTCTTTTTCCACTGCATTAGGGTGTATGTAGAAAAAGTAAATGAGGAAAAGGCCAGCACAAATATATGGCCCCAACCGGGATTGGAACTCACCACCCGAGCATTGTAAGTCCAACGCACTGCCGCTCGGTTACCCCAGCTCCAACTGTAATAATAATAATAATAATAAAGTAATTCCTGGACACACGCTCACGTGAATCCCGCACACTCTCCCACACACTGGATATCAACACATTACAATCACGTGGTGCGAAGGGCCATCTCCACAACTCAGTTTATGAAAGATTCCTCATGCGACAACTTACCATTGATTTTTTGTCCATGAAAAAGTTTTAAAACTTTTATAAGATCGTTTCGTCAGCGCCGGAAAGCGTTGACTGAGCTGACAGCGTGGAGTTTGGTTGTCGTAGCGGCCAGAGGTAGACCCATCTAAAAGACGCTTTACTGCAAGTACTGTAGTATATAGACTGATGTATTGGACAAATTCCGGTCCAGGCTTGCAGTGACCTGTTCAGGGGTCCATATTTCCTGAGCTCTGACAAGATTTGCGATGACTTCTTGAAAGATTTGCATTCAGCCAAAAAGCCTGGAGGAAAAACCCGGTCTGGGTCTAGGGTTTGGAAGTGGAGTAGGTAGGTGGTAGGTCAGAAGATTAATGATGGAGAGAGAGAGGGGGGGGGGGAAGAGACAGACAGACAGACAGAGAAACAGACAGAGAGATGTTTTCTGTGGATCAGCAAAGTAACATTTGCGGGTGTTAGCGTTTGTAGGTTGTAATTCTTTGGGATTTTCAGATCAAGAGATAGTCGATTCTGGTGTACCAAAAAAATCTGTTGTCACGAAGAAAAGTAGGTGTTTGCGATTAACCAATCCAAATAAATAATCTATTGTAAATTATAAAGCGAAGTGAGAACCAGAAAAGAAAAAGACGAATGGCAGAACAAAAAATATATTTAAAATTTTACCTCCCCACCCCCCAAAAAAGAAAAAAAAAGTCAAAACAAATGAAAAGCAGTCAAGTTTGCGTTGGTAGAATCGATGTAATAGAGATGATGAATGCTGAGCGACAGCAATTCCCTCTCAAACGTTCCCAGAAAGATTCGAAGAGATAACTGCCTGAAATCTGTTGCACACTTCCTTGAGCAAACAAATGCAGCTGTATGCTTCCACGATCAACTGTGTGCAGACGTGCCTTTTGCGCAAACAGATTTCTATCTTTTTATGGCCATCCGCCTTTGGCATTGATAGACGTTTGAGTTTGAATTCCATTTCGTTGTCAAGCGCGGGGAAGGGCAGGGTTTGTTTTTTCCACATTACGAAGGCAATCGTTGTGATCAGCATTGCAAAATCACGTTTGTCGTATGCTGTAGAGATGAATAAAGGGGTTGGGATAACGCCACCAAGACATCTTGAGAACACTGTGTGGGTGGGTGGGTGGTTCAAGGTTTAAAGGCACGGAACGTCTTCTGACATCCACGGAAACGAGTTCAAAGACGGGTGTACTGCTGGTCTGTTGATAGAGTTCGACCAAAAAAAAAACAAACCAACAACTAAGAAACTTAGAAAGATTCTAATAGATAATACAACAAACGAATCGCAAGGCATGGTCAAAACTGCGGATATTTCAAAGCACAACGTTTTCTTTCAAAATCATTATGATAAATACACAACTTCGTGTGTTATATACTAATGTGAAATGAGTTAAGACACTAAGTCTTGCTCGGTTCTTTGTGTCATGCACTAAACAGTGTAGGTTGTTATATGCCCAGCAGTGTCTGTGTGGTTTGCTTTTCATCTGAAAGCCTTGTCATAAATATGAGTTTGCCAAAGCATATGTAGGGACGGACGTAAGGGGAAGGGACCTGTGCGAGGGGGGGGGAGGAGCTGAGGGGGAGGGGGGCTGTTTGGGGATCCGAAACGCAGGGTGGTGAAAGTTGAGTTGAGCGTGACATGTCTTAGAGAGAGTGTTTTGATGTCCGGTGTGTTGTAGATCGCCAGATATCGCCTGAGTTTTTGAGGTTTTCGGCAAAGTGGCGCCTTCTTTCTGACAGGTTGCGGTAGACGGTCTCGCCCTGTACTTTGATGTACGCAGGCAACGACTGGTTTATTAGACGTGACGAGAAAGGGCAATATGAACGCTGACAAAAAAAAAATGTCTGATGAATGCGGTAGAACTTCGTTGCGTTGTAAACCTAGAGCAGGACAAACGTTTCTTTGGATCTGTCTGGAGTACGCAACTGCACAGTTGGATTGTGTATTGTCCAAAATTCAACAGCTGTGCTGTTTTCAGTGTTCCGTTCGTGTGTGTGTGTGTGTGTGTGTGTGCGTGCGTGCGTGCGTGCGTGCGTGCGTGTGTGTGTGTGATCAGTTGTTTTGGCTCAAAGTGACTGATCCAAAAATCGTTTCGCGACAAATTGCATTTTACTTTCTAAATTCGAGTGTGGTGACAATAATGACGTAGATGACAGTACTGCAATTCTAATGCACTTTGAGACGACGACTGGTCGATTTTCTTCTCTGAAACCCATGAGAGTGTTTTAATGTAAGTGCATAGTTATGATTGGAAGTGTTTGTCGTTCTGCTGGACATGTGCGTGTTCAAAAATCAATCGGCATATGTGTTTGGCGTGTTGTATTGTATTGTATTGTATTGTATTGTATTGTATTGTATTGTATTGTATTGTATTGTATTGTATTGTATTGTCGCTGTGTGTGGGCGGACATGAAATTTCCCCCATGAGGAATTAATAAAGTAATCTTATCTTATGATACGGGTTTGATCGGTTTCAAAATGATGTTGCGTTGAGTTTTGAAAGTAGACTAACTGAATTGTTTGTCGTTGCAGTGGACGGCCAGTGGACAGCATGGAGCGAATGGTCCGAGTGCTCGGCCACGTGCGGCAAGGGAAAGAAGCGACGCACGCGCACCTGCACCGACCCAGCCCCTCTCAACGGAGGGGACCCGTGCCTCGGGGACCAGCAGGCGTTTGTCGACTGTACCTCCTTGTGTCCAGGTTAGTCTTTATTACGTCTGGTCGGGCGGTCAGTCACTACACGGGGTGCAGTCAAAATTGGACGCGAGCGTTTCCGGTGCTACCCCCGCTTCAAACACTTGCGACGATGATTGCTCGCACGCGAACTTTATTGATTGAAATATGAGCATACACGGGTGTACGCGTTTCATTTTAGTAACGCGTTAGTTAATGTCGTTTTCCGGGTGATAAACGGCCTCTTCTTCACTTTCACGCCGGCAAACCGAGGTCTTAATGGACACACTCGGTGCTTTTCTAATTTGAAAACGGAAACATTCGGCACTCTTTATTGGAAACACTCTGTCCTGACGGTGCTGTTTTTGAAGCTGGGTAGCACCGGAAGCACTCACGTGCAGTTTGATTACACCCCGCGTGCACTATGGCTCGACAGATGCACGAACTTTCTCCAGAATTTTCTTTCTTCTCTTCTTGGTCCGAACTGATTGTGGGGAAGACATCGCCGAGTTTAGTTTCGGAATATTGTTTTGAGTGATTCTGATTGTGCAAGTTCGTTTTTATAAAGGTGTATTTTTTTATACTTTTTGTGGCACATGTACCTACGTACTCTGACCTTCTTTTTGTGGTGGTGGGTAGCCTAGGCCGGAGGTGATTTACCTCTGGGAAGACAGTGTCAGTCTGGTGTTTTTTGAATTTTTATCGATACCGATGTCGTCCTTTTTTTTTTCTTTTTTTTTTTAGAGTCTCGACAAGCATGACGTACGAATAGTGTTAATTTGAGGTGTTGTGCGCTGACGACATTTTGGTTTCTCTTCAGTTTTTACTGCTCCACCGTGTATCAGTACCCCCCTCCCCCCTTTCCACAGTCCCCCCCCCCACCCCCATGCATGTTGGATAAATATACACAAGTCGTTTTTTAAGTATAGCACATCGGTGGCTATATTTATTTTCACTCCCCTTCTCGAAACATTTCACTCCCTTTTTTTAAACTCCCACTTTTGAAAAACAAAAAAAAAAGTTGGAGCCTCTTCTAGTAAGGCATACATGATACACAATCAATCAGCGAACAAATCAGGACCGTGGAACGTTAGCTATTTGAGCCAATCCAGAACATCGTCACAAATTGAGATAAACATAGTTTTTAGGCGCAGCGTTATAGGGAAAAACCAGGTAAAAACTAGAATACCCAGTCTGGGTTTTCCATCAACGGGCAGCTAATATTACATGATTCCTCTCGTAGTTGGAACTAAAAATGTTCCATCGCTCTGGCCCCCCCAATGCGTCGAAAGATTTCTAAAGTTTCCAGCTAGGATAAGGTCAATTAATTTTTCTAAGTGTTCCTGCAGAGACTCAAAACAAACAAGCGTAAAGGGAAAAAAAAAGTTGTAGCTAGACGAGAAAAGGAATTTTAGTTATGTGCTTCAAACTCAACCTTTCTTTTTCTTGTTTTTTTCCCCCTTGGTTTTTTTTTTTTTTTTTTTCCCCTCTTTTTTTTATTTTATTCTAGGCTGTCTGTCAGGTTGTTGAAAGGAAAAGAGATACTGTGCAGGCAAATAAAAAACACGATAAGTAAATATATGTGCACGGTCCGGCATCCTCTTGTCAAGTGAAGTTCATTTTCTGACCCTGTAGGGCCACTGGAAAAAAATTAACAGACATAATTATATACATCGCAGCCACCTGTGTCACAATTCGTACATACATGGTAACACAGCGCTCACAAAGGAACAGCACATATGTAGTCATACAGCTACACAGACAGCAAGTAGGGTATTCTTTGCAAACAATATTAACAACACACAAATACTAAGGTAAGGAAAACACTGAAATTACAGAGAAAATTGGTGTGTCCGTGTGTGTGTGTGTGTGTGTGTGTGTGTGTGTGTGTGTGTGTGTGTGTGTGTGTGTGTGTGTGTGAGTGAGAGAGAGAGAGAGGGTTGATACTGATGTGTTCGTAGACACTGCACCATTGTCTAGCAATAAAACAAAATGAACCTGATCTATCCACAACGGGAAAGAAAAGAATCGATGCTGACCTGACATGACCTTAGGACTAGAAAGAACCTTTTGTCTTTCACTCAGACTTCACCACATACCGACAGCAAGCCAAACTACCCGCCACAGGTAGTTCGGTTTACACACTTGCTTCCTGCGCAGCATTCTTGCCACTGGATTTCAGTAAAAACCTTTTTTTCTGTTTTCCTTTTTTTTTTTTGTTCAGAGAAAGGGAAACACCGGTAGGGAGAGAAAACAGTGAGTCTGTCAGCAGCTGAGTCAACAGGGCTTTAATGAACTCGGGCTAGAAAGAGTTTTAGGGGCTCGGTTCCTGTCTCAGTCCGTGCTGGCGGATCGCCCTCCCCCTCCCCAGCCTCCATTATCCAACACAAACATAAACGTCTTTGTCAACAGTACGTGTAAATTGCTTTTGCATTGTTGTGAAACAGTGCCGCTTGCCAGAAACGTTTTGTTGGCGGTTTGTTTGCGGTTTCGAGCAACGCACGAGGTTTTAAGTCCGTGCTCTTCCCGTTCCATTGCCATTCCCACCACACACCTCGTTAAACGCAGTCTTTGCACGTAAGGATACCTAAGCAACCTTGCGCGCGCGCGTACACACACACACACACACACACACACACACACACACACACACACTAAGGCACACACACACACACACACACACACACACACACACACACACACACACACACCATGTACACACGTACTCACAGGTACACACACACACACACAGAGTCACACACACACACCCAAACACACACACACACACACACACACACACACACACACACACACGCCGCGGGCATTTGTCGTATTTTATGATGCATTACAAAGAAGACCTTGAGCGACCCCCTGTCGGTCGCATTGTAGTCAGTGAAGCACGTGCTGTAAGCTCGGCCGAGCAGAATATTGTCTTAGCTGACGGCAAATGACAGCTTAAGTGCATGGGCTTGATGGCGTCCAGAGGCCACCTTCCGTAACCTGCTTGCCTCTGGCTTTTTACGAGCCATTGTTTGCACAGACGGCCCATGTGTGCCCGTTAAAGACCCAGTTTTTAAGATTTTTTTTTAAAAGCTCACAGATCGTTGTAGAGCTGTTTGGGGTGGTGTCAGCGTCACACCACTTTGACACAGGCACAAAAACAGCCACAGATAGGCCGTATGCGTTAAGCTGACTGAACTTGAGCCAAAAGAGCAGTAGTCGCCGACAGCGTTGCGGCCGTACTCGACCTGGTAGCACACTGTGTTCATGCAGCCTAAAAGAGGAAAATGGCGAACGCCCTTTACCGACAGCTGAGTTTCCCTCGTCAGTGTGTTGCATTCGGAGCTTTACTTATCTCTAAAATAGACTATTTCGAGCGTAAAGGCGCATTCACAGGCGCAGAAGTTCCAAAACGAGTCCCGCTGTATGAAGCGTAGTAATCTTGAAAATGGCGCCTTTAAAGAAATGAGGAATGCGGACCGGGCATCTTTTCACGACATCCTAACTTTGGCTATATCGTCCTCAGTACAGTTGTCGCAGGTTGGTGGAGTATGAGTAATGACCACAGTGACAAGCCGAGAGCCAGAGAGTCGCAAAATGAAATTTATGTCTCCATGTTTTTGAACGACGTGGCTAATCCTCTCCAAGAGGCTGCGACAGGAGCGCGTCACCTCCTGTCACGTGACATAACCCAGCCAACCACCGTCGCTGACCTTTCGCTCCGGGCGCGAGCTGGACGACAGGTTGTCGTGAGAGTTACTTCCCATGTATTTAGTAAAAGACTGCACCGGGTTTATTACCTGGCCATGTTTCCGTGAAGTTGTCATAACATGTTTTAATTTGATAGACATAAAAGTTTCGTCTCGTTAGCATAATCAGATGCGAACCAGGAAATTACCCCGTGTTTTGATACTGATGTGCTGACTGCACGATGGAGACTTAAATCTTTTAATTTTAACTAAAAATTTTAGTTTTAACTCCTCGTGAGTCGTATCACAGAAAATGTGGCTGCCAGACCCCCAACTCTCGCGACATGGAGTGAGATTTGTCCCGAGTGGTCGAGTACACAAATGTCTTATGGTTTGAATGATTGCCTGTTGACTGCGGGGTCCGAACGTTCACGAGGGGTATAGGGGTTGGGTGTTTAGCAGTCTAACGTCCTTTTCCACCACGTCAGGGTGATATCAAAGACGGGGCAACGAGAAAAAGGCCAGCACAATATTTGGCCCCAGCCAGGATTCCAACTCACGACCCGAGCATTAGAAGTCCAACGCTCTACCATTCGGCTATCCCGGCTCCCACTCACGAGGGGTAAAGAGGACGACTCAAAATACATACTCTATTTGTAGTCTGCTAGGAGCATGAAAGATACGTTTGCCGGGAAAAGTTGTGTCTTGAAGTGCCTAAACCGGAATTTTAACAATATTATTATTCATCTTTTTCGGCATACTTACAGACATGTATACAAAACAAACCAAAACACAAAATACAACAGCAAAATCAAACAGACCAAGAATCAAACCCCAAACAAAGCAGACAGGCAGGAAAGACAAGAAAATAAAGTAAAATAAAGGTATACACACCTAATCAACAAAACCGGAAGTTTTCTTTAATAAGTTCCACTACCTAAACAGAAAAAAAACATATGATTGAATTTTGGTTTGATGAATATAAAATAATATACCAAAATTGGGGGGGGGGGGTCAACTACCCGTGTGAAATCACGTGGTGTGCTAGTAAGATTTTTCCGAGAAGCCTATTCTTAAATTACTGGAACATCAGGAGGTGTGTGTCTCAAGACACCAGGTGCTCCCAGATTTTGAAGCAACCTCGTGTGTACCTTGCCGAGTCAAGGTAACCTGCGTGGAAGAGACGAGGCAGAAAGGGTGATAAATTTAGCTGTAATAGAAGAAATATTTACAGTCTCCAGGTTCCCTTCCATTTCTTCAGTTACCTGTCACGGCTAATTTTGCTGTCTTAAAATAGATCCTAGTGTTCAGATTAAGCCTCTCTGGCCAGCACAGGAGATCATGTATACTTCGCTCTGCCTGCACCAGAACACAGGAACAGAAACCAAGAAGCAACAGATACAGAGAGATATATTTCTTTGGCAAACACTGCTTACAGCTTCTTTTTTTTTAACATTGCTCTCCCAGCGAGGGAACATAGATAGTTGGCGATTTCTTGTCATTCTCTGCAAGTCGGCTGTGCATATAAACAATGCGGCAAACGGCGCGTGACGGGGGGAACATCAAAACAACGGTTGTCGTAAAGTATCCCCCCCCCCCCCCCCGTACCACCGGCAGGTCTCATACCTTCTCGTCCCCCTAGGCTGTAAGCATCTGGAATCGTGGTAGAACCTTGCCGGGTCAATGGTTGTGTTTGAGCAAGACTATCCCGACCGTGCACCCAAGCGTATCCAACATAAATACACCGCTGGGACTGGAGGCAGGACGGTAGAGAGAAGGGGGAAATGGGGAGGAAGGCAGCAGAAAATTAAGCCTGAGGTGGGGAAACGACTTTCATCATCAGGACCCGATGCGCACACGGGCAATTTGCCAGACGTCTTTCAGATACAAAGGTATCAGTCAGCGGTGCCATCGTGCACGCCATCTCTCACCAGGTCATCAGGTAATAACATCAGTACTTTGGTGTTTCACAACATTTTCGGGTAACACCAGAGCAGCTCCTGTCTGTTTGTTTAGTTTAGTAAATAGCGCACGTGCTGGAGTACTTGAAATATTCGTCTTCTGAACGTTCGCTGACCTCCGTCAGATGTGTTTTCCACATTTTTTTTAAATTCAAGATGTTTTGTTTAAAGGGTCTAATGGTACGATTTTTATGCCGCTCACAGATCGTTCTGAGCTGTTTCCGTGGTATCTATCATCACCGCTTAAAACACCTGGATAGTGACAGCGTCTGTAACGCGGGCACTGAGCCAACAGAAGCGTACTCGATGACGCGGCGATCACACAGAGCCCTCCAGTAGTGTAACGACAGTCGTAGAATTTGAATGTTCGAGAAGTCAGAGCAAAAGTTTTTCGGTGGTGCTTTTAAGCTAATCACAATAGATAGACGTTTACAGCGCTCTCTTCAAAGAATCCATGAGAAGAAACGTATGAATTTTTGACAGAAGCATCAACATTCACATATAAATGAAAAGACAGACTTTTATAGACTTCATCCAACAAATTTGCCACGTGCTTACAAAGTTTGTTGTGTTTTTTTTTTTGTTTTTTTTTTTTCAAAAGCCTCTGAAATTGCCGTCGATTACATCAACCACATACACGAAAGAAGACGAAGACAGTCCGTGGACTTGAAACAAAGAAAATCTCACTCCCATTTCAGACGAAACACGGCTTTCGTCATCTGAAACTGCAACAGGGCCTTGGCGCCATGGATGTGATAGGCGCTTAGGTCCTGTTTCCAGACGACGATAGAACAGCTGCAGGATGTAAATGAGGACGGACAGGGAAGCTGACGTCCCTGACGATCTGTTGCTCACCAGTGGATCGATGGACTCGGTGGTCAGTCCACAGGGAAATCAGGCGTGACGGCTTCAACCATTACTGTCCATTTACAACTGCCCGAGGACCATGTCAAAGCCCAGCAGCGGCCGTAGAGTTCTTGGTTCGCTTCTGGTGTCAGATTTGACAGTCCGTCACTTTTAACGTGATTTCTGGGTTTGGATATTTCGGATGCAGAAAATGACCACTCCACCAAAATTGGCTGCATTTTGCACACTGATCTATCATGTAACTTGATCAGACATTACGTTTGAACAGTTTCATGTCTTTAACATTTGTAGCTGGTTGAACTGAGTGAGCAGTACCAAAACTTGAACCGAACAGGTAAATTTGCAAGACAAGAAAGAACCGATTAAAACCAGACGGGCGATAAGGAACGTGGCACAGAATGCAAACCGTTCCTCACATTGGTCTAAAATAAATTGAAAAATACCTGGAATTGCAAGCGGTAGGAACCAAGACAGACTACATTGCATGTAGTGAGCAACCCTAATTAACTTGCACAGTAACTTCTTGCATTTTTGCAAAGCATCTATCTTTTTGGACAAGGAGGGAAGGACGGAGGTACGCTGTACCCCCAGTCCGATAATAAAAGCCACGCCGCGGTGATGCCGGTTCCGACACGGCTCAGTGCACTTGGAGAGAGGACTGGCGGCCAGGCAATTACTGCTTGTAGGAAGAGGCCCTCTCTACCGTGATCCTGATAAAGGGCGTAAACGCCTATCAAATCCATGGCGCTTAGACCCTTTTTCCCAAATGACGGTACCCCTCCTCAGCGCATCTTGAAGTGCAGCATCCGCAATGCCCAACCCCCAACCTCTTCAAAGCGTTTCCACCCGAGACAGGGCGAAAGGATCGTGGGGATATGGGTCACTGGAGCCGACGGCGTCCCCGTCCGTCCTCATCACACGCTCGTCACGGGTCAGCGAACTCACCAGACGGTAGGCACGTGCAGGTGAGGCAGGTCTTGGCCTGACGATTCGACATAGGTGGTAGGTGGATACGCCCAAGGGACGCAACCGTGAAACAGCTTCCGGGCACGAGGAGGGAAAAAAGGAGATGGTGTCGAGTGTAAAGTCTGTGGGATGCAGGCTACAGATTTAGTCTTTTCAAATCCCTATTGTTTAAATATTAGATTCTGTTTTTTAACTTAACACATAGGAGTGATAATGATGTGCAAAATACGGAGAAAAGAGTGCAGTTTCACCAGTGCCAACATTAGCTAGATCTGTAGCAGTCTTTCGCGATCAGCCAGTATTTTTCAAAATATTCGGCTAAATGCAAATCCTTGCAACTCAAGAGCAACGTGCGCCAGGCGGCAACGCTTTGAGTCAGATGCTGTTTTGGGAAATGGCACCAGCGGAATTCTAATTCTTTTAAAGACAGAAACGCCTGTACCCTTCGGAAGAGGGGATTTTCATCCGGTGGAGGTGATATTCATAATGGTATTTCATCTGTCAATGAACCCCCAGCCCGACGCCAAAAACTTTAAGAGGATCAAGCAAAAAGGGAGAGAGAGGAGTCCGCGCGGAGGATACAAGCGCTGGCGGCGTGCAAAAGACGCGAACAGCACTGAGGAAGAAGCCCTGGACACCATTGTTGTGTCTTCACCACCAGCCGCCTGTCTAGACCAGGCAAATCTCCACGGAGCCGGGATCAATATAGATAATTGGGATGCTGATTTAATCACTCATGGATAAACCGGCAACGCTGACAATGAGGATGATCTAATTTTCACACGAGTTGCCTCTTCTCTTTTATGCTTCGATTCCCCTTCTCGCGCGGAACTGCGGGGAGATGGGCCGACGGTGCCGACATGCGGTCTCAATTATGAGCAAGCCATTACCAATTCTCGTGACATGTCTTTTTATCCTCAGTGACCTTAGGAATTTCCCAGTTTCGCTCCACGAGCCAGAGCCGAGCGCATTCAAGAGAAAAGCTTGAAATTTACAAAACACAAACTCGCTTTGCACGCCGGCCAGTCAGTAATGTTCAGCTGGTTCTTGAATCACCCAGTTTGTTTTGCACACCGACTGTTTGACACATTCTCGGAAACTTTCATCCAAACCGAAACATTCTTTTAAAGACCCATATTCTGAGATTACAAGGATTCACAAGAGACTTACCCTGTTTTCGAGCAGTAGCGCTTTTAAGTGCGCCTCAACGTACGTTCGAAATAGTTAAGTAGAGCTCTTAATGCAACACTGGTGTCTCCAGTCGCGTTCGCGGTTTCTGACCGTTCAGGCCGGGTTTGTTCCTCACTCTCGTGAATGAGGTTCTGTCGAGTTTGCTCTCGTAAATCCCGTTCCCAAGTGTCCACAGGAAATAGCAACACCACAAACCGCTAGAAGTGTCGTAAAGACTGGTTTATTCGCTTTGAACGGGAGTTTAGGGCTGAGGATTCCACAGTAAAGCACCTTTGTACCTGGAAATAATCTTGCACCATGAGGGCAAGCGTGCACTCTCCCACCCTTCCCAACATTCGGCTTTATACGTCTGTACACTGAGTCAGCTGTTCCTGATACCAGCGAAGTTCCTAACGCAGTAACAAATTAAGATTTTGGTTTGTGGCTGGACTATAAAGCCGTAAAAGCTGACTTTGATGCAGATGGTTTCTCACCCGTTCACCCTGCACAGCGGCAACCACAGAACCCCCCCCCCCCCCCCCCCAATCACTCTCTCTCTCTCTCTCTCTCTCTCTCTCTCTCTCTCACACACACACACACACACACACACACACACACACAATCCCGGCTGGGGCCAAATATTTGTGCCGGCCTTTTTCTCGTGGCCCCGTCTTTGAGATCACCCACACGAGGTGGAAGAGGACGTTAAACTTCCAAACAGCCACCCACCCCTCTCTCTCTCTCTCTCTCTCTCTCTCTCTCTCTCTCTCTCTCTCTCACACACACACACACACACACACACACACACACACACACACACACACACACACACACACACACACACTTTTAAACACTACTCCATAAACGAGCCTGGAAACAAGGACTGAGAATTATCAAGGTTGCATATTATATTTCAGCTTCCCACACTTCTCACTCTCGCTTGCCGTGAAAAGTTCTCACTGAATCTGTTCACAGTCACTGAGAGCCAGCATAACCGTATTTTCACAGTGCCGAGAAATGTACGACTCGATTTTTCACGCGTGTGTCGCGGTATCTACATAGCACAGTGTTTCACACGCGACTCCGCCTATCACCATAGTGCACCGTAGATTATCATAATATATTCACAATCCACAACACAGTGTAAACGTATTAGCTGAGTATAGTTTCTGTGCAGTATCTCTTTTGCCTTTCTTGCTTCTTAGTGACAGTATTACGTATAGTTTAGCAAGTGTGTATTTTACCTAATTCAAATAATTTTCACGTTGTATAGACTCACTCTTCTGTTAGAACTAGTAGCAGAACTCTCAGAGAATTCTGTTTCAATTGTTGACGTATTCATATTAATATCGTATAGTTCTGACCTTTGCGAAATCTTTCTGGTTTCTTTTTCGAAAGATGAGGAGTCGCAGGGAGGCGACTCTACAGTACCGTTTTTGACTAACCAACTAACAACCAGTATAGACTCTTTTTTTTCTAAGAGTTAGTTGATAGTTCTAGTCTTGTTTTTGCCATACACTGGCGAGGGTTAGTTAGCAGCATGGATCTTTGTCTTGATGTTGTTGAAAGTGAAGTTCTTAGACAGCCCTTACCCCCATCTCTCTCTCTCTCTCTCTCTCTCTCTCTCTCTCTCTCTCTCTGTCATTTTTTTTTAAACAAGAGACGGTCTTTTTGAGACAGTTTAACTAACTTCAAACTAACCATGAACAGTTCTGAGAATTGTTTGACTATTTTTTTCAACAGATTCAGTGTAAACTTCTTTTTTTTAATCTCTGATGTCCTCCAGGTTCCCTCTGGTACAGATTTTTGTAGATGCGAGGGAAGAGAAGATGGGTTTCTAAGGAACACATCACTTAATGTCTCCCCCCCCCCCCAAAAAAAAAAAAAACAAAAAAAAAACGAGCTGGGGAAGAAGATTTATTTTTGAAGCCGGACGATCGGAAAAGAAAGGGAAACTCAAATAAATGTACGGACAGCAGCAGCGTTTGTGATACATCATCATGATTTATATGATTAAAAGCAAAACAAAACAAAACAAAAAAATCAGAGAGAGGATGACAATGACAATGATCCTTTATTTATCAACGGTAAAGCAATTGGCACAATTACCATTTTCAAACTTGCCGTTGCTACTCTAAATTACAAAAGAAAGAAAAAGAAAAAAGAAAAAAAAAATCAAGCATTTAAAACTGACAAGAAAAAAAAATGATGGGAAATAAGATCAGGAGCATGGTAATTCTGCAGCCCTCTGATCAGAGCTTTGAAAAGCGGAGCGGTTTTTTTATTGAAAAAAAACAACAAATTTTTTAGGGGTGGGGGAGTCCGGGAGGGGGGGGGGTAGAAATTTTGAAAAGAAAAGAGAAATTAAATATATGTACAGTCTAGCAAAGTTGCATGGGCAACAACAGAGGATAATTACACGCCGAGAGAAAAGAGGAGGTGTGTTTATGTTACACACAGAGAGAAGGTTGTCCAGTGGGTGATGTAGGTGTGGTTGGTGTTGTAGTGGACGGGGCGTGGTCGGAGTGGTCCCCCTGGTCACCTTGCTCCCCCGACTGCCAGCAGCACCGGACCAGGTCATGTGATAGTCCTACTCCAGCCAATGGCGGCCAGTTTTGCTTTGGCGCCAAGAACCTTGAGTCGGCCAATTGCACAGGGGGCATGTGCCGAGGTAGTCACAATCTTTTATCGTTTTTGGTTTTTTTGGTCTTGGCTTGTTCGCCGCTTCTTGGGTTTGCCGCAAAAAAAAAAAAAAATGAACATTAAAGGCTGATTTGGCTTCACTAACTAACCGCCCAACTTCACTAAGAGTTATGGGTTTAATTTTGCACCTTACCTTTTAAGAAGTAATTTATATGTGTATGAAAATTATGTCTCACTTTTCACTGAACACTCAGGACGCAAAAGCTGCTTTTGATGTAAAGCTGTAAATTGATTGTGAAACTATCCTGTCTTTTATTCTTTATCATTACTGACAGTTCTTTCTGTCTACCTTCTAACTGTGATCAGTACATTTAACTCTGTGTCTAGTTTAATTTCCACACCATTTCTCGATTTATAATTATGGTTTCAGTTTTCAGTTCTTTAACTCTCTTGGGGCATGTCTGTTGTCTACAGACTTGTATTCCCTTTTTAGCCAAACCAGCTTTTGGTGTTACTAGATCTTTTCTTTATACTTTTGCTTGCTTTGTGGGTTCATGTGCATGGTGTCCCTTTTTTTGCATGCTCATGCTTTTTGTTCTGACCTGGTTTGGTTTTGAGTTCTTTTCCCTATACAGCCTGCTGTGCATGTTTGCATGTTTTGTTGCATGTAGATTTGTTGTTTTTTTCTCTTTTTTTCCTTTTTTTTTTTTTTTTTTTTCTTTTTCTCTTTCTCTCTACAGCCTTAAAATAAACATTAATAAGAACGCAGGAATCATGCACTCAGACACGCGAATGTTCCACCCAATACGAATGTCACATTCTATTGCACGTCTGTGAACTACACATCATCAGAAAGAAACGGGTTGAAATCACCATTTGAGAGCCCATTTCAGTGATGGTCGTTATGCATTGAAGTGTGACAGAATGTAATGCATCTTTGAAGCTTGATATGGTGCTTTTTGTTGGTTCATATACAGAGGCATCAGTATCCATGTAGCGTGAAACTGATTGTAGCATCATTATGTATTACGTTTGAAACATTTTCACGATTAGGATTACTAGTGAACCGGATCCGTTCAGGTTGTCTGGTGTGTATGAAACATTTTCAGTATCAGGCCAAGACACCAAATCCCTAAACATTACCTACTGGCGTTTCTGTAGGGGCACGATAAAGTTTAAGGAGTATAACTAGTTGTGAGCGGTGGTCTAATAGGTAGTGCGTCGGACTTAACCGCTGCGCTACTGAGCGGCCGTCACCCCTGTCACGGCGAAGCTTTGGTTCGAGCCCACGTCGAGCTTGTGATATGTGAAAAAGTTTTTTTTTTTTTTTTTTTTGCTGGCTATCGGGCTCCTCATCGGGAATTTCTCTCCGGGTTATCCGGCTTTACTCCCCCAGTAACTGAAATTTAAAAAAAAAAACAGGATAGATAGCCTGTTGGGTGGCGCTTCCAAATTTCCCGAATTTCCCGAACGGGACAATAAAGTAGTTTGGGTTTGTTTTTTGTTTTTTTTAATGTCATAATTATGTGTAGTGTAGGAAGGTTTGACAGGGTGTTTTGGCCTCTAACCCTGTTCACAGTATCTGTTACGTACCGCCGAAACAAAGCTGTCTTGAATTTTCAAGGTAGAGCTTTGATATTAAAACAAAATTAAGAACTTCGGCGAATGTAGCATGAGACCAAAATGAACATGTAGAGCAGATCCGTTACAGAATCGTCGTTCCAGAATTATCGTTACAGGATGGAGATATTAGTTCCTGGTGATAATTCTTCACAGAATTCACGTCTAGACTGTTGTGGTCAGATCTAAACGGAACGCTACGGGGAAACAGACCGTGCTTCGGCCTGTCGTGTACTGTTAACGTTAGTCTGATTGGCTGAATCACGGCTTGGGCGTTAATCTGATTGGCTGAGTCACGATGTTGAGATCTGACTTCGGACTGCTAGATGTGAACTGAAAGCTGAGTTTTATCGAAATAAAGTGCACAAAGTAGCGCCAAGAGCAGGCTGCTTCTTATTGGTCACTGAGATGGTGGCAACACCAAAATAAGACAGGCGGCACTGTGAAAGTTTACACCCCATACCGTCATGCGAGAAAAGGCGTAGGCACCTATCAAGCCCATGACGCTTAGGCTGTTTTTCCGAGACGACGGTACCCCTTGTCATAATTTCTCTAGAAAGTCTTGTTAGGATTCTGGACTTTTAAAGTTCTTGTCGTCGTCGTCACCTAAATGTTGGTTGAGTGCAAAACCACTTCGCTAGGAGCTGAACCAGCCATATATACTCTTTCTCTCTCTCGCTCCCTCACTTTTTTTTTCTCTTTTTCTTTTTTCAGACATTAAATTTTACTTTGCCGAGCGTCTGTTAGGTGTCCCAGACCGTCCGTGTCATACGATACACTTCAACAGGACAGTCGACTGTGTGAAACTTCCCCCCTTTACCTGTAGCAGCCAGCATCAATCATTTTTACCTGAGAGGCGGACGGTTCGGTCTCAAGCAGACACCGGCAACCCAACATTCGGCACAGTTGTTTACACAGCCACGGTTCAGGGGGGTCCCAGTATCAATCAGGATTTGTTTTCACCTGTCATTTTTTTTCTCAGACGGCAGGTGGTGGCCATGGAGCCTCGCATTGTAGCGGGAACAAAAAGTCATAATCTACTGGTCTAGATTCATTTCAAACGGGACCCGTGGAACGGTGTCAAACATTTTTTTTTCTTTTCCTCGAGTCGAGTCAAGATCCACCTTCCATTCTCTGTAACGCCTCCTCCCCTCCTCCTCCCCCTCTCCCCTCCCTCCCCCCCCACCCCAGGCTCTTGTACCCCTCCCTCTTCGTCTGAGACCCCCTCCCCTCCAGCCTCAGTGTTTGTGACACTGACAAAGCAGTTAGTCATGTGGCATTTTTTTTTTCATGAAGCCAGGAACGAAAGAGACCAACCCACGCTGTCAAGGCTTTTTGTCCAGTGTTCTTTGTTAGTCATGCGTAATATTCGTCAAACAAAAACCACAAAATAATGTGAATCTAAGAGACGATTTCATTTATCCATTTTCACATTGCTCCCCCCCCCCCCCTCCTTACACACACACACTTTCATTGTCATTTTGGGGGAAAAAAGGCCTAAGTGTCATGGACTTGCTGAACACGTAAGCCCTTTTAGCGTTTGATAGAAGACTGGTCGTAGTAACTGTTGGTGTAGAAAATAGAATTTCTAATTTGTTGATATTGCTCTTGAGTGTCATATTCTTCAGCCGATAAGGCGGGATAAGATACATGAAGGAAAGAGATCACGGTGAGGTTGGGGGGAGGGGGGTGTCGAAATCTTCTAAACTGCTCTCAGCAACAAGGACGTGTTTAACGTAGTGCCAGTGTCAGCTTCAAGGGGACGTTACACATTGGGCGTACAGGATTATTGCCCCTGCACTCAGCACAACTCTCCGGGCTTTTAGGGTTGTTGTCGGTCTCTAGTGGTTGATGGATCCGAGAGAGTCCGCGCTGTTTGCTGAATGGACGTATAATGGACATTAATTCATGTTACATGGATGAGTACGCGTCCCCTAGCGCGCTGGGCAGGCCGGGACGCCCCACGTCCGCCATAACTGACACAAGTCTCGTGCACCTGCAAGGTGCTGCCCCCTACCTGCTGTTTTGACACGGGGGCATAATCAAGGGGGCATAAATCAAACTTGGCCGATCCTGCAGTTTGGAGGAATCTTTTCTGATAAGAACTGACCATGCCTAGATGGTGTGGAATGACCACCAAAGAGCAGCTCTGTTGGCAGGTAGACCAGGCTAGATACGCCGTACAGGTGAGCAGATAGACGGCGTAGGGGAGGGGGGGGGGGCGTATCATGGGATCATGGACGATGAAGAGGAGGATGAGAGCGATGATGAATGGCGGGAGATGCAGCTGGGATGGCCCGCCGTCGTTAGACCATTAGCTGTTGAGGGAGTAGTGCCCAGTGCTTTGTTGGGTTTGAACTTCAGGCCTGACGGATTCCCGTGTTTATCGACAGCTGGTTGGTCGCCGGTGAAATCGCTGGGCAAACAAAAGAGGCTGTAGTTTCTAAACCGCTTCTGCAGCTGACTAACGCAATTCGAAAGTGAAAAGAATGTTGTGTCACACACACGCGCGCACAGAGAGAGAGAGAGATGCGTGCGTGCCGGCGCACAGAGAGAGAGAGAGAGAGAGACTGACTGACTGACTGAAACTTTATTTTCAAGGATGAGATAATAGACGCCTAAGTCTCTCTTACTATCTGTCGTTGGTACACTAATAAACATACAAAATGCATCATCCTCACCATTATCAGCACACACACACACACACACACACACACACACACACACACACACACGCACGCACGCACGCACGCACGCACGCACGCACGCACGCGCACGCACGCACGCACGCACACACACACACACACACACACACACACACACACACACACACACACACACAACCACGCTCGTGCACGCGCCAACTGACCAGCGCTGAGAGAGAGACAGAGACAGACAGACAGACAGAGAAATGACCTTTATTTGACAACGGTAGAAAAATTGTTAGTCTGCAGGCCAGGTTTCGAACTGGCCCGTGCTGGGAACGAAAATGCGAACAACCAAAATACCGAAAGGCAGAGAGAGAGAGAGAGAGAGAGTTCCATTCTTAGAATTTCAGACGCTGCTAGCTATCACGCCAACGCATTTCTGAAATGGTCAGTTTAATCTGGGCACGTCACGATCACTCAAAAAGTCTCGGACGGAAAACTTTTTCTTTTTTTTTAATTCTCCACTCCGCCGGATCTTTTTCCGTTGACACCTTTTTAAAATCTCAAGGTAACGCAATCTGTCTGGAACCCCCACCACAAAAAGAAGCCGTCCCCTTAATGAGGGTATAAGGCTTCGTTTAAGGTTGCAATCTGTCGGGAAGGTTTAATTTCAGACGCAGGGAGTTTTAATTTCGGAAACAGTGTCCGACGGTAATTGGGAAATGGGGCGAGGGACAGGAGTGCGAACCTTTTCAGCAAGCGTCTAATAATGAGAAACTGGGGTTGATGTCTTCCCTGGCACTTCTGTCCGGGGGGAGGGGATGTGGGAGGGGCACCCGGTTCCCTCGACACCTTTCACTTTTCATTACTATAATTAGACCTGACACTTGTGCATCTTTTTTTTTTTTTTTTTCCTATTTCTTTTTCTGATGGAGCTGTCTTAGTCATGTGACCTCTGGGACTGGCTCCTGGCTCATTAGTCTTTGTTTTAGCCCCTAATCTTACACCCCCCCCCCCCCCCCGCCTCCACCTCCCACCCATCCCCCACATGCCCATCCCCACTTCCATGTCCCCGGCCTCCCCCACCTGTCATCTTAGTTTCGCAATTCACAACTGGCTATGCTCAAAGCTGTCATGTCCCAGGCCTTCTGTCTTTAGTGTTGAGTGTCTAGAGTTTAACAAACAGTTGTCAGATTTTTTACTTTTTTTCCTTTAGTTTCGCCCCCGTTTTCTTTTGTAATATTTCTTCTTCTTCTTTTTTTTTTTTCTTCTTTTTTTTAACACATCACGTCACAGCCTAAAATGGTGTTGATTTGGAAATTCTCCTCCGATTTTTTTCTGTCCTTTTTGTGTTTCTTTCTTTTGCACAATAAGTTTGGGTTTTGTCCTAGACTAAACGTCATATTTAATTAACCTATTGGATTCGATTTTGACTTGGGTCTGAATTTACTTGGATCTGAATTTTATTTTCATTTTGACTTGAATCTGAATTGATTTGCTCCATGCTTTGTGCTGTCAAGTCTTGACGTTTGAAATTTCAGAGCGCAGAGATCTAACTCCCAGTAACCCCTCAGCAAATGATAGGACTGAGAGCGAGGGTAAGGATAGAGCTGTTTGGGTTTTCTGCTTGCTGTGTAGATGAGAAATTTACAAAATGATCGTGATCAGCCCTTTTAATTTCCCAATGTCGTTCGTCACCTTCAATGTAGCGTCGTCAAAGACATGTTTCTTACAACCAGGACACGATGTAAATTAAAACTGGCATGCAATTTCGTAAATTTAAAGCCTGGAATTTTTTAATCCATAAGTTTTGATATATCTTGGGCAATGCTGAAGATTTCTTCAAGATTCTTGATTGTTTTTGGCATGTGAGTTTCCATTATATTGACTCTGAGCATGCTGCACGCGATGAAAGATGTAATCAGATATATACAGTACAACCGAGCGTTAGACAAGACAAACAGCAATAGTTTGAATGGTATTAGAACATTTGAATTAAATGTTCTTCTCCCGACCCTCCTTCTGTACGCCCTTCATCCCTTACCAGCTTTTCCCACCTCCCCAGTACCTCGGAGATAAATAGCAATGCTTTCAAAGGTATTGGAATAGTTAATGTCCCCCCATACCCACTTTCTACACGCCCCCTTCATCCCTTGGCAAGTTGCACCCCATTCCCACCACCTCACCCCATCCACACACCCACCCCCACCGCCACCCCAACACCCTTCTTGCCTTTTTGCGGGCCACATTTCATGCACTGTTGTCCAAATTTTCCTGTCTCATCGTCGCGTAAATCTTTTTACTTTCATTCATTTTTCAGAAAGGTATAGTGCTTTGTGTGTGTGTTTTCCCGATGAGAACTTCCTTTCATATTTGTGTCATATCTCTCTGTGTGTGATAATTGTCATACTGCGTTAAACTCGAATAAGCATAGGCCCAAATCTCCCCTTTTTGCAGAGTCGCAATCTATGAAACCAGAAGTGACGAAGTCTGAGAATGGTATGTGTGGAATTTATCTCTTGAATATCATAATTATCTATCTATCTTTACTTTGAAATGTATAATCGACAAGTACTCGCCCATTAGAGTTTAATTGTATTTACCCTGTGTAGTGACAGCTTGGTGACGGATTAGCTGACGAACTCGCGACTAAACTGAAGAGGGGAACATGAAGATTGAAACACTTCACAAGGACTTGATTTGTGCTCCAAAATCCACAGAATCATCAACCAGCAGAACTGACATTTTGGACATCGTATGACCACGACATGCTGTTGAAAATAAAAGTCGTTCTGTTGTTATAAAGATTAAGGGAGACAGTTCTGTGCACTAGCAAGACTCAACTATGGTCCCCATGGTAATGACCTTCCACAGTGATGTGGTAATCAGACTGCTCTAACATTAAAATCAGTGGAAGAAGGGCTTATCAAAGTCATGGCACTAAGATCCTTTCACCTAATGACAGAAGTACTGCTCCGGTTAAACGATGTAAAGGAAAAAAAAGTCACTGGTTGATTCTGTGGAATCCGGCGTAAAAATAAGTCCCTGTGGTTGTATTGACTTCACGGTTCCTTGAAATCGCACGGTTGACTGCGTGGCCCCTTTGAATGGCACATTCTGCAAACGAACGTGAACAACTGCATGTGTGGTTGAACGTGGGTAGCAGACAGATACATGCTTGTTGCTGCTCATTGCACATTCATGATGTCCTCTTGTGCCCGTGCATTAATAAATCTTAATTTAAAAAAAAAAATGTTGCTGCACGTAATAGGAGAATGAATCGCTTAGTGGATCGTCGGCATGAACTAATCCAAAACTGCATTTTAGAGTTTGAATTTTGGCAAGGAATACTAACATTTTGCTGTTGGCCCCCCATCTCAAGGGACTTTAGTTTCCCAATATTAACAGCATGCTACAGTGCCCTTTCGCACACAGGTTACTGTTTTGCCCCCCGGTCGTACAACAATGAGTCACGTGGGACATGTCACGTGGTGTATGATTTAATGCGGGATGATTGTTTCTCTTTCGTCTAGACGTTACGTGTTTGTCAGTCTCGTCTGTCACGTGGTATTGATGTATGTGCTCGTTCTGGCGCTGTGTATCCTGGTGTGGTAAATGTCGGTGTGATGGTCTCGTCAGTCTGTCTGACTGTTCGTCCGCCAATTGTCTTGTCTGTTAGCAGCGAGGCTGACTATCTTATCTGCCCTTTCACAATGGTTTACGTTTTACTCGAACTTCGGAACTGAAGACAAAAAAAAAACAAAAAAAAAACATACTGACTATCAGACTGCAATGTGCACACGGGCATGGATGACAGAAATTTCGGAACAGATGTTCTCCAGTTCCAAAATAGAAGCTTTTTCTAGCGTAGAACCCAGTTGGGACAGACTTAGGGTGTGGGGGAGTAGGGGGGGGGGGGCTCTTTCTGACAGCCAACTGAGCAGTCAGTCACTAGTTATCAGGCGCGGTTATCTCCCCTAGCTCCCCTCTTCATCCTGAACCCCCCACCTCCATGTCTTGGACCAGGAGTCGGGTCAGATGGAGGCTGATAGACCTCGCCGTTTCTCTTGATGTCTGTGATTGGCCGTCAACGACTCTGTGGCACATGCTACTGGCTGCTGCTTATCGGGCCCTAACTGGGATTTGGCGATGAAAACCTGAAATTAAAGAAAGAACGGAAGGCGGAGGAAGAGATAGGGCCAGAAAGAGAAGCAAATACCACACAAAAAACGTGTTTTCCTGAGAAAACACAGCTGAGCAGAAAATCAACACAACGGCGGCCGTGTAGATGTTTTGCATGGTCATCGAAATCGTTACAGTGACGTGCTTCAAGTTGGTTGGGGAAGGGGGGGGGGGGGGGTACACAATTTGTACAGCGCACGTGTATCCCACGTTTTTGACTCTTTTTCGGTTTTGACTCTTTTTCGGTTGTAACTCTTTTTCGGTTTTGACTCTTTTTCGGTTTTGACTCTTTTTCGGTTTTGACTTGACTCTTTTTCGGTTTTGACTTGACTCTTTTTCGGTTTTGACTCTTTTTCGGTTTTGACTCTTTTTCGGTTTTGACTTGACTCTTTTTCGGTTTTGACTCTTTTTCGGTTTTGGCTCTTTTTCGGTTTTGGCTCTTTTTCGGTTTTGGCCTTGTGTGCGAAAACCAGGCAAGATTAACGGTTCCTTGACGGCTCTTACTGCAGCAAACACGAGTATAATCAAAGTGCAACACTCCCACTGAGCTAAATTTAAATCTGAATCCCACTGAGCCAGAATTAAATTTAAACAACAGATTCTGTACGATCTAATGGGTGGGAGGTCTGAAGTTAAAGAACGGATGAGACAAGGGACGGGGGATGCCAGTGGGGGGGGGGGGGGGGGGGGGGGGGGGCTAGTGGTGGGGGGAGGGAGATTTAGCCAGTAAAAAAGATTTAGAGGAACACGAGCACTGCCGAGGGACAGACGTATTAATTCCTTGCCCAAAAGAACCATTTGTGTAGTAATGGAAGAGCGGTCATTAGTGCAGTGAAGATGGCTTTAATTGCCTGTGCTCACTTCCACATTGGCCTCTCGAGACAGAGAGACAGGAGAGGGTTGGAGGTAGGGGGGAGACAGGCGTGGAAGGCTAAGGCAAGGGAACAGCAGAAGAAAGGCAGAGGACGAGTAGAAGGTGTGAACCAAATGGGAATCGCCTTTTTGCGCAACTGCTGCTTTTTGCAGGTCTGCAAAAAGGAAAAGGGCCCCTCTCTCTCTCTCTCTCTCTCTCTCTCTCTCTCTCTCTCACACACACACACACACACACACACACACACACACACAGCGCGTAGGAGATTAGAGAACAACGCAAATATGCACAAAACTGTCCTCCTCTCGCTGATTTTTTTTTTTTAACAAAAAGTTTATAGCTTCTGTAATCATGTTTCCCTCCTTGTATTGTATGTACAGACTGGCCCAGTCTAGTGTAGCGAATCGTTGCCTCGCTGAGTGGGTGTCTGCAGACAAAAGAAACCGCTGTTTGAATTTCCCATTGATCTTTTCTTTCTGTCGCCTCGACCTTTCACGAGGGAGAAGAAGTCCCATGAAAAATTCACGTTGCCCAATCCAGCGTAAGAAGCTTTAAAGCTTCGGGCACAATCAATGTTTCAGCAGGAGAAGATGGGTCGAGTTGAGAGTTAAGTTCTTTCTTCCTCTCCTTGTTTTCACCCAGGTTGAAAACAGTTAATAGGCTTATCGCTCGGAGAGTTACAATCTCGATGTCGTTACAGTTTCAGCACAAGAGGCAATTCCTCTCAGTGCTTGGTGTGTACTTGGTTTGAGTACATGGGAAGGCGGGATTTAGTAGAATGGTTTGGCTGGAACGGGAAATGGGGTTGGGGCAGACGATGAAATTAGAGTAGTACTTTGAACGAGGGTCCACGAAAAACGGAAAACTTCCCTGTACATCAAGAACACCAAATTCCAGATCTGGCAGCCATGTCCACACTACACAGATGAAAAAAAAAAAATCATTGATAGGGCGAACATGTTTAGCCGGCCCTTGGCTTGAGACCTTTTGGTTCCTAACACAATAGCGCCAACAAAATACGCTTCCAGTCGTCTTGAAAATGGCTTATACCCCTTTCAGATCCGTGTCACTTCGGCCCTTTTTCACATGACGACAGAACAACGATGTATCTCCAGACCGCGGGCACTGGTCAAGCTGTCCTTGTTGTAGGAATAAACATTCCTCTGATCGCCTTGGGTCGGGAACACCCTGACCCCGCCCTAGGTCATGTGGAGATGGTCAGCACTGATGTTGTTGGATCATCAGTTTGTCCTTGGTGGTCACTGTAGTCCCAGCTGGCAACAGACGGGCAGCTGGCAGCAATAACTTCTCGTGAAGGTTTACCGTGATCTGGAAAATGGTCCTAAGGGTCGTAGATTTGATAGGCGCTTAGGCGCTTTTTCCAGGTTACGGTAGAGGTTCTTAAGGGACAGTTTTGCTGCATCGGGACATTGACTGTGAGACGAGAGACATTTTATGGGTTTTGGTCTTGTTGGGGTTGGTCAGTGCAGGGGTGCAATCCATTACACCAGTCTTGCAATTGTAAATCCCTTTAGTTGTGATGCCTTGTCTTCTAAGTCTGCTGGACACGTGTCCGACACTTTGCCTTCAAAGAAGTGAATCAGTCAGTCAGTCTATCAATCAATCAATCAGTTTCTGTGTTTGTCCCGTCCTTTGTGTGTCTTCCTGTACTGAATAGCTGTGTAAGCGCCGCAGCAGTTTAACTAAGCACTCTGGGGAACATTGCATATATATATATATATATATATTTTTCTAATCGACACTTAAAACTGTTTCTTTTCCTTTACCCACAAACTTGTACAATAACTGCATAAGGTGCATAGACTGCATGGTATTGCTACCGACTTGTTACTAACATACCAGCTGCTTGGCGTTAATAAAATCTGTTATTTACCTGGTGATGGTTTTATCTTGGTAGTCTACCGCTAGGCATATACAGGGTTTGCCTCTTACGTGAATCTAACATTGCCAGCTGATAAAAGTGCTACAGCTTCCAGGCTAAAAACTAGTGTGCTGTATTTGCTAGCTGTTCTTCGTGTACACGGTAGTCCTGAGTGTTTTCATCGAACGTGCCCCCATCGTTCCTGTATAGAAAGGAGTAGCGTTCAGAACACAGTCTTCGCACTCATGATACAGAGCTATGCAAATGGTACAGCATTGCATCTTGATTTTTTTTTTAAAAATCTTTACCCCGTCTTACCATGTTTTTTTAGATTGTGCCCATTTATGTGTATACAAAATACTACTACTGAGTACTGTGCCCGTGTCTGTGTGTACGAGATCTTAACGGTTTGTCCGTGTCTTTGTGCACGATATGAAGACTCTCTTTGCCCACACTACGAATACGGGATATGAAAAAAATTATGTAGTTGCCTGTGTCTGTACGAGGTCGTAAAGCTGCTCCCGTATCTGTTTGAACAAAGAAATGTCTTTGCCCATGTATGTACAAGATACTAATAGCGTGCCCATATCTGTGTACGAGACATTGTGATGTGCCTGTGTCTGTGTGTACGAGATACTTAGAGTGTGTCATTGTCTGTGTGTACGACACAACGTGATGTGCCCGTGTCTGTGTGGATGAGATACTGAGAGTGTGCCGATAATCTATGTACGAGACATTGTGATGTGCCTGTGTCTGTGTGTACGAGATATTTAGAGTGTGTCATTGTCTGTGTGTACGAGACATTGTGATGTGCCTGTGTCTGTGTGTACGAGATACTAAGAGTGTGCCCGTGTCTCCAGCAGCCAGTCGCGCGGAGGAGGACGACAACATCCCGCTGTACGTGGGACTGTGTGTGGCGGTGGCCGTCATCATCATCGTCATCATCCCTGTCATCGTGCTGCTCAGGCGGAAGAACGCTCAGCAACAGGGAGTCTTCGACATGGACAATGGACAAGGTGAGGATTGACTTCGTTTCGATTTTTGTTGTCGCCGGTTTTTTGTTGTTGTTGTTTGAGGGTGTCAGCGGACGGTACGAATTCAGGGGTAATGTGCTGGCTGGGTTGTCGCTTGGTTGGTTGGTGGATTGTTTGGTTGTTTTACTTGAATGGGTGGTTTGATAATTGTGTGCGAATAGGAGGCTGTTTTTCTGTTTTGTTTTGTTTGTTTGTTGTTCATGAGGGTTTTTGTTCTGTTTTGTGTTCTTTTGTTTTTGGCTTTTTTTCTGATTGTTTGTTTCCGTGTTTTTTGTTTTTCTTGTAGTTCTTGTTCCATACAGCAACCGTTTCATTCAGCGTAATATAAATTTCATAACATAAGTTTTATCACCGATACAGCGATAAGGATAGGCCTTGAGAGAGAAATAAAAAACAAAAAAAACGCTCAATTACCTCCTAGAGGAAAGGCCCCTGTCACATTTACAATTTACAACCGGTAGAGAGAGAGAGAGAGAGAGAAAACACAACAAAAACTCAAAAAATGCTGAAGCTGGTTAAAAGAGGTTTTCGTCTTTCTTAATACTTAAGAATGCTTCGTTGACCATTTTCTTCACTCGCAGAACTGGAGCTGCTGCTAATGTGTGGAGAAGTGGAACAGTAAGTGTGGGTGAATTAGATTAAGCTGCCTCTCAGACTAAATCAAGATTCCCACGGCGTGCCAGTCAACTACTCACTAATAACCGCGGAACGACTTACGGACCCAGCAATTAGGTTAGCGAAATTAAGGACTCAAAACACCGTACTTTTTCGGGTCTGTTCTGGTAAATTTTTTATGACAGTCTACCGCTAACGTGATTGTGTAGGTGATCAAAGACGTCTCGAGACTGTAAATGTTTTTGTACGCGGTCGAATTTTTGCACCGTTGATGAAAGTGAAACTCGGGCAATTCCCTTGATGTTTAGCCTCATTATTAACGCATCAGCCTCGCTTTCATCTGTATTCTGTGCATTTTTAGACATCAGAGACAGGAACCTTTGTTTATGGACCTAAATCATCCCAGTACTCTGTAAATCTGAAGAGGCACTGTGTATTGTTGAAGAGAAGGGGGCAAGACTTTTGTTTGTGGATCTAAATCAGCCCAAACTATCAACACGCTAACACTAACTACAAACACAGCGTGAAGAATGACGCAAACTGATAAACGATTTCTGGAAGATGTTCACGAGCGAATGGCCTTGGCGAGAAATGCCTGGACGTTTCCATCCGTACGGAGCGTCGGTGAAAGTTTTATTGCCCCCAAGGCATGGCACAAACCCTGCCCACGAATCTGTTTCGCAGCTTCCGAACTGGCAGTAAAAGCGGCCATTATGCCCAATTAGGCAGCATCATCCGTCGGTGAAATGACCGTTACGGGGCAGCTCCCTGTCCCTCCCGGTCTCTCCTATCACCTGGGCGAGGTGGGGGACGGAGGTCTGGGGGGTGTCAAGACTTATCACCTGGGAAGCCGATAACCCACGTGCTGTCGCCCCCCCCCCCCCCTCCAGGCTCAGTTGTGTTGCGGCGTTGGGTCATCGCGATCTTCCAGGATTTAATCTTTGAATCACAACCAGTCCCACGCCGTTGGCTCGGTCACGGCGGAAGCCCTAGTGCCTTAGAGCAGTGTCAGCCTTCGGCTTTCATTTACATCGAACAGTTCATGCAGAAGCATTTGTAGACCTGTCTATGCTGGGATTTTATTCGCGGGCATCAAGGGGGATCACTGATGTGGCTTGACGCGGGAGTGCATTCCCCTGCATGAACGTCAAGTGTTATTGCTGTAGATTGGCATAATGATGGTGGACACTGGGCATTTGGTTTAGATCACTCAGCATATAAAAACTATTGTTATAAAGATTACGTTCTGGATTGCATTGAAACGTGTGCCTCGCAGGTTTTGTACTTAATGTTGTCCGTCACTTTTATAACCCTCTGTTCCTCCGTGAACACCTTAACGCAAAGCCGACTAAATACAACAATATAAATTACGTTTACACGCTGCAAGACGATTTTACTCTTGATTACAATCATAAAGTATGGTATACTTAAACAGTTTGTTATTAAAAAAAGAAGGGGAAAAAACTTCTTCTTTTTTTTTCTTTTCTTTTTTTTTTTTGCATTTTCAAGGATTTTACTCTGGGTAGCAACCATAAAGCATCGTATGCTCAAACAGTTTGTTTATACAATCAGCAAGTTTTGCATTTTCAAGGATTCGTTTTTTGTTTTTTTTTAATTTTCACTCAAAACACAGCTTTAATCCGTAGATGACATATTATAGTTCATAGTGTTGCCAGATGTCTATACTGCTTTCAGACCTATTCTTGTCAAAATCTACTCATCATTAGGCTTTCAAAGGGACGAGCAACCTTAAAAAATCGGATAATGATATAAATTATTGATTTAAACAACAACATGATCGGATAATGATTTATTATTTAAACAACAACAGAAACGGACAGTTGATAGTAGCAAAGATACAAAACATCCCTCATTGTTCACTGGCACTGATTTTCTGCTGGCCGGGCACACACACACACACACACACACACACACACACACACACACACACACACACACACACACACACACACACACACACACACACACACACTCTGACCCATTTTATCTTGAATCTCAACCCACACTGCCCCCTAATCATGTACCTACATGTCAACACTTTCTTTATTCCACACAATCCCCTGACCACTAGGGGGCGGCCCCTCAGGGACTGAAGCTTCCCATGCGGGATGCGGGCCTTTGCTGACATAACCGGCAAACTGGCAAGCGAGGGTGACGTGGGCTTATCAGATTCCTAGAGATGCACCCTTAATCGCATCATCGCCCCCGATAACGTTGTAACGTCAGACATAGGTATAGTGTAGTGTACTCGACCATTCCCTTCAGGTGTTGGGCAGGTAACAGAGTTTGTGAAGCAACTTGGAACCGGAGGCAACGGGCACCGTATGCAGTAACCCGATAACCCAGTAACTCGGTAACCCTCCCAGTCGCGATCGATGGAGAAGTAAAACAAATACAAGTCTAAAACTAGAGATGCGTAGTGCAGATATAGGTGCCACGCGATTTGAACGAAATGTATGTTTGTTTGTCTGCGTGAAATGTCTACAGGTGTGTGTGTGTGTGTGTGTGTGTGTGTGTGTGTGTGTGTGTGTGTGTGTGTGTGTGTGTGTGTGTGTGTGTGTGTGTGTGTGTGTGGTAGGTTGGTTGGTAGTTGTCGTTGTTGTAGGTGGTGATGATGATTATTGTTTGTTTGTGTTCTTGGTTTTGTTCGTGGTGATGTTGTTCTTGATGATAGTGATGATGTTGATGATGATGATGCAGTGACGATTGTTAAATTGTAGAAATCAGTCAGTTGTAACTTTCAAGGTATTGTTTGAATGATAATGATTCTTGTTTCATGGTCCAACTGTTTTACTGTACTGTGATACATGTTGCACTGATTATTCATTAAATTTGTACCTAAACGGCACCCAGCAGCCTCCTTTCGCTCGCCCCCCCCCCTCCCCCTCCCTCTCCCTCCTCTCCCCCTATAATAATAATATCCCCCTACCTTCCCCCTTACCCATACCTGACAATCCGTCACGATGTGGGTGTCTGAGGTTTCTCACAACCGTTGCTCACTCCGGTTGCCGTAAATTACATACAGCAACCTGTCCTACACCCAGTGAGTGAGACTTTGCGAAAAGAATCTATAGATCCTTTCAGGATGGCCAAAAAAAAAGGAAAGAAACTCAGAAAACACCTTGCTTGCAGTGTGTCTTGGAAGCCGGGGAAAAAAAAAAAGGATTGAGTCACTTTTGATGTGTGATTACTCCAAGGGGGCACCTGGCGAAACTAATTCAGAGATACGTGTCGCGAAGCACACCGGCGATCATGGGGGGAGATTGTGATGTTTCTGCGAGCCAGCCCCTTATCAAAGACGTTACGTTAACAGCAAATGACACACAAGATGATTTAAGTGGGTTTGCAAAGGATGGTTATAAGCAATAGCAGCGCTGTAGCAGCGGTAACGCGGACCTGGTTAGCAGCCGGGATGAAAGGCCGGGGGGGCCTTGAGGTAAGCTTTATCTGGTTGTTTGATCTCGTCTCAAATGGGATATTTCTTCTGCTCTTTTCAGATGCCAGTCAGTCGCTGACAGACGACGAAAAGAAAATTACCAAAAATGGAGGCAAGTATCGTATTCATCGTGACAGGCATGATAGGGCCGCGACAGCACTCTTGTTTGAGACAGTGTCTAATTTGATAGCGCTGGCTCTCAGTCTCAGGGTTTGTTGGGCAGGGAAGGGGGTGGGGGTGACGGGGGGGGGGGGGGTAGGGTAAAAAATAATTTTAAAAAGAAACAAACACGATGACACGACGTGAGCATTGACATTTTAGTTTAAGGCATGCGTGTGTTGCATGGTCGTTATGTTTGACGTTGGAGCAAGTCAGTGTGTGTGTGTGTGGGGGGGGGGGGGGGGACTGGGTTAACCCGTGACAAACCTCCAAGCAGACGGAACCCATCCCCTCAGGACACTTCTGCCCTCATTCCTTTCCCATGTAGGTGTGTCTCGACGAGCATATTTTTGTGTCAGTGATGCTCTCCTGAGAAACCCGTTCATCCAGACAGTCATAATCAGGAGTGCAAAAAACACCTGAGACTGACCTGACCTGACCTGACCTGGGTCTTATGACACGCTTACTGTCTCAGATTATGTCGAAATTATTGTTTGCTGGGGCGTTTTGGCAGCTCAGTGTTTTGCCAGAGAAAGCCCAGATACCCAGCAGCAGTTTGAATCTTGAAAGAAAGTGTGGTGTGGTAATTTGTTTGAGTAATGGTTCTGCAGAGGATTTGAAGAATTTGAACGAGGGATGGGCAGGCAGGCGGATGACTGAGTGAAGAAGAAATATTGATGATGATGAGATGGTTAGCTTAGGGTTCTGCATCCGGCAGAGAAAAGGACGGAGAGAGAGGGAGAGAAACAGGGATGTTGCTGACAACGAGGCACGTCGTATAGGTGTCTCTTTCCTTTTCAAATAACTTTCCCTGCAAAACAGAGAAAGTTTATTTGACAGCGTCAGAGATTCAGCTGTTTGAATTCTGCTCGGTAGGAGCTAATGGGAAAGGCGAGTTGGTGGTGGGAATCCAAAGGGGGGGGGGGGAATCAAAAACTGTCATCAAGGGAGAAAACGGCAGAGGAAGTCCCCCCCTCCCCCATCACACACACACACACACACACACACACACACACACACACACACACACACACACACACACACACACACACCCCGGCCAAGGAGTATCGTAAACCTATCCCCAGGCGGGGTCACCAGTGTGCCTGGACCTCCGAACAAGCGTAATGACCCGACACGGGAGAAAGCAGCAGACGTTGTAACGGGCCATGCAGCGCGAGACCAGGGTCCCGATCACATGCATTACTGCACACAACCCTGCACCCTGCCCCGCCCCTAATCAGCCATGATGGCCACCATTCACGGGCACCCATGCCCTGCAGGTGCAAAGGGCTCCCGCGACAAAAGGGACGGAACCGCAACAAAGGGACGGAACTGCTGGTACACGCGTTGGCAACATCGCCACCAGCCGTAAACCAGCATCAGAACCTCCTTCTCGAGTCCTGCCCCGACTTCCCTTTCCCGACGTCCATTAGGAGGGCATGACCTGGAGTCACCGAGCCCAGATTTACGGACAACACTCTACCGTCAAATTGTAAAAGGGCCTAAGCCCTTTTCAGATCGATGGCGTGAAGGCCCTTTTCACCAAAACGATGACGGCACTGAAGTCTGCGTGCAGCTACTTTGTCAAAGTTGTCCAAAGACAAAACGGGCGTCCTCTGTGGCATTTCCAGCTGCACCTTTGGATGTTTCTAGTTTTTACCACAGGCTCATTCGGAAGTTTACAGCCAGATTTCCAACCGTTAGTGGACCTACATAGTACACCAACAGTTTACTAGCGGGTGCGTGAATCTTCCGTGGTTTAGCGTGGTTTTTTTCTGTCACGAAGACGAGTCCAAAATGAAACACTAGATATTGATTTTAAAAAATAAAATAAAAAAGGTCTGTGTAAATTTGAGGAAATTCCCAAATTCGAACCCACAACCCTCTGGTTTAGCGTCCATTGTCCAAGACACCTGAGAAACGCTCAGCGTTCACGAATGCACACGAAGTCTCAAACAAACTCTTTTCCCATGTACTCTGCCCTGTTTCCAAGACGTCGCTTCGCTTGGAGGCTCCGACAAGAAAGGGAAAGAAAGCGAAAGGGGTGGAAGAAAAAGAAATCTTGCAGCTTCAATTAATCTTCGTTTCACACGCATTGACAAGCTAACGAAGCGTCCCCAAGCAGAAGCATGGGAGGCGGATTAGAAAAATGAACGGGGGACGGCTACTGTGCGGGGCTGTCTTTTACTGCGGAGCTGTCGCATGGCTAATGACCTGCGCAGACTTTTACACCACCTCCTGGTGTGACTCACTGCCATATTCGCTTCAGCCGCTCTTTGGCGGGAACAGTCTCTGGTAGAAGATTAACTCTCAAAGTTTTTGCCACATGCGGGGTATTAAAGAGAAAAAAAAATAAGGACCCTCCTCCCACAAAACAAACAAAAAACCCAAATAATAATTGGCAATAACAAAATCCCCCCCCCCCCCCCAATATTGCTATTCCTTGTTTTGGCTGCTCGCATTGTTCATATCATGTGCAGTCTTTTGGGTTTGTTTGTTTGTTTGTTTTTTTAACAAAATCTCTTAGCTTTCGGGTGATATTTCCATCTTAAATCCCGCGTTCGTGCCCGCAGTTTTTCGTTCTCTTGTTTCATCCAGTATCATCTTGTCTCCAGGACATTCGCGTCAAACGCGTTTTACTCTACACTTCCATGCAATAGTGGGGGAAGGAAAACAAACACTGGTTTAAGCCTAAGAACACTATGCCATAAAGGGTGGAGACTTCAGGCACTTGACCACTGACCTCTGGCAAACCAGGGGTTTGAATTAGCGCGCGTGATGCCTCAACAATACGCAATCGACACACAGAAACAGGACCTGATAACGGACAGCTGGGCAGCGGAGACCAGATATTCCAAAACGTGTCACTTGGCCGTGGTCCGTCATCTCAGTGAGAGCGATGGATGAGTCAGCAGCGGCGTGTCACAATCAAGCCCCTAGTCGGCTATAACGTCTTCATACTTGCTTTTAGAGTCCCTTAATATCAGATTCGGGCCTTTCAAGAGGGCGTGCGCACGCACGCACGCACGCACACGCACACACACACACACACACACACACACACACACACACACACACACACACACACACACACACACTCTCTCTCTCTCTCTCTCTCTCTCTCTCTCTCTCTCTCTCTCTCTCTCTCTCTCTCTCTCTCTCTATGACACAGGCCCGTCGTGGCCTGACGTCTTCACACATGCCCTTAGTCCCTAAACATCATATCATGTAGAGGAGAGAAACGGGAAGAGAGGGGGCGACACAGAGAGAGAGAGAGAGAGAGAGAGACCATACACATGCTTCTAGTAGCGTAACATCTTCACACCCATAACATCACATGCGGGCGATCCGGGAGGAGGACGGGGAAGAGAGAGAGACTCGTCCATTATTATTGAGGAAGGGGGGCGAGACTTGTCCATTATTTTTGCTCGTGTCCAGACCGAAATTAGTATGTTTGTCAAGAGAGCCTAAAAGGAAATTTATATTGTTTGCCGAGTGTCTGGCCATGAGACGACAAAGCGTGGGGGTGATTAGGGAGCCGTGCCGGCTGCCCGGGATGGATGGCTTTGTTTTACGGCAACGACAGCTCCAGAAAGACAAGGCGCTGCTCAAACTGTTGACCCGGCGGATCGGCCCATGAGCTATAGCGCCCGGCTGATAGAAAAAAAAAGTCCCGCTCCCTTGCTTACTGTTTGTATCGAGGCATTGTCTGCGAGGGGAGTGCCAGTGATATGACACCTCCATCACAGATAGTGACTCCATGTTTGCACGACAGATGTACTGCCGTCATCTGAAAAAGGGCCTAAGTGCCTAAGGGATTCGGTGGGTGAAAAGGCCTTTTTTCCTGATGGGCGTTAAGATATTGCTGGGAACGGCTAGCGCAGGGAGGGAATATGACTGTCAGAAGAGCAAAAACAGGAAATAAATTATGGGTTTGAGAACACGAAACGCACCAGACCAGATGGGGCGGATTCTGTATTCGTTGGGTCTCAAAAGAACTGGGGGATATCTGGGTAGGGTGGGAGGTATCTGGGAGGGGTGGGAGATATCTTGGTGCACCTCGGCAACAGAAAGTTAAGCGCAGCCCATGATCTTGTTTGTTTCTGTCGTGTGTTTGCATGGACGCCAAGACCAGTAGACTGAATCAATTTGCTGGGTAAAGTTACGCACCAAATTTGGTTAAACGCGCGCAGGGGTGGGAGAATGAATGTGTGGGTGTGGTAAATTTGTGGACTCCGCGGCTCGGGCGTCTCCAGTATGGGATGACTTAAAGGGAGTTCTATGAGTGTCATTTTCTACGCAAACCGACGCAGTTTTCAAAGAATGACTATATTCACGTGTAATGTCGTTGCGTGCAGATATGCTGTCAGTGCAGCCTGACGTCACACAGACGGTGGTGACTGTGCAACACCAGCAGCACCCCTATCACCACCACAGCGGCACCAACAGCACCAGCAACTCCGCCGACTCGCCCAACAACAACCACATGGGAACGTTGGACAAGGCTCCACCATACTTGCCCCCTGATCCCCCGTACTCGCCAGGCGCCTCGGACCTCAACTCGGACAACCTGTACAGCGTCCCCAACGCCCACTTCCTCCCCTCCCCAGGGGACGTGGGGTCCCAGGGTTACTTGAGCGACGGGAAGCTGACCCCGCAGCATCGTCTGTCGGGGACGCTGGGTCGGCCCAACAAAACCGTCTTCGTGGAGCCGACCGTCAATCACAACCTGAACACGTCCATGGAGAAGCTGGCCATCCACGAGAACAAGGCGGGGCTGCCGCCTCCTCCCCCGGCCCCCGAGAGCCACAGCCGGCCCAACTCCGGACACTCGGACAGTCTCCAGGGCAGTCGGCAGTCCGTCATCTCAGTGCAGCTGCCGGGCAACGTGGACACCGAGGCCGTCACGTGGAGCACGTTCAATTACACTGGAGGTCGCTTGGTGCTGCCCGAGTCAGGTGAGGAGAACGTTGTGTCGTCATGTGCGCGTTGTGTCGTCATGTGCGCGTTGTGTCGTCATGTGTTCGTTGTGTCGTCATGTTCAGATTGTATCGTCATGTGAATATCATTTGTGCTGGCTTTTTCGTGGTTGCCCCGTCTTTGATATCACCCATATGTGATGGAAAAGGACGTTAAACTCCCAAACACCCACACCCATCCACCCACCCACCCGCCTGTATCGTCATGTGACTCTCCTGTCATGTCATGTCATCTCGTTTGTTCTTCTCCCTTCCCCCTATCAACTCTTACGTCATGTGACAAAATAACCTAAGCGTTTATCATATCCATCGCGTTCAGGCGATTATTACCAGTAACAGTAGAGCTGCATCACAGACGATCGAATCCAGTGAATCTATGGGTGTCCTCTAGTGCTTGGAAAGACCTACCGTCCCTTTTGCACAACTCATTGATATATAGGAACACTCTATACGGTCTTTTATGATCCACGCACATCGGTAAATATAGTGCCGATGCTCCCCGCGCCAAACTGCTTTACCTGTCTGCTAGTTTTTGTACATTACTATTATTTCTTCTGTTTGCGCCCATTTGGTGAAACTATTTCCCACGTTTCTTGGCCAGGAGAACTGTTTTCTTTGCCAAAAAACTTTCGATATTACTTCTCTCTTTTTTTGGCCATGATATATCATGTCGTATCGGCCGCACGTACGTGTGTTATCATGCCAGGAGCATATTAGACATAAGGGCAAGGACCTCATCTCCTAATGGGCCATCTCCAGCTGATATATACACGTAATGCGCCGTGCAAATAGCCTCTCTCAGCATGTTTTTCACAACCAGCCAGATCCGAGACTCAGCTTGTCAGAAGAAGCGTTCTGTTCAGTTTCAGTCAAACGAGGTCTTGTGGTTTTACAGTAATGGCTTCATTCTCGAGAATGCTGTACATAATGATCGGTTTGGATGATGTTCAGGTATTTAGATGGGGCAAGTTGTAAGTACGGGAGGGTGGTCGTCAGTTTAATGGGTGACGTACAAGGTCCTCGCTTAGTGGGTAGCGGGTATGCAGAACTGAAAACCGTGACTGAACCGTTGAAAGGGCAGAGCATCAAATGGCGTTCGCGAATCTTCACGCGCTGATTTCTGATTGGTTCTTTCACCAGTCATCAAACTTGAGATCTGACCGACATGGTATCTGTTTACTGTATGTTTCCATGTTGCAAAGAGGTTGTGAGTGTGTGTGTGTGCGTGTGTGTGTGTGTGTGTGTGTGTGTGTGTGTGTGTGTGTGTGTGTGTGTGTGTGTGTGTGTGTGTGTGTGTTTTGTAATGGTATACGTCTTTGCGCAAAGCCAGCCCTACGGTTGATTGCTTCCGTTCAATTCAATTTAATTCAGTTCAATTCAATTCAATTCAATCAAATTTTATTGTTAAACCCATTAGCCCGTCACAGGTAGGCAACCGCATGCCACGAACAATACAGAGGAAAAGAACTCAAGCCATATAACCATGGCATTATCATGCTGTACCACCGCTACACCGAGCAAAGGTTTCTTCTTTTATCAGTTTCGTGTCAGTTTTGGTGAACTGAGACAGCAAGGCAAAAGGCGGGGAATGTAGGATGTATGGCTGTTTCTGCAGCTGTAGGCTAAAAGAATTGCTTCAGGCCCGCATGTATTAACTGGAATCCAAACAGAGAGAACGGTAATCTCTGTGTCGCGGTCAATTTGAGGCAATTTCCTCCGCAACTTTTCAAGAAACCTGCGGTCCTAAATTGTTTCCCGTACACCAGGAAAAGATAACTTTCAGCAGGAAAAGGTAACTTACAGCACGGAAAGATAACGTATCTACGTCGGTGCCAGAACCCTCGCCTTTGAGCGTGGCAGAATAGGCGTCGCTTTGAGAGTCAAGTATAGAAACGGTCGTGCTATGTTTGGCGTGTTCAGCCTGCCGTCTCTTGGCGGTTCAGTCGCGTTCTGAACATTGCCCAACTCCGTACCCTGACTGTCTTTCTGTTGTCTGTGCCCCCCCCAAAAAACACCTTGCTCCTGATTACATGCCATGCTCCGCTTGCAGACAAGTTTTGTCATGTGTGGCATCCCCTTTCTGCCCCGCCAGCGTTGGGGGTTTGTGATCAGCGTTTTTTTGTGTCCTTTTTTTGCCCTGCCCCGTGGCTGTAGCACATCTAGAAGAAAGACACCTAAGCGGTATGGATTTGTCAAGCGGTTGGGCCCTTTTTGCAGATAACGGTAGACATGCATCCCATGTCTTGCCATTCCGTTTACGACTAGCACATATGGAAATAAAGGTATAAGCGCTATGTATTTGCTAGGCGGTTAGGCCCTTTTTCTAGATGAAGGTAGACATGCACCCCATGTCTTTGCATCCAGCGCATCAGGAAAAGAAGGGTCTACCTGCCCATGGATTTCTTAGGCGGTTAGACCCTCTTTGCAAGATGACGGTCAAGACATGCATCCCTTGTCTTACAGCCCCTGTTTACGACCAGTGGGGTATTCCCCTAACATCTGTGCAGGGGGCGAAAGAACATCCCTCCCCATTACTCGGTAATGCAGGCGACTTGATGATGATGAAGGGAACTATTCCCGCGGGACGACAAACACCCGGGTAGCGTTGAGCAATGCGGGACAAACGGTTGATGGAGAAAGAAGCAGTTGCACCCTAATCACTGCCGCATCCAGGACCACCGAGATGGGTATCACTGGGATGGCAGACGGTCTCGAGGTGAAAGCTATGGTTCCTGGATCGGTCTGGCTGCCGCGTTGAGTCAGCAAAGACAGATTCATTTGGCAAGATCTGGCACCATCTTTTGTGGTCGTCTGCTTGGCGACTGTTGAACTCAGCTCTGCGTTGACTGCGCAGTGCGACAAAAAAACAAAAAGAAGAAGAAAGAAAAAAAGAAACATGTACGCACAGTTTCAGCTTCTCTTAAGTGCTTTTCAGGTTGTTTCTATAGAGTGGGTGAATGTTTGGGTGTTTAACGTCCGTTCCCACAACGTATGGGTGATCTCAAAGGCGGGGCAACCAGAAATAGGCCTACGCAAATATTTGGCCCTAGCCGCGATTCGGACTCACGACCCAAGCATTGAAAGTCCAACGCTCTACCATTCGGCTTCCCGTCTACCCTGTTTCTATAGAGTGTTTTAGTTCTGGTCAGTTCGTTTCTGAGAGTGGACGATACAGAGAGGCATGTGAAAAACAAGATTCTTTACGGGGGCAAAAAACCAAACAAACAAACTCGCGCACATGCATTTTCAGCTTCTTTAAAAATGCATGTCAGGTTTTATCGTCAGAGCGTTTCAGTTGTAGTCAGTTGGTTTCTGAGAGTGGCTTTAACGATACAGAGAGGCATGTGAAAAACACGGTTGTTTAAGTTCGGTGTGACACCGCTTGTTGGGAGGGTTCGGCTGTCAGAAACCCATTCAACGCTGGGGAGGAAATTCACGTCAGACTGACATGCCAAATAATAGAGAGGGCGCGTTGACTCTTACCTGATTGTAAAACTGGAACACACACACACACACGCACACACACACACACACACACACACACACACACACACACACACACACACACACACACAGCTTTACTGAGTGGTTGCTGGAAGCTGAAGTAAGTGCCCACCACATGGAGAACTCTACAGGAAATGCATTCCCGTGTTACCGGAAGTTGACACGTAGTGGTGTAACAAAACAAACATGCCCTTCTCCAGAAAGAAAAGAATAGCACAACTAATGTCCGCCGATGTACTGTCAGCGTTCATGGCGGTTAGGTACGGCGATGGAGTGGCAAGCCACACGCATTTTCCGCGAGAGGCCCTCATTTTCGCGATCGCTGACACTGCACGTGAGACAAGTACGCGCCTGGCCCATTATGACAACAACAAGGGTGGCACTTGACGCTGGATTATATATAGCTTTCGTGCACTTCAGTAGTAAGTGGGAGTTTTGGACGTGTCTATCGGTGCGTGGAAGTTTGTTGTCAGCCGGAATTAGTTCGCCTGTCCTACCGTTTCTGTTTTCTTCAAATACAAAAAGAAGAAAATTCCTTTTGTGTTCCTTGGTATTCGCTCTTCGCATAGTTTTTGGTAAGGAATTGGTTGAGGTTGCAAGGCTTGTCATTTGACGTTATAGGTTTTGAAAACGATATGTGTAGGTAGGTATGCTCACACACACACACACACACACACACACACACACACACACACACACACACACACACACACACACACACACACACACACACACACGCCGTGCACGCACGCACACAGGGGAAGAGAGAAAAGCAAACCAGGTTTGGCCAGTAGTGGTAATGAAATCCGTCTTTCGTTACAGCAGTTATCTCAAGTCTTGCTGTATGAACAGAAGGGCGGGGGATAAAGAAGCTAAAAGGTCCGTCAGAAAAGAACAATGCAGAACCAGTATTACATGTGCACTCAGTCTATTCAACAAACAGTCGACACCTAAAAGTTTCCTGCTCGTATATTGCTGAGAAAACATCGACAGTTTTGGAAACTGCCGTTAGCTCGGCGTGTTGTGCAAAGCACATTGTACTGCCGAGTATATGTTTTGTTAAAATGTCTTGTCTCCTTGCAAAATATATTTTGCAAGATAGAAAACTATCCTGTGCACACTAAACTGGCATTAGCACTATCCTGACAGTGTCGTCTGCTGGCATCAGCTTGTCAAATCACCCATTCGTTTTCTGTGTCTGTCTTCCTATGTCTGCTTCTGTGTCTTGCCCGTCTAATATCAGTCTAGCATAGACAATTAAAAGAGTATTCATCATTTCTGTAATTATGCAAATTTCTGTTTCTGAAACATCTGTCGCCAATTTGATTTCTGAAACAGTTTTCGTCATTTGAATTCTGAAACAGTTGGCGTTATTTGAATTCTGAAACAGTTGGCGTTATTTGAATTCTGAAACATAGCGTTATTTCAATGCTGGGGGAAACGGTTACTTGAATTCTGAAACAGTTGGCGTTGTTTCAATATCTTTGTCGTCGATTGAAATGTTGAAATAATTGTTGTCACTCGTATTTCACAAACAGCAATGTATTTGCATCAAATTTTCAAACATAATTGAAGGTTATAGTAGAAATTGTTTTACATTTTCGGCGGGGCTTGTTGGAAATGTAGAATTCTAAAATTGAATGACATCAGTGAAGAACCGGTGTTTATCTGTCTGTGTTCCAGGCGTAATGCTGACAGTGCCAGAAGGAGCGATCAAGAGAGGTCACGTGGAGGAGATCTACATGGCCGTGTGCCGGGACGACAAAGACAGACCCCGACTAGCAGGTAATGAACCACTAGATGTACGACCACCGTCATCTGGACAAAGAAGCTAAGCGCCTCTCCAGTACCATGGCGCTTAGGTCCTTTTCTTCAGGTGACGTTGGAGGATTTCTGCAATTACTATTGGCACATCCATCTGGAACTGAGATGCATATTTCCTGGGATTTCGTCCGATGAAGGCAATTTGTGCCATTGCAGAAGACAAATCGAAGGGTAGATGCCTGGCGGGAGAACCACTCAAACAGGCTCATTTGTGGTTGGCTGTCAACCTGGATTAGTGAAAGCCTGTCTGGGAAACATCGGTTTGATGTGCTCAGCAGTCTTGTGTTGCTTGTAGTGCAAGGAACGCAAACTTTGAACTTATAGAAAGAATACGTGTTTCTTTTTCTTTTCTTTTCTTCTTCTTTTTTTTCTTGTTTTGATAAATATAATAATTAAATCCCGTTGAACCTTTGTTCTGATGATAGTTACAGTAGCAGGCAATACATTGAATTCAGACTGAACCCGAACCTCGAACTTTCGAAAATCACGAGTGTTATCATATATATAATGATATCATTATACAATTTCTAACATCTCCAAAAGCGCTTATATGAACTCACAAGCCTACTGTTGAGAGCCCAAGGGAGCTATCCAAATATGACTTGTCTGGTCAAGAATTTCAGCAACGGTCAGGGCATCCGTACAAAGGTACAGGAGGTCTTGCCCATGTGTATTGTCTGAGAGTTCTTGCAAAGTTGGTCCTGCCTGCTTTGTTCGTCTCGTCCAGCGCTCATATTACAAACTTTCATGCATCGGGTGTTTATTGTCCAACGTTGACCTCAGCCCAGTAATGATTGTTTGCATGGTCTGTCTGTCTGTCTGTCTGTGCAGAACATCAGTCGATCCTGAGTCCAGTGGTTCTGGTGGGACCTCCGGGTATCGTCCTCATGAAGCCGGTCATCCTCTCCTTCCAGCACTGTGCCAGCATGCGACAAGGCAGCTGGGTGCTGTCCCTTTACCGAAGTGATTCGCCCTTGGATGAGCCGCCACAGTGGAGGGTGAGTAATTATAATTTATTCGCTGATGCCTTCGTTGGGCTTTTTTTCTCTTTTTTCCCCCTTGTTTTTTTTTTTTTTTTCCCGGTGTCTTTGGGCCACCGCGAAGGTGATTTCAAGGACGGGGACACTGGAAAAAGGGTCCCTGCAATAGCAAATGTTTGGTCCGAGTTGGGATCCGAACCCACGACCGTCTGATTTAGGGTCAGAACAAGAATCAAGTTTGCTGCCGTCAGAACACAGGCTTCTATATGACGCATTAGAACAGCTCAAGTAATACAGTTCTCACCCTACCACCTGACATAAGTAACAACGAGTGTACAAAACAACTATCTTTTCCACGATACTGGCAATACTTAGTGCTTAAAACACGCCACATTAACAGCTGATATCGTAAGCACTGTTTTCTGCCATGTACACTTCACTTGTCACCTCAAGAAACTGAACGAATGTTTGCTTGTTTTTCCAGCGGCTTGTTGTGCTAGGCCACGAAACCATCAACTCACAGGTGTACACGCAGCTGGATCCGAACCATTGCCACATCATGACGGAGTACCTGAACCGCTACGCCCTGATTGGAGAGTCGGTACCTGGTGGCAAGGCGGTGAAGATCTACAGACTGGCGGCCTTTGCCCCCGCCCTCCCCCCTTCCATGGACTACAGCATCAGGGTCTACGTTGTGGAGGACACGCAAGATGCGCTGGATGTGAGTACCTGTTTGGCACGTCCGTAGTGTTTAGTGACGCGGAGGCAGGGATAGTTCCAGGCGACACAATACAGATACGGATTTCAAAGAAAATGATATATATTACACATAACGCGGCGCATGGCACACTAGAAAGGTTGACTATCCTGAGTTCTCATCAAAGTGCAAGCTCTTCAGACGGGCGAGATAAATGTGCCGCCGGTTCCCCATCACCCTATGGGCACCCTAAAATTCGCCCCCGAAATCACAAACATCCAGCAGCCAAAGTGTGTAGAGTAAATTTCAACAAATTCCAATATTCTGTTTTTCGCCTGCTAGCCGGCTCTTGTAGTGTTACCACATGCCCAGAAGCTATTACTATTGTGTAACCTCAACACCCATATTGGTTTTGGTCTGACTGGTTTGCGAGAGTGCTGGGTGTATTTTGCTGTAGGTTGCCATTGACATGCGCAAGAGACAAGGGGAGAGAGAGGGAGTGTTTTGGGGTTTAACGTCCGTTTCCACCACATACAGGTGATATCAAAGACGGGGCACAACGATGAAACAACCAGCACAAATCTGAGGCCCCAGCCGAGATACGAACTCACGACCCGAGCATTAGAAATCCAACGCTCTCCCATTCGGCCACCCCGGCTCGACGAGAGAGAGAGAAAGAGAGAGAGAGAGAGAGCTCTAACGCGTTACCCTAACAAAAAAAAGCTTTAAAAAAAAACTGCCAGGAGCCCGTCCTAAATAACAATTTGTTTCATTTTAACTTCCTTCCTTCACCTCCAGCACAGATTTCCATCCGATCATCTCGCCGCCCGCCCCGCGTCTCGCGTTTGCAGCCGGGCGACTAATTCCATGTAAATGAATTCCGATCGAAAAACCTCCCGACTCTAACAGCCATCAAATGTGGATTTATGAAGTAGACGTGTCGGGACCCTCAGGAATTGTTCCGCGCTGAGCAATTCGGATTTAACCAACCTGACTTCTGTTTGATGCGGCGCCGGCGCTACCTCCCGCGAATCAAACTTCGCTAAAGGGGCCGATCCGAGTTTTGTTCTCTCACCCCCGGTTGATTCAAATGATTGGAACGGGCGAGGGGAACCTGGCGAGGGGAAGAAATATTGGGCCGGGATTAGGACCAGGGGGAGGAGGTTGCGGGCCTTGTGTGGCTGATAGGGAAATGAGGAGCTGCTGGGAGTTAGAGTGGCTGCCCCCTTGATTTAAGCACTATAGCTGGCAAAAACCCGACAGTGAAGGGCCGTAACTCTCCGGGGGCATTCTCCACGGAAAGTGTTCCTTGGCGAACGCGATCTAAATCAAGCTTTAACTCTGATTTGTCTTCACAATCCACCTTGCCTAAAGACATTTCTGTTCTCCGTCAAACGAGATCCGAACGGGACGCAACTCCGGGAAGACTTCAGTCCTTCCAGTTTTTCATATCTTTAAAGGAAATTCTCATTTCTAAGAAATTTAAAGAGTCATCCCATCATAATCATAATTATAGACAGGCCCTAGTCTATGCATCCCTGACCGCCCAACTGATGTTTTCCTTATTTTTTACTTCACCGTTCTTGAAGATCTGAGAATTTCGCCTAGGCCATCGCGGCTGACGGTTGCGGGCGATTAGTCCTTAATGTTCCAGTTGCCTGGCTGTTGCCACGGGGGGTTTTGTCCCTTGATTGTTAATTAATCAATTTGTGGGCCGAGGTGCATTGAGATTGTGTCACAAGTGGGGGGGGGGGAGGACTGCCGATAGGGTGATGGGGAACCGGTGGCACATTTATCTTGCCCGTCTGCAGAGCTTGCACTTTGATGAGAACTGAGGGGTAGTCAATGGAGGGATAGTCTGAGCAGCTTGGTTTTATAGGAAATGAAAAATGTGTGCAGATGGTACCATAATTCATAAAACTCTCTCTCTCTCTCTCTCTCTCTCTCTCTCTCTCTCTCTCACACACACACACACACACACACACACACACACACACACACACACACACACACACACACACACACAAAGCTTGTCATCATAAGAAACTTAGTCACATTTGTGGAATAATCTCTAACAAGACATAACACATAACTTGCCCATCGGCACTGTTGTCGAGAGAAAGTGTAATGCTCACTTTAGCGTCCCTTCCACCGCAAAATGTAACCCACTAGGACTGAGCACTTGTCCCTTCCTTCCCTAACTTCCCAGGTCATCCCCAATTCTATGTTCTCTCTGGTTGTGTGTGCGTGCAGGGCGTGATCCAGGTGGAGCAGAGGCTGGGCGGCCGCTTGCTGGACAAACCCAAGCAGATTCCATTCCAGGACGGCGGCAACAACCTGTGTCTTGTCATCGAGGAGCTGTCGGTCGGCTGGCGAAGCAAACTGGCCGCCAATTATCAGGTGAGAAGATGTGTCCGTCTGGCTGGCTTGCCGTCCGTCCGTCCATCCATCCATATGTCTGTCGGTTTGTGTGTCTGTCTGTCTTATTTTACGACTTCTGGTGGTCGGTCCGTCAGTCTCCCGGTGTCCTTGGGTGTGTGGTCGTCCAGTCAGAGCATGACTTCCTGCTGGCTCCTTAGATTGAGGCGCATATTTTAGATTGTGTTTCGTAATGTATGCACCTCCTACTCTCTGCTGCTTTGCTGTGGTGCACTTCGATCCCGAACTGTGTGAGAGACGCTGGTTATCAACCTGAACGGCCCACTGAGAGCTGAACGCAGACTTGGACGTTCTGAAGGGACTCCCCTCAGCTCTTGTGCACGAGGATACTTCTGCACGGAACAGAGTGGCCGATTTTGTGGCGAGTCCAACTGGCAATATTCGGATCCCATTTCAAGTTCGTTTCCCAGCTGGTGGTCTTTCGAAACAGTATGCTGACTTTGCCCCTTCGTTTGCTCTTTGATATCACCTCTCGTAATGGAAAAAGACGTATACCCAACCCAACCCACTCACCCCCCCCCCCCCCCCCCCCCCCCCCCCCGTCCACCCACCCACCCCGGAACAACCAGCCAATCAGGTTAACTGGAACCACACAAAACCATTCAGGTCAGGGTACCCTTGTCTTTTGAACGGACGTTTTTTTATCGTCCATTGTTTCGAATGATGTTTGTTTGTGCCCGCCGTCGAGGCTGAAGTCTTCAGTCACAGTCGATGTGACATGCAAAGAATCATGCACAAATATGCATGTTCCGCATTTTTATATCTTCTGTTGGAGTGTTTCAGTCTCGTGTTTCGTGCCGTTTGCCTGTCTCTCTCGGCGTGAGATCTTGCAGACTAAACAGCAAACAAATGGCTAGATGCCTGAACAGCAATTGTAGACGATTACTGTTTGTTCTGCCGCCTTTTCTTGCGATGTAAGGATGTCATTAGCGTGCCTGCACTCTTTATTGTAAACAGAATTTGTCACCGACATCGACTCCCGCTCTCTCTCTCTCTCTCTCTCTCTCCTTTCAGTTCCTTTTTTGCACGTACACGTCAGAAAACGAGAAAATAGTCCCGCCTACATAGTTGAATAGTTCGGTGAATGGAATTCCCGAAACAGAGGTTTCTTATGCAGTTTTTTGGTTTTTTTTTAAATAATCAACTCTCGCAGCCTGCCTGTAAGTATTTCCCCAGACGGTCGTCTGCTGCTGTCACGAATTACCTGCCCTTTGCTACCTCTCTAATCTTCTTTTTTTCCCGCCCTTCTCCGTTAGCATCCTCTGTATACAATGCGTCAGTCTTCACAGTTCTGCAGGGGAGAGAATGACGAATCACTGGAGGAAACCGGAGTTATTCCTCCGTGCTTGCCGGAAAGTATTGCTTTTCCAGTTGTGTTTGGTCGCGCTCTCTGTGCGTGCATGGCTTGCAGCAAATTGTGTCAGAGCTAGAGAGAAAAGAGAGGGGGGGGAATACAATGACGAATGTTCTTCTACATTGTCTGGCAACATCTGTTTTGGAGAGGGGTAGGGTGGGTGGGAGAGATTACAGGGGGGGGGGGGGGGGAAGAAGTGGAAGGAGGGAAGGGGGTGGGAGGAGGTTCGAGACACGGAAATTCCTCAGCAGGGGGAAAAAACACGAAAAGAAAAGTGCTCTCCAGTCAGCTCTATAGATCTGCAGAGATACTCGCCCGTTCCCATTTCTCCAAATTGTCTTCCTTTCCAGTTTGTGCTTTCTGTGGCAGGAGTCCTGTTTTCTCTCCAAACAAGGAGAGCTCCGAAAGGGCGGATAATCTAGTCGGGGTTCCAGCGCCTGCCGATACGGAATCGGCGATGGAGAAAAACTCCGAGTGTTTTAAGCGAATAAACCAATATAGGGGTCCGGCACGTGGCGGTTGGCGGTGGCACGGAGCAGTTGTTTTAAACAGGGGGGAAAAAGTATCATTGCTAGAGAAAATAAACGCCTGCTTTGCGGATAAATTGTTCGAGTACATTTGTCAAAACACGCGCTCTACCCGCAACATGGGCAAATAAACATTCGGCGATATGCACTGTAGCATTTTGACGCGGAGACTTGCTTAACTCTTTGACGACGGAGCGCAATTTCTGACACACGATCGTGTGTCAGAAATTGCGCTCCGTCGTCAAAGAGTTAAACCATTTCTTTTCTTTTCTTTTTTCATTTTCTTCTCCATTTCTGCCCCTGCAAAATTGAGATATTATGAGAGGATAAAAATGGTGTAAGAGGGCTTTGGGAAAATAGGGTGCTCTGTCAGGACACGCCAGACTGTTTAGGCAACATAGATTTTCCCTCTGTCTGGACGGGACGCTAAATTTGTACGATATGCATATTTGTGCATATGCAACGCGTCTGACATAGCTTCAGAACCCGGGCGGGGGGGGGGGGGGGAGGGGGGGGAGCTTGTAAGATTTACTTTCGACCGTATTCGGTGGCAGAACAGGCTTTGTGTTCCAGAACTTTTCTCGGTCGTAAACAAATGCAAATCTACGCCCTTGTCATTATGCTTGGAAAGATCAGCTCGCGATTCAGTCAGTTGTAGATTAAACCTCTGTCACGCGTGACGATTTTTGCACGCCTGCCAGCGGTAAAATGCACTGCCAGCCAAATAAATCAATCCGCTCGCAAGGGGTATTGCCCAGGGACGCCGTCGCCATGCCTGTGGATAGAACACGGTCCTATGTTTTTTTCTCGCCAGGCCAGCTGACCGCGCGCTACGCGCTTTGTGTGTTGTCCAGGCCGGCAGCGCAGTCCGCCCAGTGCACGCTGGTAGCGTGTGAACAGAAAATCCACTCGGCGAGAGTGCAAGCTCGCTGCAGGCACTCAGGGTGTGCAAAGACCTTAAGCAGGGAACGTATAGCTACATGTTTTATCCTGGAAACAAAACGTGCATGTTCCAGGAATACTAGGCGTCATAGTTATAAGCCAGTCTATGTTTTGGAACACCTGCGATTGTGAGTGCGCCTGTGTGCTAGAAATTGTGTGTACAACCACATGGTAAGAGGGCCAAAGCGACATGGATATGACAAGCATTCACGTCCTCTTTTATTATCTGATGGTAGACTGCGAAATTGTGTATCTTAATAATTAGTACAGCTCTTAATGCAACACACTGCCGTCTGCAAGCTGTGCGAGGAAAACGTCACACACTGAACCCGAATCTCCTTTACTTAGCGTTGGCCGCAACACTTCAGCTGGCGCCTTGATGTTCGCCTCGCTAGAAGTCTTCTGCTGGCTCATCACCGCCAGCCTGTGAGAGGTTGTCACTGTGCAGGGTCAAAGTGGCGCGATATTAGACACTACCTTAAGGTCTCAGTGGTTTGTGAGCATAGAATTGTTGGGAGGTGGGCCTTTAATTACATCAGGGATTTATCACAATTTATATCTACAGGTGCTGGTCCATTAGCGTGGCATCGTCACTGCTTATACCAGTAAACCTTACAAAAACAATTGAACGCGCGTGTAAAAACCAGTTCAATGGCGAGACGTACAGATCTTTCCTGTTTCCTTGCCGGCGCAGATTTTGCCCCCGCCCTTTTTGGAAGGCCGGCTGCCGTGATGGTTATTGATAGTGCTGAGTGTCAGCCTGGTTATCTGGTGGTAATCTGCCCATCTGATCGCGGACGGTCGGAAGCGGCAGAAGTTAGGACCCATGACCTGAATTGAGCCACTTTGATCCGCTTCTTGACTCAAGCTATATCCATCTCTGGCCTTCTTTTCTGTAAAAACAGTGCCTGGTGATCTGTTGTCATCTTGAAGAAGGGCCTAAAGCGAGTTGCAAATCCATGACGGTTGGGCCCTTCTTTCAGATGAGGATAGTGGTGCCAGAAAGAGAGATCTAGGGTGGGATCCATTCTTCACTGACTCACAAAAGGGAAGCAATTTTTTTGTGTGTGTGTGCGTAGGAGCGTCTGCCCGAGTTTTATTTTTAACCTCGTGCCACTTTAAGACCTTTAGTTTTTGTATAGTTCAGACATTATATATTTGGGAGTACTGTGACATTGTCCAGGCCACTTATGTAAATTTTGATTAAAGATAATGTTCTTGCAAAGTTGCCTCAGTACAGCCAACACTGAAATCTGATGACATGGACGCGGTGTGTTAATGGTGTTAACGCAGGACTAAATGACAAGACGTTTGCCACCAGAAGGCGAGTAATCAGTGGGAGTCAGTATCCTGTTGTCCACATTTTGGCCTCGTCTAAACCAGGGACCAACATAGAATATGTAGGTCCCTGTCTGAACTAAAAGCAGACACAGGCGTGCAGTAGACAAACGCTGGGCAGACTACAGGTTTAATCTACCACTTCTGCTTTTTCTTCTTCTTCTGCGTTCCTTGATCTACCAAAGCAAATGTTCAGGCAGCTGATAGTTTCGCAGGTGTCCTACTCCACTCAGATGCCCCAAGAACACAAAGACTGACAAGAAAAACCAAGGTATCACAGGCCAGGAGACAAGATAGCGGGAGAATGTAGTGTTGTTACCTCCCCCCAGTCTCTTCTCTGCCGTCATTTGCGAGAAGGGACTAAGCGCCTATTAAATCTTTTGCGCTTAGGTCCTTTTTTATCCAGATGACGCTAGTACCGATAGATGGAGAGTTGAGCAGTATATCTTGTCCGCTGTACAAACAGTTGTGCGGCACTTCTCCGAGTAGTTTGATCAGTGTGTGCTGGGGGCAGGTCTCCGGACATCTGCAGAAAGGGCCAAAGTGCCCATCAAACCCGTGGCGCTTAGAGTCTTTTTTCCTAGATGACTGCAGACCTTCCCAGGCACACGCGATTTACACTGAGTCTCCTGCCGACCTGGGAGAAACAGGACTTCATTGCGTATCAAGCCCATGGCGTTTAGACCCTTTCTCCACGTGACGGTATGCAGGTAAACAGGAGTCCGGGCTGGATGTTGAGGTCCTTGCCGATAAACCTGACGTCGTTCTTATCCGTTCACATCCACCACTGTCTCGGGGCGCACAGAAAAGGCTTTGTGTCCGGGTTGTTTTCTCCTGGGACCTATCGGGTCCTGTCAACATGCTCTGTTTGTTTCCGTTTGTTTCCTTTTGCCGATCTCCTGCACGGCAGTTTGAAACCCGTAGCGATAAAAGTCAGTATGTGTTTATACATTTGTTGGCTCTGTGTGTGTGTGTGTGTGTGTGTGTGTGTGTGTGTGTGTGTGTGTGTGTGTGTGTGTGTGTGTGTGTGTGTGTGTGTGTGTGTGTGTAAAGGAGGAGGGGAGGGGGCGACTTGTAGATTTTGTTGAGATTTTTTTCTTTTGTTTATTATCATTATATGTGCCGGTTTGGGGAACTTCGTTTTTGTTTGTTTGTTTGTTTGTTTGTTTGTTTGTTTGTTTGTTTGTTTGTATTTAGATGTTATGTTTATTTTGATTTTTTTCTCACTAATAAGTGCCGAACTTGAACGCCTTCCTTTTCCTCTTATTTTGAAGCTGAAAGAATGTTCACACCGAAAATTCATCCCTTCCTCAATTCACTTTTTCTTTAACCCCCCCCCCCCCCCTCCCCCCCCCCCCCCCCCCCCACCCCCCATCCTCATTTGATTGAAATGTTAACCCCTCCTCACTCTTGTCTCTCCCACTGGCTCGTCCCGTGCCATCTCATGAGGTTCTTAGTTTTAATATCAGGGGCTCAGCGCTGTCTCCCGTGAATATCAAAATAAATGATGGCTTGGCCCGGGTTATGAAAGCGCAGTTTTTTGCCATCTGTCAGGTTTTGCCTCTGGTCTTGATTTTGCTTCTCAGTGAATGGCGATCCCGTGGCTGATCACTTGTCCCGAGAGCTGAAGAGTGGTTTTCTGTTTTGAAATTTGTTTGTTAGTCCGGAGCTGTGGAGATTATGGTGTCCATCATGTGTCAGTCAAAGTGCGCATTCCTAAGATATTCAGGTTAATAGCGTAGCAGATGTGTCTGAACTCTTACTGCTGATTCCGTCAACGTTCCCGTTGCCGGTTCACGAAGTGTCATGCATGGCCTAGTGGATTCTTTCAACGCTGAGCCTGTGGGTCGCCTAGTTTTCGCTCGCCTTTTGCGTTCATCAACCATGCAGTCGGTTTTGTTGGTTGGTTAGTTGTTTGCTTGCTTGATTGCATGATCTTGGGAAGTTGTATTGGTCACCCAGTACCCAATACATTTTTTTCTCACTATCTTTCCTTTCAAAACCTCTCCCTAAGCGCCGTGAGCACTCAGTTAGGGTGGAGCCGTGCGCTATAGCAAGTCTTCATCATCATCACCCGAGTTTCGGATTTGTGGGGTTTTTTTGTGGGTTTTATTTTTCTTCTTCTTTTTTGCGCTATAAATGAATCAAGTGTAGCAAACCCGCTGGTTTTGGTAACGTGAAACTGGAAAGCATTTTCTTTTTTTAATACGCAACCCTCGCAGCATCAGCGCCGCACGCATGAGCACCGCATACTCCCCCCCCCCCCCCCCCCCGCCCCCACCCCACCCTCACATACCCCTTTATTCCTACCCCTCCCCCCTCCCCCCTTCCTCACAACCCCGGTGAGAAGTAAGTGTAAGTATGACATGATGTTTGTCAGGCCTCTGTATCCGTTACATGGGTCATGACGTGCGTCGTTTGTCAACGTCACAACAAAACGTGCGGTGAGACAACCCGAGTCCCCCGCCTTCTCTCGGATAGTTCTCAGCGCCGTACGCGGCCAGAATCAGCAAGTTCAGTCTCCAGCAGTTAGCTACAGGTCCCGAGTTTTGAAATTTTCTTCACTTTTCCCATGGTCCCAAACTCAGTTTACTGCACTTTCCCCAGAATTATAAGATAAGTAAATACCTTCTTTTTTTTCCCCCTACGTGGTGGAAAAGGGCGTTAAACTCCCAAACACCCACCCACCCAAATGTTGTTGTTTTTTTCCGTTCCACTATTAGTTGTGTGTTTGCAGACCGCGCTGCCAATTGCACCGAGGCTTTGGCGACTTTCCGGGGGAGCCGGGGTGGCCGAATGGTAGAGCGTTGGACTTCTAATGCTCGGGTCGTGAATTCGTATCCCGGCTGGGGCCAAACATTTGTGCTGGCTTTTTCGTCGTTGCCCCGTCTTTGGTATCACCCGTATGTGGTGGAAAAGGACTTTAAATCCCCAAACACCCACTCCCACCCCCCCCCCCCCCCCACCTACCCCGCGACTTTCCGAACCATTTTCAGTCCAGTAGTTTAGTTTTCAGTTTAAACCTTTCAACTTTGAGCGGGCGGGGGGAGGTGATGGCTTGGAGCGATGGAATCGGCACGTACAAGATCGCATCTTGCTGACTGTTCAGCAAGGCAGGATGGTCGTGTGTGTTGTTGTTGTTGTTGTTGTTGTTGCTTATTTGTGAAGGAGAGCGTACTGTGATGGCATACCCAAATTGTACTCACATCTTCGAGGCGGGGGAAAAAGGTTGTATCCTCGTGCTATGGCCGATATAGTCTTGGCGCTAGTCTGTGTATTGTGGGCGTGTGTTCGTCTTTGGTGGGCTGTGTATTTTGCCAGTGATAGACTGTTTGCGAGGATGTACTTTGGCTCGATGCTTATCACTAGCCACCTGTCCCGATTGGGAGAAATCGGTTAGCGTTTTGGCGTGCACATCTTCGTGTAAATGTTTACCTAAGCCTATACATCTAGAGTCCAAGGGGTGGAGGGATGGCGGGCCGTGCGCGCGAGTCTGTCTGCCTGCCTGTCTGTCTGCCTCTGTGTTGTTGTTGTTGTTGCTGTTGCTGTTGCTGTTGTTGTTGCTGCTGTTGCTGTTGTTGTTGCTGTTGTTGTTGTTGGTGTGTGTGTGTGTGTATGTGTGTGTGTGTGTGTGTGTGTGTGTGTCAGTGTGTGTGTGTGTGTGTGTGTGTGTGTGTGTGTGTGTGTGTGTGTGTGTGTGTGTGTGTGATAGAGAGGGAGAGAGAGTTTGTGTGTGTGGGGGGGGGGGGGGGGTCTGTCAGTCCGTCCGTGTGTATCAGTGTGTGTGTGTGTGGGGGGGGGGGGTGTTTCACCGACGAAGTGCGCTTTTCCAAGACAGGATTGATGTAAAAAGAATTCAACAGTATTAATTTAAATACAACAAAAAAATCACTTTGTGTTGTTTCTGTGTTTACAGGAGATCCCCTTCAGGCATATCTGGAGCGGGAACCAGAACAACCTGCACTGTTCCTTCAGCCTGGAGCTTATGGAGCGGAGCCAGTCACGCTTGGCCTGCAAGATCCAGGTGTACCAGAAGGGCATGCTGCAGAACCGTCAGGTGCTTCACATCAACACCAACTTCAAAGAGGTCAGTCTGCCTTCCCAAGCTCTTATCGGTTGTGAGGAGAGTTATACCTTTGAAAATGGCTGCAAAAGTTTTAAGTGGATTTTTTTCACAATAGTGTAGTACATTTAGTTGTCGGCTATTGGAAGAATGGTAATGTTGTCCTTTTCGACTCCACGTTACACGACCCCCCCCCCCCCCCCCACTACGACCTACATATTGTGAGAGGGCGGACATCAGACAATGAGCGTACACCCACAAGGCTTAGCCTCTCAAGATAAGTGGCAGATCCCATCTGCTTTACTCCCTAACCAAGGGATTTAACGATCTGATCCTGTGTAGCGACAGAGGGTTTGCGATTCCCAGCAGTAGCATGCCCAGTTTTGATCACCTTTACGTTTCCATTTGTTCGAGCATATTCACCAATACCCTGTAGAGTACACTGTCGGTTACCGCTTCTTGAACTGGACTGACAATCGGTGCATACTGCTACATAACTAACCAGGATTGTTCACATTATCAGCATCGCACCCGTCACACACAACCACGCTCACACACACACACACACACACACACACACACACACACACACACACACACACACACACAGTCACCACCAACTCTGTTTATTGCCCGCGTGATGACCAGTGGCTCAAGTGGCTGCCAGTTTGCCCGATAGCGGTCAGTCTTCGGTTTCCCGACGTCAGGTGTGCCTCCTCCAACACCTTGTAGACGGGATTCACCCGTGCTCACCTGTTGTGCTTTATCTCGTGGTCAGCACCTCTCGGCCACGGTCCAGCTGTTTTCAGTCAAAGCGGCTTCTTCATCCAGTGTGCGTCTTCTTCAGTCCCGCATCCCTGTAGGCGACCAGAACGCGAAAGTCTTCATCAGGCATTACTGTCTGTTTCCATAGAAGTCTCAGACGTTTATTACAAGCAGCTGCTGTGGGCTATGCCGACTGTTTAGAGTCCTTCAAAACGTTCCCACAGTCACTACAGATGAAAGACTGTGATAAACGTTGAAATGTTTCAGTCTTCTCGTTGCACTTAACTCGATTCCTACCAAATAATTTTGGGGTTGTGGCCTCACTAAAAATAAACTCATATTTTATTTAAACTGGGTTAGTGGGGGTGTTGCACTTTGATTATTCTCGTGTTTGCTGCAGTAAGACTTGGAGCCGTCAAGGAACCATTAGTCTTGCCTGATTTGCGTGTACAGGGCCAAAACCGAAAAAGAGTCAAAACGTGGTATACTCATTCGCGGTACGAAATGTCTTAAGGACTTCGCCTTGTTTTTTCTTCTTCTTTTTTTTTCCTTTTTTTTTTTTTACTTGAAACGCAGATCGCCAGATACTGTTTCATCGAATTAACCCAGGTGATCATGACAGTTCTGCAGTTCTGAACTTTTTTTCTTTTCTTTTTTTCTTTTTTTTTTTTTTTTTTTGGGGGGGGGGCTACACATCCCGGTTTTATTGTTTAGGGGAAACAGAAACCGCAGATTCAACATTGCTATACATTGCTGCTCCCGGAATGTTGCCGGATAGGAAAAGTCAGTACTGAACTTGCAGTTTTAGGGTTGTCTTTTCAGAGTGTTTAAACTAGGTGACTTTAAGTCCTGGTATACTACACCGCTTATCTCCCACCGTAAGGAGAGCAGTTAGTTGGGTTTTCTTTGAACCAGATAGTGTGTAGCTGCCCTGAAGGCAACTTGAAGGAGTCGGAGAGATAGAAGATTGTTCTGTCGAGCACGGCAATGAAGTAGGGGGACTGGAAGGGGGGGGGGGATTGTTTGTGGAGGAGGGGGGGGGGGGGACTTGCTGCATAGCTCTAGAGAAGAGGTAGCAATACTGACAGATCTCGCACGGAAACACCACTTGCATTCATGTACGTATGTAAATTAATAGATAATAAATAATTGATTGATAAATCAAAATTTCTGTCCGAAAGGGCTTTTCTTTGTTTTTGTGTTGGTTTTTGGTTTTGTTTTCTCTGTTTTTGTGTTGGTTTTTGATTTGTTGTTTTTTGTTTTGTTTTTGGTTTTGTTTTCTCTGTTTTTGTGTTGGTTTTTGATTTGTTGTTTTTTGTTTTGTTTTTGGTTTTGTTTTCTTTGTTTTTGTGTTGGTTTTTGATTTGTTGTTTTTTGTTTTGTTTTTGGTTTTGTTTTCTCTGTTTTTGTGTTGGTTTTTGATTTGTTGTTTTTTGTTTTGTTTTTGGTTTTGTTTTCTCTGTTTTTGTGTTGGTTTTTGATTTGTTGTTTTTTGTTTTGTTTTTGGTTTTTTGTTTGTTTGCTTGTTTGTTTGTTTTGTTGGGGGGGGGGGGAGACCGTTTAAGATCATAAGTAACATAGCAAGAGACACTGAAAATTGGGGGGTGATTTATTGGTAGTTGTCATTGGTTGTTTGGTTGCGATAGATAGATCTCCACACTCCGGCGCTCACGTCCCAGTAGGAACAGAATCTGTGTAAGAATGGTAAACGGTGCAGAACAATAGCTGCTAAAATAGCTGCGAAAAACATGTCAGCAGGCTATTTGTGCAGCCAGCAATTTGCAAGAGCTTTCAGTGCACGTCCACAATTGTTCCTCCATCCAGAAACTTTCATCAGAGAACAAGCAGGACAGCTGCCTGTAAACTGTGCAATCTGCTGTCCCAACCACCAAACCGTAGGCTGAGTCAGATAAACATGTTCAAGTGGTTGGAGATTGGCTGACATCTTCCATCCTCGCTTTCCCAATTCACCTTCCTTCCTTTGCGCCGAAAAAAACACCCAAATGCACCTGCGTACCTTTCTCTATAATTATCGCCGAGTTCTACAGTTTTCAGACTTGCTGTGTTTTGTAGTTCTGTGTTGTTGTATATGTGGGGTATGTGTTTGCGTTTATGCACGTATGGTGCGACTTTAGGTGAAGAAGGAAGCATTAAAACCACACCGTTCAGAAAATGTAAAGCTATAAACTTCAGCTCTTCCTTTACCTATTACCGCACGCGCATTGACGGCCTCAGAGTGGCCGTTTTCACGAAAATAAAAGAAACAAGTGAAGGCAGAGGTCTTCTGGAAACAGGGCCTAAATTTCTTGGGTGTGATAATCGCTTAGGCCCTTTTTTCCAGGCGACAGTAGAGGTAGACTGGCATATCGGTTAAATCCTGAAACTTAAAAGAGGAGAGAGTGAGAGAGAGAGACAAGAGCCTTTTTCGCAGCTTCCGTGAATAATCTACGATGAAACACAAAGCAAACAGAAAACATTACATGCCAAACACAGTTGGCAGGAGGCAGCAGCAACAGAGTGCAGGGTACGTCTCGTCGAGTGCAAGCTCTTTTGATGTCAGGCTCGGTCCCAGCAGCAACCCGGCTCTGAACAGCAGCAGGCCCAAAGAGCCCCTCAGACCCCCAATTTCCGCCTAATCTTTGCATGTTTAGGACCCCTATTTTTTGCATGTTCAGGGGCAGTTACAAGCGGTGCACGACGATGGGAACACAAAGCAGGGGGTGCAGATCCTCTGACATGTTGTACAAACCACTGTCCGACGTAAACAACCTGAGATCTACGCTCTTGAGACGAGCTCAGTCCACAATAGGATTTCGGGTTTCTTTCTTTCTTTCTTTTTTTTTCTTTTTTTTTAAACTGCAGCCCTCCCCGGTGGGCACTTGAGACCCTGGCTATAGCACTGTACAGCACGTATTGCACTGGAAGAGCACACAGCCTGGGTTAAATGTATGAAGTAGCCACAGATCGTTGTGAGACTGAGAGCTTCCCCCGATTATCAGGTGTACCCCATGAAACTTGACAAACTCTCATATGATCAGCCATCTCAGAGAGCATGTACACTTCGCTCTGTGACCTTCAGAGAGGATCAGTCGGTCAGCCATTTCGCATAGTTTCAGGAAAATCAACAAAACCGGCAACTGAATGAATGAGTGCTAGTCTTTTAGTTGGTTTTTTTGTTGTTGTTGTTTTTTAACAGTAAAATCGAATGGACCTGTCTTATTCATTCTCTGAAAAGCATGCCCATCTAAATTGACTTTTATTGCCCACAGAGTGTTGTGTCAAATTTGTTTTTGGCTGCTGAAATTATACTTGGCTTTGTTCCTGTCGTGGGGAGCCGGGATAGCCGAATGGTAGAGCGGTGGACTGTCATTGCTCGGGTAACGAGTTCGTATCCCTGCTGGGGCCAGCTATTTGTGCTGACCTTTTTCTCGTTGCCCCGTCTTTGACGTCACCCATACGTGGCGGAAAAGGTCTTTAAACTCCCAAACATCCACCCACCCTTATTCCTGCCGTGTTACGGTAAATTGTTTGTCCGGGTACTTTACCACCTGTGTTTTATATTCGTAACGTCTGCTTGTGCTCTTACTGACCATTACCTGTGTTTGCTGTTGCAGAAGGCAGTGCCATTGCAGTCGGGAGCGTCAGGAACCATGAAGCAGCGGTCATCCACCGTGACGACTAACTCCACGAACTCCAGTTCTGGCTTCAGTTCCATGATCACGCTTGACCCGTCGGCACAGGTGTTCAGGTACGTTGCAGTTGATCTGTTTGCTGTTGCTAAATTGCTCGGATGGGGTGACACGAATATTGAGCTAGTTGCTTATCCAAAATAGTGCAACTGTTTGTCCGGATGATACTCAAACGGTTTAACGGGTTTGGGGGATGGTCCAGGTCCAGATATATCCATATAACGTTCATCAGACATCTGTTTTTGATGTGTTTGTGACATCAGTAGTGTAACCTGGGTGAATGCTTGGTTGATATATCCATATAACGTTCATCAGACATCTGTTTTTGATGTGTTTGTGACATCAGTAGTGTAACCTGGGTAAATGCTTGGTTGATATATCCATATAACGTTCATCAGACATCTGTTTTTGATGTGTTTGTGACATCAGTAGTGGAACCTGGGTGAATGCTTGGTTGATATATCCATATAACGTTCATCAGACATCTGTTTTTGATGTGTTGGTGACATCAGTAGTGTAACCTGGGTGAATGCTTGGTTGATATATCCATATAACGTTCATCAGACATCTGTTTTTGATGTGTTGGTGACATCAGTAGTGTAACCTGGGTGAATGCTTGGTTGATATATCCATATAACGTTCATCAGACATCTGTTTTTGATGTGTTGGTGACATCAGTAGTGTAACCTGGGTGAATGCTTGGTTGATATATCCATATAACGTTCATCAGACATCTGTTTTTGATGTGTTGGTGACATCAGTAGTGTAACCTGGGTGAATGCTTGGTTGATATATCCATATAACGTTCATCAGACATCTGTTTTTGATGTGTTGGTGACATCAGTAGTGTAACCTGGGTGAATGCTTGGTTGACATATCCATATAACGTTCATCAGACATCTGTTTTTGATGTGTTTGTGACATCAGTAGTGTAACCTGGGTGAATGCTTGGTTGATATATCCATATAACGTTCATCAGACATCTGTTTTTGATGTGTTGGTGACATCAGTAGTGTAACCTGGGTGAATGCTTGGTTGCAGGTTACCGCCACACATACGGAGCCAGCTGTGTATGTTGCTGGATCCTCCCAACGCCCGTGGCAATGACTGGAGGATGCTGGCCCAGGCTCTCACTGTAGACAGGTAAGTTGCTTTATCATCTCTGGCAGAACACTCTGCCTGTTGTTACTCTAGCGTTGGCTCGTTCATGCGATCCTGGAGAAAGATGGGCATGTATTTTAACAATGTCAAAAGTAAAAAAGAAAAGATGGAAATTGTGGGTTTCGAATTTGTTCGCTAGATAAGACTGACTGAGCGTAAAACTTTTCAAAAGTTTTACGTGTTTGGTTATAACATTCTATTGTAAAGGTTGTGAGTTCTGCGTCAGCTACAAAGTTTTCATTCAGGAATTTCATCAACAGCGTTAAGAACACACTTTGACATTTCTTGCTCACAGACGTATTCCGTCAACAATGTCAACAAACTAACGCCAGTGTTTTTCTTGTTTTTTTTTTGTTGTTGTTTTTTGTTTTTGGTTATTCCATTGTATTGTAAAGGTCCTGAGTTCTGCGTCAGCTACAAAGTTTTCATTCAGGAATAATTATCATCAACACTTTGACATTTCTTGCCCACAGCCGTATTCCGCCAACAACTTGATGTCAACAAACTAACGCCAGTGGTTTTTTGTCTTTTGCCAGGTATATCAACTATTTCGCGACCAAAGCCAGCCCGACAGAGCACATTCTGGACTTGTGGGAAGCGCGTCACCGCGAGGAGTCGGCCATCACAGACCTGATGAACATCCTCCGGGTTATGGGGCGCATGGACGCCGCCGCCGTGCTGGAGAAGGACATTGGCTCCTGGTTGTGATAGTCCGTGTCCGGACCTTACAGGACCCATGAACTACTGTTGGGCCTGACACTGAGACTGACCCTGTGGACCGCATTTTGATACTGTGTGGGTCCCTGAATGAGATTGTGTTGTCGCTTGGACCCGCTTGGATCGTGTGGTCTACTCCCACCTTGTGAAGCTGTGCTGGCTTCAGAATGAGACAGTGTGGTCTCGACTCCTACATTGTGGGCCTCGCAGACTTTGTGGGCCGTACTTGAGCCATACTTCATGACGTGACAACGGGGATGAAGCTGAATGTTTGCCCCCCACATTGCTGCATCAGGCAGAGAACGATACGTGTACTGTACGGTTTCTGCGGCCTGCAAACTCGACTACAGTTTTTACGAGTCAGTCGCCAACAGAGGAAAAGTCACGTTTTCTAGACTCTGAAACTGCTGAAAATGTGACAGGTTGCAAGTCAGCCGACGCTTCTCATACACGTGTGTGTTGCCGTGCTGTGCATTTAATAATGTGGAAGCTTAGTACCTTTGCGTGAACCAGTGAGACGTTTTAGCGTTGCAGGGACAAGACAATCAATCCATTCGCGTGTGCCATGGTTATCCGGGAAACTCTCGAGTCACGAGTGGAATGCAGATGTCCCTGCAACTTTTCTCTGGGTTCGCGGCTGGCTGGACCTTGCAGACCACTGTCCACACTCTCTCTTTAGACATACCAAGAACCCTATGAAAATAGCGTAGTGGAGACTGGGGTCCTTGGACGTAACGTGAGTGGTGGTGATGATGATGATGATGAAAACTTGTGATACATGTATACATACCCGTGTTGCTTGACTGTCACTGACGGTCAGTCGTCAGTACATGATGCATTAGCTTGCCAGACTTTTGGACGAACTACCTCGCCATTTGTACCACTCTATCAGCATTGATACACCTTTACACGCTGGCCTTGGACGTTCTACTTGTCTTTGGAGCCGCTTCCAGACAACAGACGGAAATGACGTCATCACTTCACCGTCACGTGACTGATTGCCGCATGCGCAGATCGCGAGCTGAGGCTTTCCTCCTGTCTATGCAACAGTATTGTGTGTGGGTAGATGGTGACCTGTCAGTGGCTGAAGTCGATGGTGCCTGGCTTTACAGTAAGGACTCGTGGCATAGCTGACACGAGGGGTCTTCTGCCAGAAGGCGCTAGAAGTGTGGAGTTTTACATGGAAGATGCCACGTTCTGGCTGTCGGCAAGTCGCCCTTGTCAGTCCTGAAGAAACGCCGGAAGAGCACCCTTCTTGCGGCCTTTCAGCTGGCGTGGATACGCGAAAACAAGGTCACCGCTTTCAGTGGAACAGGTCTTTCGTGTTAGGGTTTTTAGCTGCAAAATGTAGCTTCCCCCGATGCGAAAACCTCACCCGTTGTGCTGCAGTGGGCAGGAACTTGTGGTAGAGCATACAGCTTGCTAAGTTCA